>CM061747.1:50116167-50601812 GCA_030979885.1 Lolium multiflorum | reverse complement strand
GCACCATTCAATATAAACACGTACCCGACTGAGACTTAGAGTCATCGGGATCGTGTTCCAACTTGCATCGGTGTAACTGGTTACAACGAGCTCTTTGTCACCGCCATAACAAAGAAACATATCCTTAGTCCTTTTCAAGTACTTCAGGATATTCTTGACCGCTGTCCAGTGTTCCATTCCTGGATCACTTTGATATCAGCTGGTCAAACTAACATCATGTGCGATATCCGGTCTAGTACACAGCATGGCGTACATGATAGAGCCTACTGCCGAAGCATAGGGGATCTTGCTCATCCTCTCTCTTTCATCTGCCGTAGCCGGACCTTGAGTCATACTCAAGACCTTACCTGGCAACATAGGCAAGAACCCTTTCTTGCTTTCATCCATTCTAAACTTCTTTAGAATCTTGTCCAGATATGTACTTTGTGAAAGGCCTATTAGGCGTCTTGATCTATCTCTATAAATCTTGATGCCTAAAATGTATGCTGCTTCACCAAGGTCTTTCATTGAAAAAGACTTATTCAAATAACCTTTAACGCTGCTTAATAGTTCTATATCATTCCCAATCAATAATATGTCATCTACATATAATATCAGGAATGCTACACTCACTTTCTTGTAAATACAGGCCTCACCATGGGTCCGTATAAAACCGAAGTCTTTGATCACTCTATTAAAGCGTAGGTTCCAACTCCGGATGCTTGCTTCAGTCCATAAATGGAACGCTGAAGTTTGCATACCTTGTTAGCATTTTCAGATCGACAAAACCTTTGGGTTGTACCATATACAACTCTTCCTCAATATCTCCATTAAGGAACGCCGTTTAATTTGACATCCATCCGCCAAATCTCATAATCGAAAAATGCAGCTATTGCTAACAAAATCCTCACAGACTTTAGCTTCGCTAAAGGTGAGAAAGTCTCATCGTAGTCAACTCCTTGAATTTGTCGGAAACCCTTTGCGACAAGTCGAGCTTTATAGACAGTAATATTACCATCAGCATCTGTTTTTCTCTTGAAGATCCATTTATTCTCGAAAGCCTTGCGGCTATCAGGTAAGTCTACCAAAGTCCATACTTTGTTATCATACATGGATCCCATTTCGGATTTCATGGCTTCTTGCCATTTGTTGGAATCTGGGCTCATCATCGCTTCTTCATACGTCGCAGGGTCCTCATCATTGTCGTCCACAATCATGACATTTAGACAGGGATCATACCAATCAGGAGTTGTACGTTCCCTCGTCGATCTGCGAGGTTCAGTAGCTTCCTCGTTCAAAGTTTCATGATCATCATCATTTGCTTCCTCTCCTATCGGTGCAGGCTGCACAGGAACTTCTTCCGGCACTGCGCTACTCTGATCTATGAGAGAAGGTTCATCAACCTCGTCGAGTTCTACTTTTCTTCCAGTCACTTCTTTAGTGAGAAACTCCTTCTCAAGAAAGGATCCGTTCTTGGCAACAAAGATTTTGCCTTCGGATTTGTGATAGAAAGTATACCCAATTGTTTCTTTAGGGTATCCTATGAAGACGCATTTCTCCGCTTTGGGTTCTAGCTTGTCAGGTTGTAACTTCTTTACATAAGCATAGCAACCCCAAACTTTAAGGAACGACATTTAGGTTTCTTCCCAAACCATAATTCATACGGTGTCGTTTCAACGGAATCCAGCAGCACGACGGCGTGGTGGTGGTGGTGGAGAAGAATTCCTGCAGGGCTTCGCCTAAGCCGGAGCAGGAGAAACTAGGAGGGAGGAGAGGTGGCAAATTAGGGTTGCGTACGGAGCAGCAATGGCTGGCCAAACTACCCCTCTATATATAGTCGGGAGGTAGGGTTAGGGTTTCACAAAACACATCTAGGGCTGCGCCTGGTGGGCCCACACACTACCCAGCGCGGCCAGGTGGGACCCGCGCCCAGGTGTTGTGTGGCCCACCCCTGGCCTTTCTCCTTCTCCCCTTTGGACTCCGTCTACGTGACAAAAAATTAAGAACTTATGTTTTTTATTTCGTCCAATTCCGCGAATATTTCCAGAACAACTTTTCTTGAAATACAACACAGCAGAATTTTTCCGAACAATTCCGGTCCTCCTCGTGATGTCTTGGATCCTATCCGAGACTCCGAACAATATTCGGTCTCCATCTCATATTCGAATCTACTTATGCGACATCGAACCTTAAGCGCGTCACCCTACGGTTCGTGAACTATGCAGACATGGTCGAGACTTCTCTCCGAGCAATAACCAATAGCGGGATCTGGAGATCCATAATGGCTCCCACATATTCAACGATGACTTAGGGATCGATTGAACCATTTACATACGATGCCAATTCCTTTTGTCTTGCGATATTTTACTTGTCCGAGGTTTGATCATCGGTATCTCCATACCTTGTTCAACCTCTTTACCAACAAGTACTCTTTACTGCACCGTGGTATGTGATCTCTTATGAACTACTCATATGCTTGCAAGCTAATCGATGACATTCCACCGAGAGGGCCCAGAGTATATCTATCCGTCATCAGATGGACAAATCCCACTATTGATCCATATGCCTCAACTCACACTTTCCAAATACTTAATCCCATCTTTATTGCCACCCATTTACGCAATGGCGTTTGATGTAATCAAAGTACCCTTCCGATGTAAGTGATTTACATAATCTCATGGTCGAAGGACTAAGGCAACTATGTATCTAAAGCTTATAGCAAATTGAACTTAATGACTTGATCTTATGCTACGCTCATATGGGTGTGTGTCCATTATATCATTCAATTAATGACATAACCTTGTTATTAATAACATCCAATGTTCATGATCACGAAACCATGATCATCTATTAATCAACAAGCTAGTTATACAAGAGGCTTACTAGGGACTCCTTGTTGTTTACATAACACACATGTATCAATGTTTCGATTAATACAATTATAGCATGGTATATAAACATTTATCATAAACACAAAAATATTATAATAACCACTTTATTATTGCCTCTTGGGCATATCTCCAACATTCAGAACCTATCCTATATATTTCAAGAGTGATATAAAGAGTTAGGGTTTGAAACTTTAGTGTGAAGTATTTTAACCATCCCATCTAATCTATTAACATCCCATGAAATAAGTCCAAGAGAATATTTAAGATTATGTCATAATTATATATTTATTATCTTGTTTAAATTATGAGGAATTGTGTAAGTTGATTCCTTTTTTCATGATGTAATGATTTATGCTTACCTTATTTGGCTCTCCGTATATTTATATAAACTATCAATTGTTCTTGCCTATTCTATTCTACAAATCATAAAATATGCACTAAATACACAAACTAAAAGACGGGGCGACGTGGGTTTAGGCCAAAGAAGGAACAAGGTTCAAAATCTTGTGACATTAATTATATTTTATATGGTCATAGTTTATATATCAGGCAATGTGTATTGCACTATCATAACAAAAAGTTTACTCGCACGTTGTTTTATCTCAAGTTGACTGGCCGATTTTTTATATGCATACTGAAATTTTATTGGCACTCTTCTTTTCCCAATGTCGAATAATTTGGCCTCCATTAAATTGTTGACAAAATCTGGTAAGGTTTCATTACCTTAGCTACATATTTCCTATTTCACTAACTTTCCAATACGTTTTATATTAGTGACCAAAGGGAGTACTTTATTTCGTATTAAAAAAAGTTGTTACCATTTTAGCTGCAAGGCGAGGGGTGCGGGTGGGTGGCGAGGGGGTAGGTGGGACTGTGTGAGGTTAAATACGAACAATATAGCTAATAAAAAGGATACTGCCAAAAGTGCTACTAAATACAAGCCTGGACAAAAATAGTCATAATTGAGGCTTTGTTCCTAAGTTGGACTTTTTGCTAAATTTCGTGTGGGTAGAGATAATGAAAAGCGATACTCGTGGGTAGAGTTAATGAAAAGTGATGCTCTACATAGGGCACTTTCTTGTCTGATAAGATCAAACTATGAAATCAATAGGGACACATGATAACGGTGTTGGACATGAATTATACACAAAACCTCGGATGCAAGGCAATTCCTTTTTTTACACTAGTGTCTCAAACAACGCCGGCACCTCATCCTCTGCTTAGGAGAAGTGATCAAACGATCAATGGCATATACTATAAGTCCATTGTATGGTGGTATTTTTTTTCCAGGTGAGGAAAGTTTTCGCTAATCAAGCATAGTCAACATACAACCACAATAGCAACAAATGAGTTCGGCTGGACAAACACCACCCCTTTTGCTCTACCCAAGTGTTGATTGAAGACATTCTGTCCCGACATCTTACTATATTAACACATAGTCTCTCGATCACCAGTGAGCGAAGTTCTCAACTTATCTACAATGTTTGTGTACCCTGGCCAACATCGATGCCTCGATTGGATTGCGGAGATAGCTTCAGCGCAATCCGAATCTAGTTTGGCCACCGTGGCGTAATGCCTTCCCTACATGCCTCAAGTACCACTTCTCAAGCTCGTGGGGTAGACCTTCTAGGTTTGGCCTTAATTAGTTGGACCCGTCAATGCTGACACATGTGTTGTGTTCTTGTTGAAGGCATCACACATAGTTCTTTTGAATTTTCTCTCCCAAGGAAATATTGGTGATGAAATCCTACATGTGTTGTTGAAGGTGTGGCTTTGGCTCTTCTAGGTGTTGTTGAATTTTCTCTTGGCTTCGTCGTGCATGGACCATGTCACGTCATGCACGCATATAAGAGGCTAGTGTATCGTGCCTTGCGGAGAGGACCGTTAAAGGTCACCATCCTTCATTACCTAGCTTTATCCCACATATCTTCTACCGTCCAACATGTACATAAGAATCTCGTACATGGGTTTTCCTTTGCCACCAAACATCAGAAGCATGCACTATCATTATACACCGTACCCATATGCATGTTCTCATGTAAAAGTAGCGTGAAAACTAGTATGACATGTGAATGATGATAATATGACATGCCACGAGGAATGAGAGCAAATATTATAGGATGAACACCTAAGGTTTCACCGGATCCCTTACATTTTTTTAGGGTTTGAGAATGGTCTCATCATTAGGTGAGTGAGCATTGAAAGGTGAATTTGGAGTGACTACTTTGGCTGTGTGGATGTTCTCGTCTCAAAATTTGATCATACACAGATACGTAGTTTTTTTTCCCGATAAGAGCGTATGATTACTTAAATAAGTTTAAAGCATATTACACCCGGTCTCTACATAAGTACATAACCAAGATGTACACATTTGCACTGATCCCAACCGCACACGGATACATAGTTGGATCTATAAACAAACCAATTGATTAGTAAGACTACGTCCAATCTGTCGAAAGAAAAGAAAATCTACCTACCTAACTTATATCACAAGGGTAGCCTCCAGATATATTTTGTTTTTATAACTTCCAAATAAAGCATCATATGTGCCCCTAATTTCGTGCCATATTTGTTTTACGTACCAAAAACGTCAAACGAAGTCAAAGCGGAGACACAACATCTACATACAAAACTACATACTCCACCCCTATCTAGACACCGCTATGTCAGGGCTCGGCATGCCATGGCAGTCGTCTCGACGCCTTCTCTCAAACCAACTAATTGGCTTATATGACTGCATCAATGTAAGAAAATCCGATGAGACGCCTCTGAACACACAGTCAAGTTTTACCGCGGCATGGTTAAAACGAGAAAACGATGTGGTTTAGTTCATCGACACGATATTTTGTCCTTATGATTGCCATTTATGTTTGATAACAAGTACAGTACTATAATTCCGTTTGAGTTTGTAATATTGTTTTTTGAAAGGGAAGACACGGAAATAGAAAAATTGCCTATGTAAAAACAGATTGAAATGATTGAAGGTAAAAAGAGGGACATTCACCGTCCCATCGGAGAGTCAGAAACCCCAGTCCGTACCGTATTCCCCAAAAGTCCCAACTCCCTCCGTGCTCACCCTGCCGCAGATTCCGAAAGCCCGAAACCCCAGACGCCCTTCCCTAGGACACAGCGCCCAAACCCCGACACAGAAATATTCTCGGGAGCGAGCTCTCGCTCCGCCCTTTTCGCACTGTGGCGGCGCCTCCCCAACCCAGTAGGATTCCGCCGTCACCAACGTTCGCCGTCGTCGTCGTCGTCCTCCTCCTCCTCTCCCGGCGCCTTCTTCGCCTCGAGCCTGTCGCTAGATTGGTACCGCATTTCGCTCGGCTTCCTCGCGCGCGAATTGGCGTCGGGGCACGGCGAGGCGCCGCCGCGCTCCTGCCGCGGCTGGCGCGGAACGGACCGGACTAGGCGTCGCGTCCCTCCTCCCTTGGCAGGTGAGGAACCCCGGCCTTCTTATCTTCTCTCCGGATCCTGGAAGGGGTTTTTTACCCTCCTTTCAATTTTTTCCCTTGTGGTGAATCCTGTCAAACGTTGTGTTGCCAAATTCCTATTTGCAGACTTCATGATAATTTCAACATCCGCTCTGACCAAGCATTTGAGCTTTTCCCCTGTTTTCCCTCCTCTTGCCACGCGCATTTGAGCTTTTCCCCTGTTTTTCCTCCAAACGGTTCTTGCAGAATTCTTTTTCCTGCATATAATAAATTTCCCTAGCTGTCCTGCTCGCCATAGCGAAGCATGTTAGTTATCTGCTCCAGATCCTATTTTCATAGCAATGCATGTAGAAAGTTGATGTTCCACAACCTATTTAATCCTCCATTAAGATTTAGATTCCTCATACTTTTATTATGCCATGATCTGCTTCTGTCAATATGACATTATCCTCTATCCTCGTTGTGCAGGATGGATGAGCTAAATAATCAAATGGACCGGCCTGCGGCTGTGCTCAAGGCCATACAATTCGATCTCATGACCAGTACAGACATGGTAAGCTTCGACTCTGCCTTGACCGACTTTACACGCTTAATAAAAGAGAATAATACTTAAAACCCGCATGCATTTCCAGGAAAGGGTAAGCAGCGCGACCATTATAGACGCGTCTGACGTGACCAGCGCCAAGCTGGGATTGCCAAACGGGGCACCGCAGTGCGAGACCTGTGGGGCGCATAACGTGCGTGGCTGCGACGGTGAGTAATATTAACTGTTCACAATCAGCTGATGTGGTCCTCTTCAATCCAGAATAAACTGATTCGTCAAATTGTTAGGCCATTCGGGCGCCATGAAGCTGCCGGCAACTGTGCTCAGCCCGTATTTTATCGAGGAAGTTGCTCGGTTACTCAATCAGATATGTCCCGGCTGTCACACTCCAAAGCAAAACAGGGATTCTAAGGTTTGCGCTAAGCCAGATTAGCCTAGTTTTATCCTGATTAAGCAGTTTATTCTCTTCTCTAAAAAAATGATAGATGTCGTAGTAGATGGGCCATAGCACCTTTGGACTGTCAGATGCTCAGTCGAGAGCTCTGCTTGTTGATCGCTGAACTAATGCTTGGGTAGTAAACAGATATCAGACCTACTGTAATTACTAACGCGTATTTTCTTTAACATGCCTAGCACATCTTTAATGAACTGTTGGAATGTGTATGCAGAACTGCATACTAATATTTTATCTGTTTAAATATTTGGAAGTTGTGAGACAAGATATTTACGTTTCAAGAGCCCATCAGAAAATATGTAAAGGATCACATAAAAATAATACAGATACTATGCTTATGGAAGCACTTCTTTTTTTTGGGTATATATCAGATCAGTGCATATTTATTTCTCTAACATGTTGATTTCTGTTGTTGTTATTGAAGAAATCAGACAGTGCCACAAGTCAAGCAACCTGCAAATATTGCTCAGTAAGTGCATGTCCATATGATTTGGTCCGTATTTCTGACCTGTTGCATTGACCTTGGACTTTTATACTGAGCAGAAGGATGGCGCTAAACTTTATCCAAGTGTTATCTTTAAGACGCTGAAAAGTCCAAGAATAATTCTGTCCAGGAAAAAATTTCAGCGTAACCCTGCCGTTATGGACAAAGTTTCGATTACCGCAGAAGTTGCTGACAGAGTGACAAATAAGTTCAAGAATAATGATTCACCTGAAGTTCTTCCCCACGATTATTGGGATTTTCTACCTCATCACCAGCCCCCTCAATCAAATACAACCAGGATATTATTGTCTCCTCATCAAGTAAGTATTAGCTTTTCATTTTGTTAGTCTGTTCTGTGTTGGCTTGCATAGTAAATTTGGAAGTGCTGCTAAATTGTCTCCTTTTTTTTGTCAAAATATTCCTCCTTGCCATATTTGTCTCAAGTGTCAGTTCACAAACTGGGGATGCAAGGTGTATGAAATCATAGGAAAATTTACGGTTTCATGTACTGTTTCAAATATTTAAAACCTACATAAATCCCAACAAATATCGCTCGCAAACATAAAACATAACCAATATCATGAGATCCCGAAATACAACATCTTGACCGGCACAATAGTTTTGCATGATCATTAAAGCAATATGCTTGATTAAACATGATGCATTACCAACTTGCTGCATAACATCGGACCCAGGGTGTCCTAATATGGTGAAATATTCGCTCAATCACCTTTAATCATGATTACCTTCTAGTCTGTTCAGTTTGGGGCGAGTGGATTGCAGTATTGTTAAGTGAAAAGTAGGTCCAATACTATTTTCATAAAGCTTTTTGAGAAGTTGGTATGCATATTCATGTCAGCCATTGAACTGGTATGCTGTGCTACATCATATTTTTATCAAAAGAAAAGGGCAAGAAGCTAGCCAGAATTGAAAATTATTTCTTATGATTAAGTCCTTGTTTCCGTTATCATATTTGCAGGTCTTTCACATGCTGAAACAACTTGATCCTGAGCTTATTCACAAGTTTGCTTCAAGGCGGGCGCTACTGTTCCTGTCGTGTTTGCCGGTGACTCCTAACTGCCATCGTGTGGCAGAGATGCCCTACGGGTTTTCAGACGGACCTCGCTTAACTTATGTAAGTGCTACCTCTGTTAGGTGAAGTTTTATTCAATTTTTTTTGTATCATCCCTTCAATGATTTCTAACCACTTCTATGTTGAATACCTTTGCTAAATGCAACATAACCCTTTTTTTTATGGTGAAAGGATTAAAATCTGATAGTGAGTCAATAACCAGTCATTTAGTCAATGCAAGAGCCTGGGTTACTTTTGTATATCTTGTGATTTTTTTTTTTCATGATTCTTTCTATTAGTCTTACACAACCGTGTTGCCAAATGGATGCAGTATTTTCTCTGGTTTCCTTTTAGGTTTGTTGAGAATGCATGTTTTATTGTGGTGTGATGCATATACTCAGCACACATATGTATGGTGTTGCTCTCACAGTTATGGACTCATATGTTTGTTCATTCCATGTTTGGATTAGGATGACCTGACAAAAGCTTATAAGAGGACTGTTGATGTCAGTAGGAAAGTTGATGACTACCGTCAGTATCCACAGTTCAATCTTCTTGCAAGTTCACTTGTCACAAGCCGAGTTATGGATTGCTTGAAATCATCGAAGGCAAGAAATCTTATCTTGTTTTTATTTTGATATATCCATGCTGCATGATTGTATATACTCCCTCCGTTCTAAAATAAGTGTCACAACTTTATCTAGATACGGATGTATCTACAATTAAAATGCATCTAGATACACCCGAATCTAGACAAAACTGCAACAATTATTTTAGAACGGAGCAAGCGTCGACATCGCCTGCGAGCATTGATCCGCCTAGACTTGCCCTGCCGTCGATCCCTCTCCTATGGATTGCGGCCTTAAAATTGTAATTTCTAATGTCAGGGGTCTTAATGCCCGGGCTCGACGCCTCGCCGTCAGATCGTTGGTTGACATTGCCGGAGCATCCATTGTATGCCTCCAGGAAACTAAAATGGCTTTGATCTATTCGTCCACTGTCTTAGAAACGCTAGGCCCTGACTTCGACGACTACACCTATCTTCCCGCTATTGGCACTCGTGGCGGCATTCTCCTCGCGTGGAAGAGCAGGGCAGTAACCATTACTGACCCATTGTTCACCACAAACGTGCTGACGGCCAAGGTGTCTACGGGGATGAGCACACCCCGGTGGATCTCCGTTGTCTACGGCCCGCAAAACACCGACGAGAAGATCCAATTCCTGCAAGAGCTGCGCGACATAAGGAATGACTGTCAAGGCCCCTGGATGTTATGTGGCGATTTCAACTTAATCTACCAGGCCGCTGACAAAAACAATGACAACCTCGACCGGCGCATCATGGGAAGATTTAGGAGGCTCATCAATGACCTACTCCTCAAAGAGATATACCTAAATGGGCGCCGTTACACCTGGTCCAATGAACAAACACCGCCCACCTTGGTTCGCCTCGACCGGGTCCTTTGCAACGTCGATTGGGAGGAGGCCCACGGGGAAAGCCACCTCCGTTGCCTGGCATCCGTCATCTCCGATCACAGTCCCCTGCTCCTCGACTGTTGTCCCATGCCAATGGCACATCGTCGCTTCCACTTCGAAGATTACTGGCTGAGGCTTGACGGCTTCCAAGACACGGTGACGGCGGCATGGAATTCCGCTTGGGACGCCGACCCATTCCAGAGACTCATGTTGCGGCTGCAGGCTACGGCACGCATGCTCTCGAGTTGGAGCGCAAAGACTGTCGGCAATGTGAGAGACAAAATGGCGATAGCCCGTGAGCTCATCTCCCGCTTTGACAAAGCGCAGGAGAGTAGACACCTAACCACCCATGAGAGCCAGCTCCGCAAGCAACTAAAGGTCTCCTACCTCGGACTCGCCTCCCTCGACCGAACCATTTCCCGCCAACGTGCCAGGATCGCCAATTTGAAGGACGGTGACGCGAACACGTCGTTCTACCACCGTCAATGCACATACAGGAAGCAGAAAAACAGGGTTTTCAGCATTTCCACGGATCGGGGCATCCTTACTGAGCATACCGACATGGCTGAGGCCGCTTATGAGCACTTTGACGCTCTCCTGGGCACTGCTGTCACCAGGGAGCACACCCTGGACTTCTCCCAGCTCATCGAGACCCACGACCTGCACGAGCTGGAAGCACCCTTCGACTCTGAGGAGATCTGGAGCGCAATAAAAAGGTTGCCTGCTCGAAAAGCACCCGGACCTGACGGGTTTACCGCCGAATTCGTTCGAGCATGCTGGGCCACGGTGCGAGCCGACTTCGTCGCCGTCTTCCAGCAGCTGTTTGATCTCCGAGGCCGGGGTTTTAGCAAGCTCAATCAGGCGCTTCTCACTCTTCTACCCAAGCGATCCGATGCTAGTCACCTATCAGACTACAGGCCCATAAGCCTCATACACCTGGTCGCGAAAATTTTCGCCAAAGTCTTGTCGCTCAGGCTGGCCCCACGTCTCAGCACCCTCGTCAGCAACAATCAGAATGCGTTCATCATGGGCCGCAGCCTCCACGACAATTTCGTGCTAGTGAGACAGTCGGCGAAACTCCTACACCAATTGGGCGAGCCGCGGGTCCTCCTCAAGCTTGACCTAGCAAAAGCTTTCGACTCGTTATCTTGGTCGTTTCTCTTTGAAGCCCTGCGATGCTACGGTTTCGGAGACAGATTCCTCGACTGGCTGTCGATATTGCTGTCTTCCGCGAGCACGCGAGTCCTGCTCAACGGCGAACCCGGGCCCCCTATTTGGCACCAGCGTGGATTAAGGCAAGGTGACCCCTTGTCACCCCAGCTCTTCGTCCTCGCCGTCGATGTGCTCGGCAAGCTCTTCAAGCACGCCGTCCGGCTTGGCATCCTACAGCGGCTACATCCAAGGAAGGACGTCCCTCCTATATCCTTATACGCTGACGACGTCGTCCTTTTCTGCCACCCCACGCCTAGTGACCTTGAGGCGGTCAAGGAAATCCTACACCTCTTCGGTCGCGCCTCCGGCCTCAACGTCAACTTCGCCAAGAGCTCTGCAAGCCCACTTCGCTGCAGCCAGGAGATGGCCACGCCGATCCTTGCTCAGCTGGGCTGCCCTGTTGTCGATCTCCCTATCACCTACCTTGGCATTCCCTTGACACTACGACGGCCCACCGTGGCGCAGCTCCAACCCGTCATCGACAAAATCGCCGGGCGCCTGCCAACCTGGAAGGCAGGGCTCATGAGCAAGCCTGGCCGCCTGGCAATGGTGAAATCCGTTCTCTGCGCCATCCCCATTCACCAGTTGCTCGCATACGCCCCGCCAAAAAGAGCTCTTAAGTTGGTCGAAAAAATCAAGCGTGGATTCCTTTGGGCCGGGCGGGCCGCCGCCAATGGAGGGCATTGTCATGTCAATTGGAGCCGCGTCTGTCGCCCCATCTCTCTTGGCGGCCTCGGCGTCCAGGACATTGAAAGGGCTGGCCTTGCACTCAGGCTGCGGTGGCTTTGGCTCTCCCGCACCGACGACAGTCGAGCTTGGAGCGGCCTCGACCTGCAGTTCTCCGTTGACGAGCGAGCACTATTCTTTGCCTCGACCACCATGTGTCTTGGGAACGGCCAGCGAGCGCTTTTCTGGGAGGACAGATGGATCCGTGGTAGGGCTATAAAGGAGATGATGCCGCAGCTCTATGATTGCATCCCCAAGAGGCGTCGCAAAGCAAGAACAGTCGCTGACGGTATGCTCGACAATGCCTGGGCCAGGGACATCCAAGGACTGCTTGGAATCCACGAGATCGGCCAATACCTGACGCTATGGCACATGATCCAAGATACCGCGCTCAGCGACCAACCTGACCAACTAGTCTGGAAGTGGACGGCCTCCGGCACCTATACGGCCAACTCCTGCTACCTAGCCACCTTCCATGGATCGACGCCTTGTTGCTCCTGGAAATTGGTTTGGAAGACATGGGCGCCGCCAAAAGTCAAGTTCTTCCACTGGCTGGCGAATATGGATAGATGCTGGACGGCGGAGCGCCTAGCCCGACATGGCCTACCTCATCACCAGCGATGCCTCCTTGCGACCAGGCGATGGAGTCGATGCGCCACCTCATGCTGGAATGCCCTTTCACCCGACAGGTGTGGCACGAGGTGCTGGCCTGGCTGCGGATGACTGCCCGGCCGCCGGACGGTGAGCCCAGCCTCCTCGACTGGTGGCACCGCGCAAAGCAGGACACGCCGGCGCCTCTCCGAAAAGGGCTTGCATCTACTACGCTCTTGGTCCCATGGATGACGTGGAAACACAGAAACTCATGCGTCTTTGACGGAGCACAACCATCCATGCACCTCCTGTTGCAAAACATCAAGGAGGAGATTGCGATTTGGGCTAGGGCAGGGGCTCAGGGTTTACGGGTAGTGTTGCCATCCACCTGGGATGTGCACTGATGTTTTGGTCTTGTATCTCGCCTCCTAGGAGGATGTAAACAGCTATCCATCTTTTCAATGAAATGAAACGCAAAGGTCCTTTGCGTTTTCTCGAATTTTTTTTTTTTAGAACGGAGGTAGTATATATATGTATATCTCTGTTGCAAGATCCACATGACATGATGCACATTATCCTGATAGTTTTCACTATCTTTCTCAATATTAATGAAATTACACACTGCCGAGCCTCGGTACAGTTTTCCCATTGTAGTATTTCTTCACCCCCGCCCCCTCCCACGAGCATAAGACCATGCACTATGTGTATGCAGTTCAAGAAAAAGATTGAATCGGTTGTGTTTTGCTGCTAAGTGTGGCATCGGTTCAAAGCAGTGATGGGACCCATCCCTGTTTAAAGCTCTTCCTCCATGGCTGGGTTACATGGTGTTCACTGCCGATTGGCTTTGCATGTGACATGTCAGATTAGAAACCTTAGTTTAACAGAGGAATCGGACTAGAACCGAACCAAGACAGTGGTTCGCTTCTCTGCACTGAAGCTTTGAATCGGTTCCCTGTTATGTATTGAACCGGCTCATAGAGCTCTTTGAATCGCTTTTCGACCATGTAGTGAATGGCCTAAGACTGTCAAAAAAAGCTCTGGCTTGTCAAACAGTTAGAGCTTGATTTGTTATATGCTTGGCTTGAAGGCTAACCAAGCCGAGATCAAGCCTGCCTTGAAGCTCGCGAGCATTTGGCTCGAGCTCGATAAAGCTCT
Source organism: Lolium multiflorum (assembly GCA_030979885.1). Classification (NCBI taxonomy): domain Eukaryota; kingdom Viridiplantae; phylum Streptophyta; class Magnoliopsida; order Poales; family Poaceae; genus Lolium; species Lolium multiflorum. Next base: position 50,587,797 of record CM061747.1, on the reverse strand, counting down.
GTAGCAGTGTAGCTCACTTCTCGTTCAAAGATACTAGACATGGGTACTCGGCATCTTAGCCCAACATGTTGTAGCCCAGTATATAGCTTAGAAGCTCACGAGCTCGTATTGTTGAAAGAGAAAAACAAAAGGAAGAGCCGATGTGGGGTATTAAAGCTTCGCAGCTGGTACAGCCCATATTTGAAGCTACCACCGTGCCAGACGGCACAATAAACTCTTTCAGTACCACCTCGCTCGTGGTAGAAGTGTGTCTGTTGAGCATCAGCCATAAAAGCAAAGGCTGGAAGCCAGAGTCTAATGCAAGAGAAGTGCAACCTACTCCTGTCCTGAGCGAATAGTTGTGAGCACTATTAACTTCTCGAGCCAAACTATAGGCTCGAGGTGCTGGAAGAACCATCATACGACTTCTTAATATGGTTGGATAAGGTATGTTTGTTCGGAAGAATTCCATGCTTATTTTGTTCCCGCGCATGCATGTGTAGTTATGCTTATGCACATATTACCGTATAATTTGGTTTCCATTTGTGTCCATCCCTTTTCATTTACATGGTTTCCATCTTTGTGATGTATAACTTTTGGCATGATTGTAGTTGAAATACTGTAGGCAGTTACTTAGAGCTTGTTCAATCTTCCACCTTGATATGCAGCGTCTATATACTGATTAAACACGTGTGGCAAAGTATCTTTTTTCTCCTTCCCAGTCCCTGTCAAGGTTTAATCCAGTTAATGTTGAAGGATGAGTATGAATTTCTTTTGGAACAAGGATGAGTATACACGTTACATTTTTAGAAGGGACTATGTAATTTGATGTTATTTTATGTCTTTTGCAGTTACACTCTAAAAAGACAGATAATGAATCATCAACGGGCATGTATGGAACTAAATGGTTGAAGGATGCCATTCTCAGCAAACGATCGGATAATGCATTTCGGAGTACTATGGTCGGTGATCCCAAGATTAGATTACATGAAATCGGCATCCCAATGGATTTCGCTTCGAACTTGGTTGTTTCTGAGCATGTTAATTCTTACAACTTCAAAAGCATAAATGTGAAGTGCAACCTTCACCTTCTTTCCAAGGAAATACTGTTCACTCGGCGCAATGAACAGCTAATTCATGTTAAGAAGGCAAATCAGCTACAAATTGGTGACATTGTGTACAGGCTATTGCAGGATGGTGATCTTATTCTTATCAATAGGCCACCGTCAGTACATCAACACTCGCTTATTGCACTCTCTGCAAAGTTACTACCAGTTCAGTCGGTTGTTTCAATCAATCCACTGTGCTGTGCCCCTTTTATGGGAGATTTTGATGGGGATTGTTTACATGGATATGTCCCACAGTCTATACGATCAAGAGTTGAGCTTGGAGAGCTAGTAAGCTTAAGCAACCAACTGTTGAATGTGCAAGACGGACGAAGTGTGGTTTCCTTAACACATGATTCTTTAGCTGCTGCACATTTGTTAACAAGCTCAGATATTTTATTTAAGAAGACTGAGTTTCAGCAACTTCAAATGTTATGCCATTCACTCTCGCTGACACCAATGCCATCAATAGTTAAATCAATGAACTCTCAAGCTTCACTGTGGACTGGCAAGCAGTTGTTCGGCATGCTGCTTCCTTCTGGTATGAATTTTAGTATTGATCCCAAGTTACAGATCATAGACGGTGAAGTACTTTCCTGCTCTTCTGAAGCTTTTTGGCTACAGAGTAACACATCTGGCCTTTTCTCTGCCATGTTCAAACAATATGGTCCCGAGGCTCTTCAGTTCCTGTCATCTGCTCAGGATATACTATGTGAATTCTTAACCATGAGGGGCTTAAGTGTCTCTCTTTCAGATTTTTATCTGTTTTCGGATCATTACTCACGGAGAAAACTTTTTGATGAAGTTAATCTAGCATTGGATGAGGCTGAAGAGGCTTTTCTTGTCAAACAGCTATTGCTAAGCCCAAATTCCATACCAAATCTCAAGTGTTATGATGACTGTTCTAATCTATCAACTTTTTATAAATACTCTGATTTCATTCAGGACAGTCTACCAATGATGAAATCTTCAATCATGGCATTTAAGAGTGTCTTCAGTGATCTTCTTAAGATGGTGCAACAGCACACGAGTAAAGATAATTCAATGAGGGTGATGATGAATGCAGGAAGTAAGGGTAGCATGCTGAAGTTTGTGCAACAAACTGCATGTGTCGGTCTTCAACTTCCAGCAAGGAAATTTCCGTTTAGAATTCCTTCAGAAATCTCAAGTGCTAGCTGGAATAGACATAAATCATTGGATAATGACATTTCTGAGGGAAAGGGTGAATGCTTGGGAGGCCAGAACTCATATGCTGTGATCAGGAATTCTTTTATAGATGGTTTAAATCCGTTAGAGTGTCTTCTGCATTCCATTGCTGGCAGGGCAAATTTCTTCAGTGAGAATGCAGATGTTCCTGGAACATTAACAAGAAAACTAATGTATCACTTGAGAGATACATATGTTGCTTATGATGGGACTGTTAGGAGTTCTTATGGGCAGCAAATAACGCAATTCACTTATGATACTGCTGAAAACATGTACACTGATGGTGCCCCTGTTGGTTCTTGGGCTGCTGGTTCCATTTCAGAAGCTGCATATGGAGCTTTGGATCACCCAGTGAACAGTTTAGAAGACTCTCCCCTCATGAATTTGCAGGTTACATTCTCTTTTCTTTCATGGCCCATTAGTATTGTGCTGTCTCTTTTCTTTATTTCTTATGCTATATTAACTTTATTGTCAGGATGTATTAAAGTGCCAGAAGGGTGCTAATTCTCTGGATCATTTTGGTTTGCTTTTCCTATCAAAGAATCTAAAGAAGTATAGATATGGTCCAGAGTATGCATCACTAGAAGTTAAGGATCATCTCGAACCAGTGAAGTTCTCCGATTTGGTTGAAACCGTCATGATTCTGTTAGTACATTTAAATCATCATTGTTTCCTTATCACTTGACCTGTAATGCTGTTTAATTAAAAAATCACATTTTGTTATGCAGATATGACGGCCGTGGTGTACAGACAGCAAAAGAGAGCCCATGGATCACTCATTTTCATATAAGCAAGGTCTTATTCTTTTCAAGTTAAATGGTCACATGTTCTGTTTTGTAGGGAACATTAGGTTGGTTCCTGTATACTTGTTTAAACTTGTACATACATGCAGGAAATGATGAAGAGAAAAAAATTGGGATTAAGATTTCTTGTAGACGAGCTTACAGAACAATATGATTCCAAGGGCTACCAGTCAAGCAACATGTTCCCTCAAGTATATATTTCGAAGGGGTAAGTTCTAAAGAAGATATCATGCATTTTAGATGTGAGGTGGCTTTTAGGCTTTAAAATGTTTATCGTCTTTTAACACTTGGTACTGCAGCTATTTTAGAATTAGATGTGGTTTATGTTGTTATGTGAGTGCCTATTTTATTTTTCCTTTTTTTGTGGTTACTGCAATGTATCTTATGACCTGTAATACCTCTACCCTCCAGCAGCAAAGGTTCTGCTGGCAATGAGAAGTGTTTTAATGACCAGACTTGTTGCATCACTGTGGTAACAGAGGACGATTCCAACTCAACGTCTCAATTGGACACTATCAAGAAAAGGGTGATCCCAAAGCTCCTGTCCATGCTAGTGAAAGGTAATTATGTTTTGATAGATTTTTCCAAACACCTTCTCAATACCTTTGCCAAGGAGCCATTGTTATTGCTTAAAAGAATTCCTTACTAGGATCGAGTTCTAGATGTATAATGTTCTTTTTCTGTGTTATATGGTACAAAGTGAAGTTGTTTCAGATGCAACTTGTATGATAGGGTCTTCTTACATTCTGGGAATTGTGAGGACCCGTTACGTGAGTCTTCAATGCAAAATACACGGATAATATTTGATGTATACTGCTTGTTTTTTCCTTTGCAGGATTTTTGGAATTTAAGGATGTTGAGATCCAGTGTCAGCAAGACAATGAACTTGTTGTGAAAGTTGGTATGTCGGAGCATTGCAAAAGCGGGGAGTTCTGGGCTGATCTACAAAATGCTTGTGTTGCAATAATGGAGTTGATTGATTGGGAGCGGAGCCGACCAGGGAGCGTGTATGATATTTCTTGCTCATATGGCGTAGACTCGGCGTGGAATTTTTTTGTTGAAGTATATATATTTACTTCTCTCTGTTTTGTTTTTCGCTTTTCCTTAAACATTTGGGTTAATTGCCTGATAATGTCCTCTATAGCATCTCATTTTCCCTTATTCCCTGTACAGTCTTTAAGATCAAAAACTGATGATATTGGAAAGAATATCCATCGAGAGCACTTGTTGGTTGTGGCAGATAGTTTATCTGTAAGTGGGCAGTTCCATGGGCTAAGCAGTCAAGGTTTAAAGCAACAGCGGACTCGATTATCAGTTTCATCTCCATTTTCTGAAGCTTGTTTCTCTGTGAGTAATATATGCTATTCTGAGTGTTTGTTTCCTCGAAGATTTTCCTTTTAGAGTGCAGTGAACAATTTTTTTATCTGATATTATTTTCTGCAGAGGCCTGCACAAAGTTTTATAAATGCTGCAAAGCAATGTTCAGTGGACAATCTCTGTGGTACTGTAGATGCAATGGCCTGGGGCAAAGAGCCTTTTGCCGGAACATCAGGTCCTTTCGAGATTATATATTCTGGGAAGGTATGTAATGTTACTGCTGCCAAATTTAGGCACACCATCCTTTTAGAGGCATTTCATTGTGCTCCCAAAATGTCAACACAGTCAAAGCAAATTGAGGGCTTCATATGCAATCACCCTGTACTCGACTGCAACAAACCAGTGCAGTTTAGTCTTTGAGGGCATAGTTTCAAATATGTTTTACCAGATTGCTGCCCATGGCCAGGATAATCAATAGTGTTTACCTGTGATATTTGGATTATTTTGTACTAATGAACCAATCCTGGCCAACTGATAATCGGATAAAAATACACTGTCATGCTTTCTACTTGGATGGTAACATTTAATTCTCCTGCAGGCGCATGAACCCCTACAGAATGAGAACATCTATGACATTCTACATAACGCTGAAGTTCGAGATGCTGCTATCTCCAATGGTGGTGGCACCATATCTGAGGAACAGGATTTTCTTAGTGCAAGGGTTGGTACATGGGACAACATTATTGATATGCGCACTTGCTTGCAGAACATGCTAATAGAGTAAGGCCCCCATCACGATCCATGTATTGTATTTTGCATATTAGTTTTATCTTGTGTACCTTCCTATATGATATCATGTTTTACTTGCATGAAGGTACAAACTAAATGAATATGTCACGGAGCTAGATAAATCACGCATAATTGAGGCCCTGAGATTTCATCCAAGAGGGCATGAAAAGATTGGTGCTGGAATAAGGGATATAAAGGTATGTACTTAATGGAAATGCATTTTTGGGTTTTCATAGCTTCACCACTCTACAGTTCTACTGATCTGAATTTAGTTGATTATGAATGTATTAATATGATTTGGCTTGTCTTCGAAAAGCAGGATTGGTTTCACACCATTGTGTCCATCTTTTTTTATTTAACAAATGTGCTAATATTCTTGGAGTTTAACATGCAAATGGGCCAATTAGCTGTCCATTTAATGTGAAAAAGGATTATGTTAGTTTATTTCAGTTATGTTTTTCCTTTGTTAAGTTTGCTCGATTTCCCCCAATGTTTCTACCATTGCCAGGTTTTGCCCCATGGTTGTATGAACAATAATGCTTTCCCTTCGTTAAGTTTGCTCGATTTTCAGTATCTATCGTTGCCAGCTCCAGTCGATGCATCCATATTTTAAGTACCATTTCTGCAGTGCATTGTGGCTACTCCTGAGTATCAGTATATGTTGACTGTGTGATCAAAACTAGTTCTGCTCTTGCTTGCAGATCGGACACCATCCTAGTCACCCAGGCACAAGGTGCTTCCTTTTGGTACGGGACGACAATACGACCGAAGATTTCTCTTACAGGAAATGCGTCCAGGAGGCTGCGAATTCCATCTCGCCTCAGCTCGGAAGTTATGTGAAGAATATTCTACAGAATAGAGCAGTTTGATCAGACTGCAAGTAGAGAGCTTTTGATCTTCTATTTTTCGACAAAGAACTGTTGGACAGAAGTGGAGGATGCTCAGTTATCCCAGAGAACAATGAACTGCTGAAGAATGGAATGCTCCTTCGCCACCATTTTGTGATAGGAAAATGCAGACATGTTGTGATAGGAGAAAGCAGACATGCTGTGATAGGAAAAGTATGTTGTCCTCAGAGGACGATGCCATTTTGTTTTTTTTATTGTTGTACAACTTTTTTCTTCCCCCCTAGCATTAGCATCTGGAGAGTTGGAAAGTAAGAGGCTCCCATCAGTCAATACTCTTAGCCCAAAACATTGTGGGCTCAAGTTTTAAGCGAGATCCTGCCAATATCCCGCTTTTAGTTCATTTGGGGATTTCTAGTTTAACTTTTGAGGCTAAATTTTAAACTAGAAAGTCCTAAACAAGCTAGAAGCTGGATATTGGCGGGATCCCGCTTACATGCCTGCTCAAGTTCGAGCGTGGTACATAAGTCATGCCTTAGTGTGCTTGGATAAAAATAAAGTGGATACCCCTTCTTGGGATGTGTTCCAAAATTACCACATGCTGCTCAGATGGGTTAGTATTTTTTGTTGTTGTTTCATTACAAAGTGAGTTAGTCTTCAAAATAATTTATTCTGCAAAAATAATATTCCTCTTCATTTATCTTTCTTACAAGGGGCAAAGAGCTTTCATTCATATAGGAGAGATGCTCAGGTTACAATCAAAGGCCAGGGCACATTGGTGAGCAGTACTGTTTGTGACATGCCTTCTACTCAGATTTTTTTTTATATTTTGAATATAACAATATCATTGCTGTTTTTAACATTGCATAAGTTTGCTGAATAGTCTAGATTGCTTATACTTCTGTTCAGGTGCAAAGAACCATCGGACCACAATAGAGCACTTCTCTTTGGGTATTTTTTTAGCAGCCTCGGGCCAACGGTTGGATTTCATCACCTGTCGTACCTGCAACATCGGGCCAACGGTTGCCGGAAAAAGAGAAAGAAAGTGAGGGTAAGTACCAATGACACGTACTTGCGAGACTAGAGTCTTTGGTGTGCTCTTCCAGCAAGTCGACCATGAGCTGCATCGCCTTCACCTGCTCCTGCAGCCGCACGATGTAGTCAGCAGCGCGTAGGAGGAGCGCTCGTGTTCATCTATTTTGCGTTTGCACCGGGAAATAGGTCAAGTATGAAATTAACCAATGTACACTCTTTTTTTAGCAAAGCATATTCAACGTATATAAATATATGTCTATATACATACCAAACTCATGTATACATATGTAGAATGGTATATGTACATACACAAACCATACCAGGTGTATCATATACGATAATCAACAAATAGACTAATGACAATCCCACCCGTATAACCCTAAGAACCCCCCAAAAAAATAAAAAATGCAGAAAATGTATACAACGCGCGTATATGCTTGTGTATGTGTACATCTCAGTTCTGTTCGATGAGACCTAGGGATTAGTATAATAACATCAAGAGTCTTTGGTGTGCTCTTCCAGCACGTCGACCATGAGCTGCATCGCCTTCACCTGCGCCTGCAGCCGGACGATGTAGTCGGCAGCGCGGAAGAGGAGCTCATCGATGCCGCCGTCGTCTGTCTCATCATCGTCGCCGCTATCGCTAGGGACGAGCCGCCTCAGCTCGTCCATCTTCCTCCCGATTACCTCCACGCAGCGCCGCTCGGTCCTTGCCTTGTTAACGCTCCCTGTCTTGGTATTCCTCGATGACGATCTAGGAGCCAATGCAGCGAATAACGTTGGCGTCTTCCTCGTCGTTGTTGAGGATGCCATCGTGGCGGTGGCATTGAAGCTATTGGCGTGTGCAACCATGGCGGGATCTCGATTGCGGCGGCTACTGGGGCGGGGAGAGATGCAAGTGCGTACGTAGGTAGCTGGAGAGGGCCGGAGATGATGGTAGCTAGCTGGCTGTTGTCTAAGCATCCATGTGTGGTGGAATATGGCGAAAGGGGTGAGATATATATAGACGTAAGGGTAGAGTGAGAGTTGGAGGTGCTAGGTTGGAATGGGCGAGATATGTGGGGGAATTCGGTGGCAAAGTGTAAAGAATGCATGTTGTGTCTTGTGATTAAGCATGCATGCACATGCATGAACTAGATCATATGTGGATCATGCACTTTATCTATGTGATGCTGCACATATTGTAGAGGGAGTGCAAGTGTATGCATGCGAGGCATTGCTTGAGGGTGAGGGCATGCATGTTCCTGCTAACTCAAGGCCACATGCCACCACATGATTCCTTAAACAGCCAACGGCGATGATCTTTTCCATCACCTCTCTCACTCACCACCAACCATGCATGCACTCCCTTTAATCTCCTTGTCACAACACCCTGTACCCCTCTCTCCAATCTCCATTGCATGATCCTCAAGGTACCATACATACGCATTCCTGTGCGACGTTCGCAAGTTAAAGGTCCAGCACAGAAAAGTCTTCCGCGTCATGTGCATACATAGTTTTGGTGCATGATACATGTATCATCGATCCTTCTTATGTTAATTAGCCTATTAGTACTAATCGAGATAATGCTACAATAATGTGCCACCATGTTCCCCAGTGGGGAGCTGATCATGATATGCACCATTGCGCTGATTTAAATAACCAGACCAATCAAATTCGTTGCACATGCAGATCATCTCCATGATTTGGGGGCTTGATTTCCTGACATGTTCTCCTCACTCCACCTCTTTGACATCTATTCTTCGCTACGGTAACGTGCACTGCACCACACCTTGATATTGAAACTGATTGGAATGTTCCGCTGACACGTGTTGATCCGCCCACCTGCTGAGATCGGCTGGCAACTTTGTTCTTGTGTCACCGCCGACGCATGTCTCGGTACAGACTAATTGTGGACCGACCGATCAACATACCGTCTTCGGTATCTATAGGATGTACGGCCAACACATGGCGATTGTGTGGGCGTCGATACATATCTGACGACCGAAGGCTAGCGCGACCTGAGGCTCAAGATTAATCAGTGCTTAATTGCCACCAGCAGCTCTGCACTTTCTAGGAAGATTCGTAGAGAGATCATGGAGCAGCGACAAACCTGCAGGTTTGGTCGGTTAGTAACTAATGTTAGGCATGCGATTAATTATTAATCAAACTATTCGCAAAAAAATAATTATTAATCAAACTGATTAGACAAACTGTACATGGATAAGTCAACAAAGGTCAACTTCTGTTGGGTCACATCGAGTTGCCCAGTAGTTTAAGTATCACATAAGGTGTTTTCAATAATCACTGGGCCTGTTGGATGATTTTTAAACTCCCGTGCTTAGTGCCGGCGATTTGAAATCTCGTCTTTAGTTTTAGCATACCTCTCTCTACCCCTATGCCTTTTGACTTTCTTAGGATCTGTCAGCTGTGAAATCGATCTTTGTTTTTACATTGCTCACAGTGTTGTTTTTTTTTCTCGAGAAAACGCAAAAAGCCTTTGCGTTTCATTTCATTGAAAAGAGGAGGGGAACATAGGTTTATCAGTTACAACCCGCGGAAGGGGCAGAACAGGGAACAAGCAAATATGAGGGAAAAAAGCAGTGCACGTCCCAGGTGTTCGCAAAACGACGCGCAGGCCTCGTGCTCCAGCTCTTGCCCAGGTGCTTGCCTCATCACGGATCTTGGCTATCACGCCAGGGACGGAGGGGGTTGCGCCGTCGAAGACGCAGCCATTGTGTTCCTTCCAGATCATCCACGGAATGAGCAGCGTCATCGAGGCGAGACCCTTGCGTAGGGTTTTGGGCGTTGCTTGCCTAGCTTGGATCCACTAGGAGAGTAAGGTGTCATCCTGAATTGGTGGCCTGCAGGTGGCGCGCAGCCAGGAGAGGACCTTGACCCACACCTGTCGTGCAAAGCTGCAGCCGGTGAAGAGGTGCTGTATCGTTTCCATCTCTTGGTCGCAGAGCAGGCATTTGGCATGGTGTGGTAGCCCCCGTCGTTGCAGACGCTCTGCCGTCCAGCATCTGTCAAGGTGTGCCAGCCAATGGAAGAATTTGACGCCGTGGGGTGCCCAAGTCTTCCAAGTAAGCTGCCAGGCATCACAGAGTAGGGATCCATGGAATGTGGCTCTGTAGCAAGAGCTAGCGGAGTAGGTACCATTGCTGGTCCACTTCCACACCATGGCGTCGGCCTGGTCAGATAGCTGGACGTGCTCAAGCCTCCTCCAGAGCAACAGATAGTCGCCAATCTCCTCGATGCCCAGGGTTGTTGCATACATGACATATTTAGGTTCATGTTACTTACATTGTACTTACCTGGTAGTTAAGTCCCGAAATGGATAGTGGCTGCAAGATGACATTATGATTTGTGCTTCCTCTGTCCAACAAAAGTAACTAACAATTTATTGAACAATTATGGCTCTGGTAGTCTGGTTAAAATTATATTCGAAAAACATTGACCATGGAAAACCCAGAATTAGCATTAATACGAAAATACGTGATACATAAGAAAATAGATGGCATCGTTGGAAGGAACCGTTTAAGTTGCAGAATTGATTTGCTATTGAACTCTATTCAGTTTTTACAATTGAAGTACATTTTTATTCTTGACCTTGACTCATTTCACTTGGTGCTGAATTGACTCCCTGTACCTGGAGCTTTCTCCTTCGAAGAGAGCGCCTAGATGTTGCAAATGAAATGGTGCTTACTGCTTAGACAGAATTCCAGCTGGGGTTCGGTATCATCTTTGGGTTGGTGACTCATGAGTATACTTTCTACGACTTGTCCGGGTTCAGAACAGTCCCATTATTTACTCCTTTCGTGTTAATTATCTTGATTGGAGAAGCTTATGCAAAGCTTTCTTCCTCCTGTGTTTTTTTCACCCAGGTTAGCTAAAAGCTCTTGTAGCTTACGTTCGTATTGTTTGGTCTCAGGTTGCCTTCTTCAGGCAGTTCTTCACGTCAGCCACTGAGGTGGACTACCTCACCTTTCACATGGGCTTCATCAACGTACTGACCAACTATCCCCTCTCCGCCATTACTATTACCATTCTAACATTATCATCATTATCATGTTTGCTTATGCTGAGGTTGCCAAGCATCCTCGATATGAATTCATCTACTGTTCCCTCTATTTAGATATATATTACAATTCAAACCCATTTTTTACATTGACACTTAAGCTAGAATCTCATATATCTGGTTTTTTTTTAATGTCGAGGTTGCCGAGCATGAGTGATATGAATTCATCTGATGTTCCCTCCTATTTAGAGCGCCACCGCCTCCTCCTCCTCTCCCGTCTCCTGTTAGTTATGTTATCATTGAAAAAAGTCAACTCTGTGCGACCTAGGGCTGGCGACCTCATGGGCGATTTTGGCCTCCCGCCGCCGCCACCGTCGTACGAGAGTCCCTCGGATCGCCGCAAGGCAGAGAGAGAGTCAGCGCGTCTCACGCGTCGAGCGGGAAAGGAAGGAAGAAGAGGAAACCGGGTCGGCCACGAGTTGGATGTGGCGGCGGTAGCTGCCATAAAACTCAAACCACCAGGTAATCCAGATTGCAACCTGATCAAACCTCAACCAGAAATTTCTCTTCGTGGAGGCATTGGTGAGATGCAATCGAAGGAAGACAAATCGATCTCCGGTGTAGATCGTCGCCAGGAGATACCTCGGGGCGGAAGGGCGGAGGAGATGCAGGGGAGGCGTGGCAGGAAGGCAGGCGGTGGATCAAGCGGAGGAAGTGCTCGCGAGGCGCCGAAGCCAGCGGGGCTGCTGATGGCGCCGCCGAGGGGTGGGGGCGAACAAGGGGGTCTCGCTGAGAGACCTACCCGCCCGAAGCCTGACGGGGGTGCTGGAACAGCCTCGCTGCTCCGCCAGCGGGCGCTTCTGGAGGCAGACAGAGAGGTTGCTGATGCCGGGAATTGGGATGAGGGTGAAGCAGGGGATGAAGTTGGATTTGCACAGGGTTTTGAAGCACAAACTGGAGGCATGGTGGACACTGAGGACGATGTGTATCTCGAATTCGAGGATGAAGATGAACCTGTGAAACAGGAGGAGGCAGCACCGGTTACATGGCAGCTTATAGCAAGGTATATGGCCAATTTCAAACCCAATACCAAGGCGATGTTTACTCGATTCACGGAGGAGGTTTGGCATCTGCGATCGCGCATTGATTATGCTGAGAAGGGGAAGAACTACTATATGATAACTCTGTATTCAAAAGGGGACTATGATTTTGTGAAGAAGGGAGGGCCCTGGATTTTCAAGCAGCACGCTTTGATCATTAAGGACTTCGATAAATCTATGCAGCCATCCGATATTAAGCTTGATAAGGTGCCGGTGTGGGTTAGGATATATAATGTGCCTTTTGAGAAGCAAAACGAAGTCTGGGGCAGAAGGTATGGTGATGGATTGGGAGAGACGATTGAAGTCGATGTGCCTGAATCTGAGCTAAAGAAACATGAATTTCTGAGGGTAAGGGTGAATTTGCCTTACAATAAGAGGCTGCAAACACAGATTACTACAGGTATAAAAGGAAAACCATGGACGGTGAAGGTGTTCAAGCTGAAGTATGAAAGAGTCCCTTATTATTGTTCCCACTGTGGGTTCATGGGGCATAAAACAGATGTGTGCGAAAAGAAGAAGCCTGGTGTGCCATCGATGGGCTATGATCTTATAGAACTGAGATGCAGTCCATATAAACAAGTGGAGCAGCGCAGCTATACAATCCCTCCAAAGGATTACCTGACAGCAAGACGTGGACTTAGCTTCTCAAGCTTTGGCAGTGCAGAATCATGCAAAGTGTTTGACCAGGAATATGGAGAGGTCAGCAGGAAGGGGAGCGGTAATGGTGCACAAGTTCACCAAGAATCAGAATCTGATGACAACAAGATGCCACCACTGGCAGATGATATCGTTCCTGGAGTTATTGATGCATATGGGAACAAGGTAGGATACGGTAAAACAGAGCAGGAGGAGGAAGCCCGGCTGGCTGCGCAGGTTGCGGCCATGCAGATGGACACACACGAGCAGGAGACGTCGTTGGAGAGGCTTGGAGGTCGAGAAATTGTACAGGTGACTAGAGAAGGCAAAGGGGTGGTGGAACCCATCATTCAATTTCCGGAGGAGGATGAGACACAGGTTGGGGAACAGAACTGTCATATCCAAGTGACGATGACCGAGGATATGCTTGCAAAGTTGCAGCAAGCAAATGATCGAGTACGCCAGCAGACAAATATATCCCAAGCTAGTCAGAGCCGGGGGCCTCGGCCAAGCGACATGATCCCTGCTCTTCAAGGACTCTCTAGTCTGCAAGTGTCATTTGGTTCCGTCAATGATATCACCATGCAGCCGGCCGATTCTGTGCTAGGGAAGAGGAATGCAGATGATCAAGAGGAGCAATGTGAGCAGCTGGACTTGTCTTTGGGGCTAGCTCATGGACAGAAGAAAACGGGTGGAACACCTAAAAAGGGAAGGACGCAAGCGCAAGGCAAGGAGCAGAGTGGACAAGGTGGTGTGGACGTTTTCTACACACGGAAGAAGCTCGCCTCCACTGGTCATAAGCCAACTGGCAACCTGACGAGACCAAACGTGTGGTCTCGTCAGGCGCAATGAGTTGTATCTGCTGGAATTGTCGAGGGGCTGGAGGGACCTCGACAATTCATGAATTAGTGTCCCTCACGCAGTCTGTGCGTCCTAGCTTAGTTTTTTTTATGTGAAACTAGACAGAATAAAGATAAGGTTCGTCGCCTTAGGAATCGTTTAGGTCTTCGAGGGTTTGCTGGAGTCAATAGTGTCGGTCTTAGTGGGGGCTTGCCCTCTTTTGGCATGAGAGTATGATAGTTGATATTAAAGATATGAATAAGAATTATATTGATGCTTACATCCGTATGTCACCTAATGAACCTGAATGGCATTTAACTTGCATATATGGTGAGCCTAGAGTTGAAAATCGACACCTTGTGTGGAACCAGATCCAGAATTTGCGGAGCTCTGCGTTACCTTGGCTTGTAGTGGGTGATTTTAATGAGGCTCTATGGCAATTCGAACACCTTTCTCATACACCAAGGAATGAAAATCAAATGGGTGCATTTCGGAACACTCTCCAAATTTGTGGTTTGGTTGATCTTGGCTTCACGGGTGTGCCTTTTACCCATGATAACAAGAGACAGGGGAAAAGAAACGTGAAAGTGAGACTAGATAGGGCTGTTGCGGATAATAATTGGAGGAACTTGTATTCTGATTATGAGGTCAAACATATTGTAACCCCTTGTTCTGACCATGTTGTTATTGTTGTTAATATGAAACAGGAGCAAAGGCTACCAAGACGGAACCCATGTAAACAATATGAAATTTTCTGGGAGAGGGCCGGAGAATTAAATGAAGTCATTCAGCAGGCTTGGCAGGAGAACAATCAGCAACATGACTTAACAGGTATTATGATGAAACTCAAGGAGGTAATGTCTCGCTTGCAAGGCTGGAGCAAAATAAAGTTTGGAAATGTTCTCAAGGACTTAGATAAAAGTAGGAAGAAACTAGAACAACTTCTGATGATTGGGGCTGACAGAGATGAGATTCGGCTGATATCAGACCATATAGATGAACTGTTATACAGAGAGGAAATGCTTTGGCTTCAGCGATCTAGGATCTCATGGTTAAAAGAAGGTGATCGCAACACTAGGTTCTTCCATCAAAAGGCAGTTTGGCGTGCTAGGAAGAACAAAGTGAAAGGCTTGAAAGATGCTAATGGAGTCTGGAAAGAGAACCCGGCTGAAATGGAACATATGACCACAAGTTTTTTTAAAGAATTGTTCACAAGGGACCCTTCTTTGAATGATGATGCAGTTGGCCAGTTAATTGAGCAAAAGGTCACAGAGGATATGAATGAGAATCTCACGAAGGAATTTACTGAGAAGGAAATATCAGATGCATTATTCCAAATTGGACCGCTCAAGGCGCCTGGGCCAGATGGATTTCCTGCACGTTTTTACCAGCGCAATTGGGGAACTCTCAAAGCACAAGTAGTTGAGGCAGTGCGAAAGTTTTTTGAAACTGGGAAGATGCCGGATGAGGTAAATGATGCAACAATAGTTCTAATCCCGAAAGTGGATCACCCTCTAGAATTAAAAGAATTTCGCCCAATTAGCTTATGCACGGTGTTGTACAAGATTGTGGCAAAATGCTTAGTGAACAGGGTGAGGCCGTATCTGGGTGAACTTGTAACTCCAAATCAGAGTGCGTTTGTGCCTGGGCGACTAATTACTGATAATGCTCTGATAGCATTTGAATGCTTGCATTTCATAGAGCAAAATAAGGATGATGACAAAAACTTCTGCGCTTACAAGCTGGACTTATCAAAAGCTTATGATAGGGTTGATTGGGGATATCTAAGAAGATCGATGGAAAGGATGGGTTTCTCTCACAAGTGGATCAACTGGATAATGGAATGTGTGACCACAGTGAGATATTCTGTGAAACTAAATGGAACTGTCCTAGAATCTTTCTTGCCTTCTCGTGGCTTACGACAAGGTGATCCCCTATCCCCCTTTCTGTTTTTGTTTATCGCTGATGGGCTATCTATGTTATTGAATAAGGAAGTGCAGGAAAATAGATTATCGCCAATAAAGATTTGTCGACGAGCGCCAGGGATCTCCCACCTCCTCTTTGCGGACGATAGCTTACTTTTTTTCAAGGCTGATCCTGTAGAAGCTAGACGTGTGGTACATGTGTTGAGGCAATATGGGCAAAGTACAGGCCAACTTATTAACCCAAATAAATGCTCTATACTCTTTGGTGCAAGGTGTGCTGATGGGATAAAGGAAGAGGTGAAGAGCACTCTACAGGTAGTGGTGGAAAATTTTGAAACAAAATATCTGGGGCTTCCAACACCTGAAGGGCGAATGTCAAAAGGGAAATTTCAGAGTCTGCAAGGGAAGCTCGCCAAGCGAATCATGCAAATTGAGCATCAGATGGCGCAAGGGGGCAAAGAGGTGTTCATCAAAGCTGTGGCCCAATCCCTAACCACTTATGTGATGGGCGTCTATAAACTACCGCTTGGGCTTTGTGATGATCTAACAAGGCTAATAAGAGATTTCTGGTGGGGAGTGGAAAATGGGAAACGGAAGATGCACTGGGTCTCCTGGGACATTATGCTCAGGCCAAAAAATAAAGGCGGAATAGGATTTAAGGACATGAGAATGTTCAACCAGGCACTGTTGGCCAGACAAGCATGGCGGTTGCTACAACATCCAGAGTCTCTCTGTGCTCATGTACTGAAAGCAAAATATTACCCACATGGAAACCTCACTGACACTGTGTTCTCTGGGAATGCTTCCTCCACATGGCAGGCCATTGAATATGGATTGGAACTTCTTAAAAACGGTGTAATTTGGAGAATTGGAAATGGTGCATCGGTTCGCATATGGAGAGACCCTTGGATACCTAGAAATGACTATTTCAAAGTCATATCACCCAAAAGAAGGTGTCGCCTTAAATGGGTGTCTGAACTACTGAACCCTGACGGCACTTGGAATGAACACTTGCTACATCAGCATTTTTACCCTATTGATATTGAAGCAATTCTGAGAATTCGAACTTCAAGACGGAATGATGCTGATTTTCTAGCTTGGCAACCGGACCAGAAGGGACAATTCTCTGTTAAGAGTGCATATGCCATGGGAATGGAGCAGAAAGAGAGAGAGATGAATATGCAAGCTACAAGTGTAAGACCGGAGGGGATCAACAAAGAATGGGAACTGATATGGAAAAGCTCGGCGCCACCAAAGGTTAAAACTTTTACCTGGAAGCTGGCCAGGAATGGTTTGCCAACTCAACAGAATTTCAGGAAACGGAAAATGGACACTCTGGGAATATGCACGATCTGTGGTACAGAGGAGGAGGACACATTCCATGCACTGATCAATTGCCCACCGGCCAGAAACTTGTGGAATAAGATGCGAGAGTGCTGGGACCTGCCAAATGAAAAGTCATTAGAGCATACTGGCCGTGATTGGGTTTTACCTTTGCTGGCAAAACTCAATAATATTCAGAGACTGATGGTTATGATGGTCCTTTGGAGAGTATGGCATGTCCATAATGAATTGACCCACAACAAACCTGCACCTCCAACTGAAGTGTCAAAGCGTTTCTTATGCAGTTATGTGGACACACTGTTGTTCCTGAAACATCACCCACATGCGGATCCTTGCAAAGGAAAGCAAGTTGTCTCATACTCTGGAAGATACCTGAAGGAACCACTGAACAAGGAAAAAGTGGAGGTGAGACAATGGGTAAGACCGCCAAGGGGTCGGCTCAAACTGAATGTCGATGGGAGCTATGTCATGCAAACTGGAGAAGGTGGAGTAGGCATGATCCTTCGGGACGAAGAAGGAGCTGTCGTTTTTGCTGCGTGCCGATACATGCCAGCTTGTACCTCGCCGCTAGAAGCTGAATTGGCTGCTTGTGATGAGGGCATGAGACTTGCACTCTGCTGGGCAAACAAACCGTTTGATTTGGAGACGGACTGTTTAAATGCGGTCAATGAGATTCGGGAACCAGGACAAAATGGTTCTAGCCTTGTGCATCTGGTTAGAAGTATACATGAAGCTGTAGAGGAAAGGAATGCTGATGTCCGGCACATTGACAGGAGCCAGAATGCAGCCAGCCACACCCTCGCAAAGATTGGCAGGGAATCAAAACGAACTCAGATATGGCTCAGCAGTCTACCTGAAGAAGTTGAGGAAATCATCCGTATGGATTGTAATGTTACTCATAGTTAGTAGGTTACTTTCCTTCGCAAAAAAAAAAACTATCCCCTCTCCGCCATTACTATTACCATTCTAACATTATCATCATTATCATGTTTGCTTATGCTGAGGTTGCCAAGCATCCTCGATATGAATTCATCTACTGTTCCCTCTATTTAGATATTACAATTCAAACCCATTTTTTACATTGACACTTAAGCTAGAATCTCATATATCTGGTTTTTTCTAATGTCGAGGTTGCCGAGCATGAGTGATATGAATTCATCTGATGTTCCCTCCTATTTAGAGCGCCACCGCCTCCTCCTCCTCTCCCGTCCCCCTCCCGGGCGGCGGTGGAGGATCTGTCCACCCCGCTCCGAGCAGCCGCCCCCGGACAGCCGCACCTCAGCCGCCGCTGCTGCCGGCCTCGGCCCCGGCCCTGGCCTTGGCCCCGGCTCCGGCCCCGGCCTCGGCCACGGCGGCGGTGGCGGCGCCCCTTCCGTCGAACGACGAAGGGAAGGAGAGGGTTTCCACGGTGGCGTTCCATGGGAGGTGATGAAGCGCCGTGGAGGAAGCCGGGCGGCACGGCTACTTGGCCGGGGCCTGATGCTCTCCGTCGGTAGCCATGGAGGATTCGGTGGAGCGGTGGCGGCCTCCGCCCCCGGTGACGGTTCAGCGGTGGTACGCATGATCCGCGCCGCCGTCCACTTCCCTGGTGATCCGGCAGGAGGGACTGGCGGCGTGGGGGCTGCTGGTCTTGCTTTGTTTTTGGTGGCGGTCCTCGGGTTTCTCGCAAGCGAAGATGAAGATCTACCGGAGGTCAGTTTGCTTTGATCGCTGGAGAGATGAGTTCCGGAAAGCTCCGCTGGCGAATGGAACAGTGCATATTTTGCCTGCAGTTTGCTGGATAGGGTGGTATTCGGTCGCGCACACCCATGTTTTTAGTCCGACCGTTTGGTTCCGGAGGGAGCGCCGCAAAGCTATATTCTGTGTTGACATCAGGTGACTTTTTGGTCCATGGTGAAGTCAGAAGAAGGAATATCATGAAGGCTGGATTGGTGGACTGGCTAAAGGAGGTTCGAGTCAACGTGATGCTGAGGGATCTGCTTCCCGGCTTGCAGTGGTATGCATGTGGGGGCGGCAGCACAGGGGAAGTTCAGAGTCTTACCTCTAGCCTTAGCTGGTTGTGCCTGGCAATGTTCTTGTTGGGGGCATTGTTTTGAAAGTGGGGACTATCTTCAGGGTGAAAACCTAAGACCTTTGGTCGGGCGACGACGGCGGCACTTTCCTTCTTGGAGGCGTTTTGGAGAGTCTGTACTTCAGGTGTTGTCACGGTGGTGGTTGTATTGCTGTTGCTAGGTCTAGAAGGCTGTAGCAGGACTTTTATTTCTTAGTTTTCTTTACTCTTATTTGGCTGTGTGCATCCGTACTGCCATTAGAGTGGGACGTTGTTGCAGAGGCTGAGTGTAATTGGTATCTTTGATATTAATATATTCCCTTTATCGAAAAAAATTTAGAGCTACTCTATCTGTCACAACATATGGTAAAAAGATAGAAAATAGATGGCAGTGAGTGCACTTAACAAACTTTTGATTTTGCACACTTGTAAATTATAAAAAGAGAAGCTGCAGGGATGCAGCCTTGGTTCTGCCTTGGGCGCTTGTCGTCGATTTGTGGACGGGTGGCTGGAGACGACAACGGACTACGCATCAGTGACGGTGGTCGGCAGGCGGCGCCCGGCGGTGCAGAGGAGGCGCCCGGCAGTGCAGTGACGGTGGTCGTGCGGGACAGACGGATGGTCGGACGGTTTTATGACGTGGCCTGGCGCAGCAATGGCGTTGGTCGGCGGCCAGCGCCAGGCACTGCAGTTGCGGTGGTCGTGTAGGACAGACTGATGGATGGATGGTTTTACGACGCGGCCTGGTGTAGCAATGTCGGTGGCCGGTGGCCGGCGGTGCTGAGTGGGCTGTCATGCGCGTCAGAAGCGCGGCGGCGACAGGCCGGTGTGGATGGCGACGGAGGCGTCGTCCGCCGGCGGTAGTTTGTTGCAGTTATGTTATTCTATTTTTTCTGATCAGTACTGGGTGGTAGTGGGATTAGGTGTTTTTGAACCGGTCAGTCTGTCACGGATTGTCCGGCGCGTGTTTGTAGCATTGGATAGATGATGTAGGGCTATGATTAAGTGGATCACCACTCTCTCTTCCTTTTCATATTATATATTACTGGAGATTGATCCCATCGTGCAAGGGAGGACCACCTCTCAGTACAAATGGCAAAAGTACTGTGGCCAGCCGATACGTGGAGCATGCGGCCGCAGCCGGTGGCGGCAGGCCTTGCCTGTGGAAAAATGTCCTCCTTGGCACGCCTTGTCTTTCCGTAGTTGACCTTGAATCCAATCTGATCTTCTGCAGTTTCTTGCAGCGTCTTCATAGTAACATTGATGTCTTTTTTCACCGCCACTTGCATGATATGTGACACATATTTTGCGGTGACATTGCGGTGGTTATCCAGAGCCCCAACCTGCTCGCAGCTATGTGGTTATATTTTTGAGATATGCCAGGGCTGACATACCCCAGATCTCTTTCGAGCGATCACTCTCCCTTGCACCCCTCATTCAATTTAACACATATCACTTTTAGCTGATTTTGATCAGACTGCTTCACTCTGTGCTCCCGAGAAATGCCCAATGCATACCTCTTTATTGCCTGGTCAGCGGAGTCCTTGTTAAAGAAACTTTGCCCAACTAGCAGACTTGCCTCTCCTAGGCCTGAAACAGAACGAAATTCATTGCTTATGGACATATGGTCATGGCCTGTAAGAAGTCAGGGTCCATGGGACCTGGAACCGCCCTCTGGGAATGACCAACACCTTCTTCATCTGAGGAGGATTCACACGAAGATGAACGAGCGTCATCGACCAGCACCTGAGGCAATCCCTCCAACAAAAAGCCTTATTTTCTTTATTATTAGATATAGATAATGCAGGTTAGACCAATTTTATCTTGCATACCACCACGTTTCCAATACAATCTTGCACACATTTCAAAGGTCATAATAACTGACCGATAAAGAGCGGTGATGCAGTCATCATTTCTACATTGAAGTGCAATTTCGTAAAATAGCATGCATTCAGGAAATTTGATCATGCGCAATGTGTATGCTGCTCAATCACCCACGGCAACAATTAACTGAGAAATGAATTTTCAGCTAGATCAAAGAACCTCAGTACCTCACCATATATACACGTCTATGATACTCAAACCATGCAATTAGGTACTCCCAGTTAACAAACTCAAGCAACATGCGCTAATTTAATGAATCCATGCGAAGAAGGGGTATCCATTTTTAACTTTTATTCTGAGCACATGGGCATAACTAATGTACGACGCTCGGATCAACTTAAGCCCACAAAGTTTTGGGCTAAAAGTATCCATGCGTCTTACTGATGTATTACAAAAGAGTTTCACTGATGTAACCTCCTTCCTTTGTAACTCTTAAAAAAAAAAAACTCTCCAGATGGTAATGCTACGGGGGAGTAAAAAAGTTGTACAACAACAAGAGGGGAACAAAAATGGGACGACAACATGTCTGTCTTTTCCTATCACAAAATGGCAGCGAAGAAGCATGGCATTCTTAGCCAGTTCATTGTTCTTTGAGATAGCTAACATCCTCCGCTTCTGTTCTGACAGCTGTTTGTCGACAAACAAAACAATAAAAGCTCTCTCCTTGTCGCCTGATCATAGGTTCAAAACTAGAACAAAACGGCTACTGTGATCAGACTGCTCTATAACGCAGTATCTTTTCTGCGTAACTTCCGAGCTGAGGCGAGATAGAATCCGCAGCCCCCTGGACACATTTCCTGTAAGAGAAGTCTTCGGTGCTATCATCGTCCCGTATCAGAATGAAGCACCTTGTGCCTGGGTGACTAGGATGGTGTCCGATCTGCAACCAAGAGCAGAACATGTTTTGATCATACTGTCAAAATATTCTGATACTCAAGAGTAGTCATAATGCACTGCAGAATGGTACTGTACTAGGGATACATACTCAGGAATTATTGTAAGGTTGGGGCGAAAGCTGGTTGGTAGCTAAGCTAAGATTGAAATAAACTTTTTTCACATTTAAAAGGAGAGCTCATTGGCGCATTTGCATGTTGAACTCAAAAAAGATTAGCACACATGAGTCAAATGAAAAACAGATGAACACAATGATGTAAAAGAACCAATCCTACTTTCCGGAGACACAAGCGGAATCATATTAATACATTCTGTGATTAATAGTCAACTAAATTCAGATCAGTAGAACTGTAGAGTGATGAAGCTATGACAAAACGAAAAATACATTTCTGTCATTTACATACCTTTATATCTCTTATTCCAGCACCAATCTTTTCATGCCCTCTTGGATGAAATCTCAGGGCCTCAATCACGTCTGATTTATCTAGCTCCGTGACATATTCATTCAGTTTGTACCTTCATGCAAGTAAAACATGATATCATATAGGAAGGTTTGCAAGATAAAACTAATATGCACAATACAATTCGTGGATAGCGATGGGGGCCTTACTTTTGTAGCATGTTCTGCAAGCAGGTGCGCATATCAATAATGTTGTCCCATAAACCAACCCTAGCACTAAGAAAATCCTGTTGCTCAGATATGGTGCCACCATTTGAGTTAGCGTCCCGTACTTCAGGGTTCTGTAGAAAGTCATAGACATTCACACTCGCTATGGGTTCATGTGCCTGCATGAGAATTTAAATGTTAGCATCCAAGTAAATATCTGAATAGTAAGCATGACGGTGTAGTTTTATCAGATTATCACTTCGCCAAGATTGATTCATTAGTTACAACAATCCAGACATCACAGATATACACTATTCATTAGCCTGGCCATGGGTGAAATATATTTGGTACATACTAAGCTCTCAAAGACTAAACTGAACTGGTTTGTAGAAACCTAGTATAGGGTGATTACATATGAAGGCCCCAATTTGCTTTAGCAGTTTAACATTTTCGGAAGCACAATCAATGCCTCTAAAAGGATGTTGTGCCTGAATTCAGCAACATACCTTTCCAGAATACATAATCTTGAAAGGACCCGACGTTCCAGCAAAAGGCTCTTTGCCCCAGGCCATTGCATCTACAGTACCACAGAGATTGTCTACTGAAGATTGCTTTGCAGCATTTATAAAACTTTGTGCAGGTCTCTGCAGAAAATAACATCAGATAAGAAAATTTTCACCTTTCTATAAAAAGGAAATCTTCTAGTAATCAATCACTCATAATAGCATATATTACTCACAGAGAAACAAGCTTCAGAAAATGGAGAGGAGATTGATAATCGAGTCCTCTGTTGCTTTAAACCTTGACTGCTTAGCCCATGGAACTGCCCACTTACAGATAAACTATCTGCCACAACCAGCAAGTGCTTCCGACGAATATTCCTTCCAATATCATCAGTTGTTGATCTTAAAGACTGTACAGGGAATAAAGGAAAATCAAATGCTATAGAGGAAATTAGTAGGCAATAATTTGGCCCAGATGTTCAAGGAAAAGTGGGAAAAAAACAAAAGTAAATATATATACTTCAACAAAAAAATTCCACGCCGAGTCTACGCCGTATGAGAAGGAAATATCATATACGCTTCCTGGTCGGCTCCGCTCCCAATCAATCAACTCAAATATTGCAACACAAGCATTTTGTAGATTAGCCCAGAATTCCCCACTCTTGCAATGCTCAGACATACCAACTTTCACAACAAGTTCATTGTCTTGCTGACACTGGATCTCAATATCCTTAAATTCCAAAAATCCTGCAAAGGAAAAAACAAGACAAGCAATACACATCAAATATTAGCTGCGTATTTTGTACTGAAGACACAAGTATGTTATACTAGAAATATAAAAGTCGCGCCAAGGGTCCTCGCAATGCCCAAAATGTGAGAAGACCCAATCATACAAGTTACACCTGAAAAACTTTACATTGTACCATGTAACACAGGAAAAGGAAATTATACATTTAGAACTCAGACCGTAGTATTTTAGCAAAATAGTAAGAGATCCTTAGCACAGATATTGAGAACTTATATGGAAAAATCTATCAAAACATAATAACCTTTCACTAGAATGGCCAGGAGCTTTGGGATCACCCTTTTCTTGATAGTGTCCAATTGAGATATTGAGTTGGAATCGTCCTCTGTTACCACAGTAATGCAACAAGTCTGGTCGTTAACACACTCATCATTCCCAGCAGAACCTTTGCTGCAGGGAGGGTAAAAGTAATACGTGTAAAATAATATGTTGATGTAACCACAAAAAGAAAAGGTAAAATAGGTACTCGCATAGCAACATAAAGCATATATAATTCTAATAGCAGCAGTGCCAAGTACTAATTAAGTTTAATCATTTTACAGCCTAAAAGCCACCTTACATCTAATATGCAGAATATGTTTGTCGACAAATTGATGTCTAAATATCACTTGGACAAGGCTACACAATAATTGGACATAAATACAACGCACCACCAATCTCAGTGATTTTAATTATTTTCAGATGTCAAGTTTTGTTGGAGAAAACATCATATACTACTAATTATAAAAATGATATTTTATTTTTCTTGGAAAACACAAATGTTTTTTTATGGTAACACAAACAGCTTCAGAACTTACCCCTTCGAAATATATACTTCCGGGAACACAATGGTTGACTGGTCTCGGTCTCTCATGTATTGTTCTGTAAGCTCATCTATAAGAGATCTTAATCCCATTTTTTTCCTCTTCATTATTTCCTGCAGCAAAGGTACACGTTTAAGTGAATAGAAAGATACCAACTTAATGTCCCTTACGAAACAGAAAATGTGATCATTTAATTTCAAAAGAACAATTTTCGCAAAAAAAAAAACTTCAAAAGAACAATACCTGGCTTATATGAAAATGAGTAATCCATGTGCTCTCTTTCCTTGTCTGTATACCTGGTATGTTATATCTGCAAAACAAATGTGATATTTAAAAATAAAATAAAAACCATTACAGGTCAAGTGATAAGAAAAAAAAAAGATCCAAATGTACTCACAAAATCATGACGGTGTCAACAAAATCGGAAAACTTCACTGGTTCAAGATGATCCTTAACTTCTAGCGATCCATACTCTGGACCATATCTATACCTTTTTAGATTCTTTGATAGGAACAGAAAACCGAAATGATCCAGTGAATTAGCACCCTTCTGGCACTTTAATACATTCTGGCAGTAAAGTTAAAATAGTATAAGAAAGAAAGAAAAGAGACCGCACAATAATCATGGGCCATCAAAGAAGAGAATAAAAGAATGTAACCTCCAAACTTATGAGAGGAGAGTCCTCTAAGATGTTCACTGGGTGATCCAAAGCTCCATATGCAGCTTCCGAAATGGAGCCAGCAGCCCAAGAACCAACAGGGGCACCAAGTTCACCTTCCAGACTGCCATCAGTGTACATGTCTTCAGCAGTATCATAAGTGAACTGGGTTATTTGCTGCCCATAAGAACTCCTAACAGTTCCGTCATAAGCAACATATGTATCTCTCAAGTGATACATTAGGTTTCTCGTTAATGTCCCGGGAACATCTGCATTCTCACTGAAGCAACTTGCCCTGCCAACAATTGAATGCAGAAGACACTCCAATGGATTTAAACCATCTATAAAAGAATTTCTGATCACAGCATATGAGTTTCGTCCTCCCAAGCATTCACGTGTTCCCTCGGCATTGTCAATATCCAATGATTTAAGTGTATTCCATCTAGCACATGAGATTTCTGAAGGAATTCTAAACGGAAATTTCCTTGCAGGAAGTTGAAGACCGACACATGCAGTTTGTTGCACAAACTTCAGCATGCTACCCTTACTTCCTGCATTCATCATCACTATCAATGAATTCTCTTTACTCGTGTGTTGTTGAACCATCTTAAGAAGATCACTGAACACACTCTTAAATGCAATGATTGAAGATTTGATCATTGGTAGACTGTTCTGATTGAAATCAGATTGTTTATGAAAATTTGATAGATCAGCACAGTCATCATAACACTTCAGATTTGGTATGGAATTTGGGCTTAGCAATAGTTGTTTGACAAGAAAAGCCTCTTCAGCCTCATCCAATGCTAGATTAACCTCATCAGCAAGTTTTCTCCTTGAGTAATGATCCGATAACAGATAAAAATCTGAAAGAGAGACACTTAAGCCCCTCATGGTTAAGAATTCACATAGTATGTCCTGAGCAGATGACAGGAGCTGAAGAGCCTCAGCCCCGTACTGTTTGAACATGGCAGAGAAAAGGCCAGATGTGTTACTCTGTAGCCAATAAGCTTCAGAAGAGCAGGAAAGTACTTCACCATCTATGATCTGTAACTTGGGATCAATACTAAAATTTATACCAGAAGGAAGCAGCATGCCGAACAACTGCTTGCCAGTCCATAGTGAAGCTTGAGAGTTCATTGATTTAACTATTGATGGCATTGGTGTCAGCGAGAGTGAATGGCATAACATTTGAAGTTGCTGAAAGTCGATCTTCTTGAATAAAATATCTGAGCTTGTTAACAAATGTGCAGCAGCTAAAGAATCATGTGTTAAGGACACCACACTTCGTCCGTCTTGCACATTCAACAGTTGGTGGCTTAAGCTTACTAGCTCTCCAAGCTCAACTCTTGATCGTATAGACTGTGGGACATATCCATGTAAACAATCCCCATCAAAATCACCCATCAAAGGGGCACAGCAGAGTGGGTTAATTGAAACAACTGACTTAACTGGTAATAACTTTGCAGAGAGTGCAATAAGCGAGTGTTGATGTACTGAGGGTGGCCTATTGATAAGAATAATGTCACCATCCTGCAATGGCCTGTATACAATGTCACCAATTTGTAGCTGATTTGTTTTCTTAACATGAATTAGCTCTTCATTGCGCCGAGTGAATAGTATTTTCTTGGCACAAAGGTGAAGGCTGCACTTCAAATTTAAGCTCTCGATATTGTAAGAATTAACTTGTTCAGAAACAACCAAGTTTGAAGCTAAATCCTTGGAGATGCCGATTTCATGTAATCCAATCTTGGGATCACCAACCATAGTAGCGCGAAATGCATTATCTGACCGTTTGCTGAGAACGGCATCCTTCATCCATTTCATTCCATACATGCCTATTGATGATTCCTTATATGTCTTTTTAGAGTGTAGCTGCAAAAAACAAAATTATGTTAAAAAGCATAAAACATAAGCGGTAAATGCAATTGCCATGTCAAACTATCTAGTCCCTTCTAAAGTGTAACTTGAATACTCATCTTTTTTGTTCCAAAAAAAAATTGATGCTCATCCTCCAACATTGACTGGATTAAATCAAAGCAGCGACTAGAAAGGAGGTAAACAATATTTTGTCACGTGTAGTAAATTAGTATCTATCTTTTCATAAATATATCCCAAAACGCGTTATATTTAGGAATGGAGGGAGTATTATAGAGCGTTGCATATCAAGGTGAAAAGTCGAACAAGATATTCAGTAGCTAGTGCCTACACTACAATCATGTAATGTGCCGGAAAAATTTATGTATCACAAAGATGGGAACCATATAAATGAAAAAGGATGGACATAAACGGAAACCAAATAATACAATAATGTGCATAACTACATATGCATGTGTGGGAACAAAATAACGAGGACTTCTTCAAAACAAACATACCTTATCCAATCATATTAAGAAGTCTTAAGAAGTTTGGCTCAAGCTCGACTAGCGACCTTGAACCTTGGCCCAAGCTGTATTCGCCGAAGGCTCTACGAGCTAATAGGTATCCTAATTATTTAACTCTTTAAATTGTCAACGTATGTGCCTGCTCTTAGAACAGGAGCAGGTCGCACTTTTCTTCGTTCGATTCGGGCCTCTAGCCTTTACTTTTATAGACAATGTTCAGTAGAGACATTTCTACCATGAGCGAGGTGGTACTAAAAGAGTTTACAAGAGCTCCTATTTGGCGCCCTTACCATCCTTTTGTGGGACGACGTACCTCCCCTGAGCTTTTGGGCTTGGCCCATTTACTGTTTCTTATGTTTTCCCATGGTTGTTCACACGCTGACCAAATTATGAACGCGGTTGTTTGTGTTTTTCAGAAAATGAACAAAATTATTCAAATAAAAAGAATAGAAACAATATTCCTGTGTTCTTGGAAATATTAGAAGAAAGAATTATACGATTTGGCAGCATTTAGAATGCTTATCATGTTTTGGTAGAAACAAAGTTGTGAAAACTTCACAAATAAAGCCTTATGCGATATGTTAATTGGATATAATTATGCAACATGGATATCGCAATAAAAACAAGAGCATTAGATTTCTTGCCTTAGATGATTTCAGGCACTCCATAACTGGGCTTGTGACAAGTGAAAGAAAACCGATCTTTGGATACTGATGGAAGTCATCAACTTTCCTACCGACATCAACAGTCCTCTTATAAGCTTTTGTCAGGTCATCCTAAATCCAAACATGGAATGAACAAACATATAAGATCATAAATCTGAGAGAAAAACTATGCAGCTATGTGCAACGTATATTCATCACACAATAATAAAACATGCATGCTCAACACACATACAAGGAAGCCAGAGAAAATACGGCATCCATTTGGCAACAGGATTGTATAAGACTATTAGAAAGAATCATGAAAAAGCTTTTAACAAGATGTACCGAAGTAACCCATGTTCTTGCATTGAGTAATTGACTAGTTATTGACTGATTGTCAGATTTTAGAACTTGCACCATAAAAATGGTAAGGTTGCATTTAACGAAGTATTCAATGGAGAAGTGGTTAGAAATCATTGAAGGGATGATACGAAAATATCTTGGGAGAAAACTTCACCCAAAATAGATAGCACTTACATAAGCTAAGCGAGAGCCATCTGAGAACCTGTAGGACATCTCGGCCACACGATGACAGTTAGGAGTCACCGGCAAACTTGACAGGAAAAGGAGATGACGACTTGAAGCAAAGTTGTTATTAATAATCTCAGGATCAAGTTGTTTCAGCATGTGAAATACCTGCAAATATGATGAAGGAAACTAGGACTTAATCATAAGAAATAATTTTGAGAAAAATACAAAACGTGGTTAAAGGGGGAAGTTCCCTCCCTTAAATAATCGTGTTAGAAAGAAATGAGGAACCCTGCAGAGGCTGCGCCTCAAACGCAGATGGATGAGCTCATAGGCGTGTGCTCTAACCAGCTGGCCACTGCTCGGTTCTCAGCATACCGGTTCAATGGCTAACAAGAATATGCATACCAGCTTCTCAAATAATCTTTAAGAAAATAGTATTGGGCCTTGTTTTCCCTTTTCACTTAACAATACTGCAATCCATCCACCCTAAACTGAACAGACTAGAAGATAATCATGATTAAAAGTGGTTGGGCGAATCTTTCACCATATTAGGGCACCCTGGGTCTAATTTTACGCAAGTAGTTGGTGATGCATCATAGTTAATCAAGCGTAGTGTTTTCTCCCACAAAAACAAAAAATCAAGCGTACTGCTTTAATGATCAGGCAAAATTATTATGCCTGACAAGAATAATAAGACATCGTATTTCTGGATCTCATGATTTTAGTTGTGTTTTCTTTTTGCGAGGGATATTTGTTGTGCTTTCTGTACATTGTAAATACTTGAAACAGTACATGAAACGGTAAATTTTCTTTAAATTATCCTTTGATTCCATACACATTGCACCCTCAGTTTCTGATACTGGCACTTGAGATAAATATGGCAAGGACACTCTACGAATTTTCATCCAGTAAAATAGAATGTATTCTCAAAAAAGGAAGGAAACAGGGGACAATTTTGCAGCACTGTCAAATTTACTCTGAAAGCCAACGCAGAACAGACTGACAAATTGATAGCTAACACTTACTTGATGAGGAGATAAGAATATCTTGGTCACATTTGGTTGAGGGAGCTGGTCATGGTCATGAGGTAGAAAACCCC
Organism: Lolium multiflorum; assembly: GCA_030979885.1. Lineage (NCBI taxonomy): Eukaryota > Viridiplantae > Streptophyta > Magnoliopsida > Poales > Poaceae > Lolium > Lolium multiflorum. The sequence goes on along the minus strand of CM061747.1, from coordinate 50,558,013 downwards.
AATAATCCTGGGGAAGAGCTTGATGTGGACCTTCATTCGTCAACTTATTTGTCACTCTGTAAGCAACTTCTGCGATAATCGAAATTGTGTCTATAACAGTAGGGTCACGTTTAATTTTTTTCCTGGACAGCGTTACTCTTGGAATTTTCAGCGCCTTAAAGATTACACTCGGGTAAAGTTTAGCACCATCCTTCTGCTCACAAAAAGACCAAGGTTAATGCAATCGGTCAGAAGTACGGGCCAAATAATATGAGCATGCACTTACTGAGCAATACTTGCAAGTTGACTGACTTGTTCCGCCATCTGAGTTCTTCAACAACTACAAAAAACCAACATGTTAGGGAAATAAATATGCACCAATCTGATATACCAAAAAGGGCAATATTTCCGTATGCATAGTGTCTGTATTATTTTCTGTGAACCCTTACATATCTTCTGATGGGCTTTTGAAATGTTAATATCTTGTCTCACAATTTCCAAATGTTCAAACAAATAAAATGTCAGAAAACAGAATGAAGTTATGTTCTGTTTCCACAATCCAAAAGTTTGTTGAAGATGTCTTAGGCGTGTTAAAGAAATTTACGGTTAGTAATGACAGTTGTACTGATAATTGTTTTATGGCCTTCACAGGGTTTACTACCCTGACGTTAATTCAGCGGTCAATAAGCAAAACTTTTGACTGAGCACCTGATAGTGTGAAGGTTCTATGGCCCTTGAACTATGACATGTATCGATTTTTTTTCACAGAAGAGAATAAATTGCTTAATCAGGATAAATTAGGTTAATATGTATTTTCCAAACCTTTGCATCTCTGTTTTTCCTTGGAGCGTAACAGCCAGGACATATCTGATTCAGTAACTGAACAACTTCCTTGATAAAATACGGGCTGAACACAGTTGCCGGCAGCTTAATAATACCAGAATGACCTAGCAATTTGACAAACCAGTTTATTTTGGATTGAAGAGGAACATAGAACACATCATTCGATGCTAAATAGTTAATATTACTCACCATCGCAATCATGTGCGCCATGTGATCCACAAGTCTCACACTGTGTTGCCTTAGTTGGTAATCCCAACTTGGCACTAGTCACATCAGATCCTTTTATGACGGTCGCGCTACTTGATATTTCCTGGAAATGCATGCAGGTTTTACGTACTTTTCCCTTTTCGCGCGTAAAATCTGTCAGGGCAAAGTAAAAGCTTACCATATCTGCAGTGGTCATGAAATCAAATTGTATAGCCTTCAGGACAGCAGTAGGCTGATCCATTTGATCCTTTAGCTCATCCATCCTGCACAAGGAAGATAGAAAACAATTGTCATGATGAAAGAAGTAGATGATGACAAGAAACGAGATCTAAATCGTTAATAGAAGAAGAAATAACTTGATGGAACAAGCAAAATTCCTAGATGCAATTCTATGAAGATATGAATCGAATCGGGCAACTAACATGTTTTGCTACTGTAATCCGAACTGCACATAGGAAAAAACATATCGTATGCAGGAAATTTTGGAGAACAATCGTTTGAAGGAAAAAAACAATCATTTAAAATCCTTGAAGCCAAACGAATACAGAGTAATCCTTGAAGAAGAGGATTCCTTGAAGCAAATTTGGAGAACAATCGTTTGGAGGAAAAACAATCATTTGATTGAAGGCAAACGAATACAGATTAATCCTTGAAGAAGAGGATTCCTTGAAGCAAATTTGGAGAACAATCGTTTGGAAGAAAAACAATCATTTGAAATCCTTGAAGGCAAACGAATATATACAGAGTAATTCGGCAACACAAATCGTTTGGTTCAAAAGAGGATTCCTCACCTGCAAAGGAGGAAGGGACGCTACACGCAGTCGAGTTTAGTCCGATCCGACAGCAGTCGGAGGGTGGCGGCGCCTAGGCGTGCCCCTATGCCACCGGCTCAGCAAGTTAAGGAGAAGAAAGAAATGCGTTATCAATCTGGTAACCAACCCGATAGGAAGAGGAAGAAGAAGGCGCAGGGGAGAGAGAGGAGGATGAAAGCTGTGGACGGGGACAGAATGGTCGGAGAAGTATTGCGGCGGCCGCACTGAGGAGAGAAAAGTTTGGGACTTCGGGCGCTATTTGTATACTGGGGTTTGGGAATCGGCGGCAGGGGAGAGCAGGAGGGAAATTTTGGAATTTTCGGACCAGCGGCGATCCCAGCTCGGACCCAATGACGGCCCAGTTTTCCTTTAGGCCGCACAAATACGTTATTCCGAGACAGTTTCAAAAACAAGAACCAGTTCATACCCAACACGATTCCGACCGAATCACCACCGAACGGAAGGGCAATTCCTACAGAAACCCAAGAAACATTATTAGCACAAAAAAAAATCGAAGAGCTGCTCCAGCTTCAGGAGTACGGAAATACGGCGGCAGACCGGTGGAATAGGACCGGGCCGAGGGGGTGGAGGAGATCGACGCGACAACGGCGGACAGCCGGAGTTGGGGAAGACGAGCACGACGATGGCATTACAGGGCACGAGAGGATGCGGAAATAGGGGATAGTGGAGATCTCGACAAGGAGAGATAAAGAAAACTTTCGTATGGATTTCGAGAGGAGAGACTGGAGCGCCATGGCGTCGACAAGAGCGAGCTGCTCCAGGGAAGAAGAAAGGACAAAGTCTAGATGGGCCGGCTGCTGGGCTTGGCTGCAGGTGTTCTTTTTCTTTGAAACTAAAATGTGAACAACGGCTACCCCTCAAAAAAAAATGTGAACAACGGCGAGGCAACATCAAAACAGCAGTCACTACTTCTGTTTGAACCAACTATCTAGCTTATTTTTGAAATTCAGATGAAAAGATTTACCTGCCCGTCTATGTTAGTGTGCAAGTGTGGTTTTCTTTTAGGCCACAGAAAAAACATATTCCTAAGTTTCAAAAAACATTAAGACAAAAATTGCAGAAATAAAGTAACTCACGTAGATAAAGGGACAGATGTATAAGAACGAAGTCTAAAACATATTAAATATAACCATTTGTGATTTGTAAAATATTGTATCTCCGTACTAAGTTTCGAAATCTGTAACCTAAGTTGCAATGACTTAATTTTGCATAAGTTTCAAAACAAAACTGGATATGATTCATGTGAGAAACCTCACTGGTTACATTTAGATGATAACCCTCCCGAAGGGAGTCGAGGTCGTAGGACAGAGAAAAAATGCAAACACAAAGTGCACTTGTTAGAAAAATGTGCAAAGTAAATGGTAACCATAAGAATAACATATTGTGTTGATGAATCAAACACATGTCTAAGATTTTGTGGTGTGATATCATGCGGGGCGGTTCTAAGTCGCTGCAAATTGGATCAGCTTTGCTAAGAGGAAACGAAACATGTCTCTCGCCATTTTATTATTTTCACCATGTCATGGTTAAGAAATGATTATGTGTTCGAAAGCACCTCGAAGGAGTGCCTAACACCAATCCATGGGATCTTCATAGAAGTCAGTCATTGGAAGCTAGCCAGAGATAAGGCGTTGAAAGTTGCTACGGGGCGCCAGACACCTCATCGCCATGATCCGCTGGCATAGTAGTGGCATAGACGCTAGTAGAGTTTATAGTTTTTGATGTAGCTTTTGTGTTTATGTCGTTTTGCACTTCTTTTTAGGTTTCCTTTAGCTGTGTTTTGCTTTGTATTGATTTGTTTTTTGGGGTTGTGAGTTTTGTGTTGTTTTGACATTCTCTCCGAATGAAAAAGAACATGTTGCATATGTATTTGAGAAAAAGTATGGCGCCAAACCGTGGAGCGTCTAATGCTTTTATTTGGCAAGTTTTAATCAATCATGTCCGAAGGCTAACCTTGGGATGTAAGTTGTGTCATTAGATTTTCTTTCCTTCAATACATTAGGGATAGTTTTTCTAATCAATTAATACTTTGATAGTTTCAACAATGTATTTTTGTGTGAGAGTAAATTTAAAATGAGAACTTTCATGTGGCAAAGTAGTCATTCCAAATTCGTCTTCACTTCTCTATCACCTAACGGCAAGACCATGGAAAAAACTTAAAATGTCGGGAGGGGTTTAATAAAATTTATGTATCCATCATAGATTATGTGTTCCCATTATTAGCTCATTCCCTATTATCTGCATTCACGTTTCACACTAGTCTTAACACCACTTACGACATGAAATACATATATGGTGTGCGGGCATATAACATGATTGTGTTGTTGAAGATAGTGGCGAAGGAAGATCCACGTAGAAGATTCGTGTAGGTTGGGTGCTAGAAGGAAGGTGTGATAAATCTAAGAAATGAAGTATGACGACCTTCAACGGTCCTCTCTACGAAGGATGCATGGTACATTAGTCTCTTATATATGCTTGTATGATGTGACACACTTCGTGCATATGGTGACATCAAGGGTGGCGACCTTGAGGCTAACACTCTTTAAGAATAAACCTAGATCAAATTGTACAAGGTTTTATGGCTAAGTATGTTAAGATTTTGGGTAGTTGGTTCGGAAGATAAGTTGTTAGCCGGGTTTGAAATGCAAACCAGTGGAGATCTAGGTGACCATGTATACTTTGTTTATCACTTTCTATGAGCCTCTATATTTTTCGATTTGTCTTGAGTTGTTAGTGGAATTCTGTCCCCCAAAAAGATTTGTGTAATACCTTCCAAGTTCTCCTTCTCTAGAGACTTTGTGAACATGCATGGCCGGCCACTACTTTTATCTACACTCACCTAGTTGAAGGATACAATGTTAACCCACTAATTCTTCTATGGTTTGGTATATTTTGTTATAAGGAGAGTCCTCATGTGTTCGAAATTTTTAGCCTCGCCCGAATTGGAGAAAATAGCAAATTTTACACAAACATCAAGTACTTGTTGTGCTATAGATCTATTAACTCATATTATTGATACACTAACTAAGGGCACCATTTACTTGACGTGTAGGAGGAATCACCTGCGGCGCAATGTGTGATGGTTTGTTGCTACTATGGAGACTCAAGCATGAACATAATGAAGCTACACATGACAAGCTAGTCAACCATATCACTGGAGGGTTCTCGGATGTATGAGTATGTATTAGATTATATTTTTTCATAACAGCAATATGCAGCTACAAAGGAAAGCAACACGTACAGGGTTGTCGTTGGAATGCACAAGTCTGATATCGTTTTATTCCTTATGATCGACTAAGTATATTTTGAAGGCGAAAGTGAATGTTGATATGGGGAGGACGAATGTAACCATAGGTGCATGAATGGTGTTACCTATGAAGAAGGGGCGATCAGATTTTGCCTTCTCGATCTTTGCAATCATGTGTGAGTGCATTGCATGTGGAATTTGATACATGTTTTTTGATAAGTGCCATTCTATTAAAACATCAATATGATACATTGAATACATGGGCTCAGAAACAGTACTCGGTTAAGAAAATGCGTTGAAGATGCACACAACAACAAAAAATAGAACACCATGAAGGTGGTGAACAAAAAACTTCAACTCCAATCTCCTAATTTTTGAAAAATGCCGGGACATCGAGAAAGGTCCTCCAAAGCGGCACCTTCAGCAAAACAACATGTCTACAAGGTCATTTTCCGATCACTGCCACTAAAGGCTAGATCAAGGATTTTCTTCTAGAGCAGGAATTCAAAAGAACTCAAAGCAATGACTTCATGGAGATGACACGCATGCTCTGTTCGCTAGATCCAACGAATTCAGGCCAGGTCTAAAGTTTTCACACAGGAGCTTGAGAACTACTCCCTCCGGTCTTTTTTAATTAACTCGAATTTAGTATAAAATTATATTAAATCTGAGTCAAATTAAAAGAGACCGGAGGGAGTAGTACTTGGGGCATGTAGGGAAGGCATTGAGCTCCAATTAACGGACCTTCCAATTATCCTGGATTTTAGACTACAATAAAGCTACTTTCGTAATCTAATCAAGAGGTCAATGTCGGTCAAGATAGGCACATATTTTAGATGAGTGAGATATGCGCTCACTGGTGATCCAATTAAATATTTTATTTTATTTTATTGGTGAGGTGTTAGAATAGATTGATTGATGAACTGGGAGGGTTTGATCAACATCAGGGTATACATTGGCTTGGCTAGGGCCTTGCCAGTCGAACTACTATGTGTGTGTAGATATATATTATATTATTTTTATTGTACCTCAACTAACGTCTGATTCAAATATATCTTGTCACAAGAAAGTCCACCTTAGATTTGAGTGTAGCATAGGTGAGTGGTCATTTTTTTCCTTTGCGCCTATGACAAGGGGTAACCTTATCAATGCACATTGATGATGGACTTGGATTTTAAGAAAAATAGGGTGTTGGTGATTTCAAAGACCGGTTAGTCAAACTAGGTAGCTGATGAAAAGTATGATCAAGGGCAAAGTCGCCGAGATTGTATTAACAAACTAGGGTTACGACACTAGTACATAGTAGCCTACCGGTCTCGTGCTGATTTTGGTTACCAGTCGCGTGTGCTGGTCCACTAGTGGTATCTCGTCAGTGGTATGTGTTACTTGTCGTGTGCTAGCTTGACACACGACTAGTAGGCCACTTAAAAGTCATGTGCGTCCCTGGCATGCTACCAATAGGATTAATTGCAGCATGTGGACGACACGCTCCCAGTGTAAATATATATGTATACTAGCAGCGCTCTGCCCGCACACTGCCAATACTTGTGGAACTGCCATGTTTCTAATATGTTGTCATTTCTCCATATTATTCATATATACATACGCATGCATATACATACACAGGTAATACCAAATACATACACACATGATACAATTATACCAGTACCAAACCATAATTTGATCTCAAATGTCATAACCGTAGATCGATCACAAGCTAATTAGTTATCTAAACAAAAATCACATCGATGAGAAATGCAGTCATGATGAGCTGCATCCGGACGAAGGTGGTCTTCATCCGATTCCTCCTCATCAGCGGCACGCTACAGCTAAGTTTTGTGTCCAAGCGCAGCTAGGCCCACATACTAGTCGCGTGCCATAGTCGGCGGCACGCTTCTTGTAAGAGCATACTAGCCGTGTGTCTCTACGCCGCCGCAGCTAAAAATAGCCAGTCGTCTACCCCGGCTAGTGTCCGCTTCCATATAGCCTTTTCCCTACTAGCGCATGGGTGTTCCGTGTTATCAATCTAGATCTTCCTCTCGGTGGACCCACCTAGCCCTTATAGAGTGGGCTATGTCTCAGAGTCCACCTTCGGGTCGGTTACATTACACAGGTCGATTTACCTGATATGGGTATAACCTGCCTATTTTACATAGCTATTGGGATTCCGCTCCATGTTGTATTCTTCATGGACTTCGCATATTTCTTCCTGGATCCACACCAGGGATCATAACGCCGAGTACCTAATATGGTATACCCATATCAGCCTAGGTGGGGGATGAGGTGCTCTCACTACCGAGACACTAGTGTCAAAAAAATTTGGTTATGCAAAATTTTAGCAAAGCTTGTAATTAGTAGAAAATCTGGCAATAATGTTTTCCTTAACTATCTCGTTCATATTGACACCCCCATCTCACCCGCAGAAACACATAGTGCCTTGCGAAAATGGTTTAAAGTTCTCTATCATATGAATAGACAAGTTTAAAGTTTCTTTGTAAGAGGTGAAGCTGATCATAATGTCGTAATGGAACCTTACCAAAATTTTCCAACTATTGAATAAAGGATAAAATTTTCTATCCTATGAATATGGCACGTTCAAGTTTTTGGTAAGAAATAAAGTAGGTAGCTGGCGGTAATGGGGCCTTACCAAATTTTGCCACCGTATGAATATGATAAGCTTAAGTTTTAGGTAAGAAATGAAATAGGCGGCTAATGGTATTGAAACCTTCCATAAATTTTCCATTTATTGAAGACCAGAGTTTATTTGACATTAATAAAAGAAAAATTACAATAAAATTTAAGTCTACACATAAAAAGCTGGTGAGCCAACTCATGATTAAAAAAATGGACAGGTCAACTTTTTGGATACACTAGCACGTGCAATACACACACTAGTAGAAAAAATGCTTTGGTTTTTGGCTCCAAAGAGTATTAGTATCGGACCGGCTACGAACCGGTGTTAAAAGGTGCATTAGCACCGGTTCGAGAGGCTAGAGTTTTAGCACCGGTTCGTGCGGAACCTTTAGCACCGATTCGTGCCATGAACCGGTGCTAAAGTTATGAACCAGTGCTAAATGTTTTTCTACTCCCCACGCACCTCCACACCCCCTTTCCCGTGGATCGCCTTTTTTTAACTCTGTAAAAATAGAAAATAAAATGATAGAAAATTCAAAAAATAAAATCTTTTGAGATTCCCGTATGCTACGTAACCTACTGTTAGGAAAAATTAACAAATTTGAATTTTGACCTTTTTTGCATAAATTTTTTAGAAAAAGGTAAAATGGCATTAACTTTTGCCTACGACATCAGAAAAAGCGTATAATATATCAAAATGATCGTGGAAAAAAGTTACATCCAAATTCACCTGGGTATACCCGGTTAGCAAATTTTTAGATTCTCAAAATTCCAAATTTAAATATGAAAGCAGGAAGATTTTAGTTTTTTTTGCTTGAAATTTAGGATTATATATATTTTTATTATTTTTTAAAATTCAAATTAATAATTACATCCTGCATAAAGATTACTATTAGTTTTAGCAAATTATAAGATTTTCAAATTTTCAGGATTTAGGTTTGCCAAAAAAAGTTTAAAAAAATGAAAATAATTAAAAATAATACAAATTATAAAGTTAATGTTTATTTATTTATTTATTCAAGATTATTATTACATCAATAATTTTATTTATTAAAATAATTATTCGAAATTCAAACAATAAAGAAATATGACATCGACCAACATGTTAATAGGATTGATATGATACTAGTATCACATACATGCGCGTGAAGCACTTGGATGCGGGACGGGAAGGAACTTGAAAGTTATGCACTTGGATGGGTGACCGAGCGGGAAGTTTGACCACGAGTAAGTAATTTGACTAGAGATAAGTGTAGTTAGGGACTAAACTTGTGAAATAACTAAATTATTAGAAATTTTGAAAAAAAAGGGAGTAGAAAATAATTCGAAAAAAATTACGGTACCTGGGTTCTACCGCGGCAGCGTTTTGGGGCGTTTTCCTGCCGCGACAGACCCTTGGTGCTAAAGGTCCTCTCGCTCGGGTGCTCGGCAGCCGCCACGTGGTGCTCCTTTAGCACCGGTTCTTAACCGAACCGGTGGGGGGATCTTTAGCACCGGATACTTAGCACCGGTTGGGAAACCGGTATATAAGCCCCTTATCAACTGGTGCTAAAGGCCCGTTTTCCACTAGTGACATATTAGGCGATAAGCGAACTATTTTCATAGGAAATATAATGCCACCAGATTTGGAACCTCACTCCACGTTTTCTTCCCAAGCCTACCTCACTACGACTTTTAATTTGTGAATTTAGCATGTTTTTATAATATCATAACAATTTAACAATTACAATTAATACTTATCCAATAAATAATATGGAGAGGAAAATAAGGTGATGAATCATTACATCGTGACAAAGGAATGAGTTTATCAAATTCCTCCTAATTTCAAGAACGTTGTAAAGACTAATTAATAGTATATTCCGATTAGGATAATAAATGTAGCACTGAAACATAATCTTAGATATTATCTTGGACAAGATGGACTTGATTCGTAAGTAATATGGACCAAAAAATACAATGTTCTCAATGTTCTTTTTTGGTCTAGAGTCACATTTTTTTCTTGCACAAGGAAAGGACCCCCAAGGGTTTCAAAGCTGTATTAACTCAAAGCGGTGGTGTTACCAATTACGAAGAGGACCTCTAAGAAAGTAAAAAATACCACATAGTCCTCATATTTAGCACAGAAGACCTCCGGCTGAAGAATAAAATTACAATTGGGTCCTTGACCACCATCTATGCGATGAAGGTTCAGAGCACGGTCACCAACTCCGGCGCCGGGAATGGAACCACTTGGACCGAAGCAGATGGGGAACACCATAAAGAAGCACCAGAACCTCCTTATTGGCACTCTTTCTTGGAGGTTGAAGAAGCACTGACATTGAAAAAAATACATGGAGCAGCCGCCCTGCGGCTATCAAGGTCGGCGGCGAGACAACATGAAGCCGTGAAGGAGCCACCGAGGGTAAGCTTCACTTGAACATCGCAAAGAACACAACTAGAAATCCCAAAGGATTTTGAGATCTTGGCAGGCCATCAACAAATCTCCCGCTCGTATCCCCTGTCATCACCATGATGACAAGAAAAGGAGCAAGAAATGCCAGATCTGTAGGAAGTGAAGCTCCTTCATGAACAACTTTATTAGGGGCATGATGGTGGAGATCCCCGTCTCCTTCAGCTCCAACCGATGAAGCCCCATGGCGAGGACGAGCAGCCACAAGAAGCATCGGATCTGGCTGGAGAAACCTGATGAATCACTCCAGACTACAGGCATGGCACCCACTACTGGCATTACACCAAGAAACCTAAGACTATGCATACTATGTAAAAGCCAGCTACCCCCTTGCTCCAAGCAGTGGAGCCTCCGGAGAAGGGAGAATGAAGCTCTAGGACATGACAGTGGACTCTCAAGAGGAGGAAGGATGGGGACGGCTCGGGAGAAAGAAAAATCAGTTCTGTATCCCATCTAGAGTCACAATTAGGTTGGGCCCATTACAGAAATATGGCCAGGTCTTAGTCCCAAGATTTCATTTAATTAGTAGTTCTACTAGGGAAATCCCATCCTATCAAATCATCATACCTAGTAGAAAGCATAAGTTGGATGACTATAGAGATTTTGTACCTAATGAATTGTTAGGCTCTACTCGAGTCTTCAACATGTGTTATGCGAGGCCCTACACATTGTACTTGGCATGCATAAAAAAATCAAATCCGTTATGAAGGTCACTTTAAATTAAAGATAATAAGCAAGTAAGTAAAAAAGAAACATGAACTATGCATATCAGTTTAAGATTGGATTTGCTATTTTTACTTGTGCCATCCAAAAAATTCACCCAATATGGGGGTCATTTTAGTGAGGGGATCTTTTGCGATTGGTAGTGGGTTGAAATACTATATTCTGGGAGAATACATGGTTAGAGGATACTCCTCTATCCGAGCAATAACCAACATTATATAATTAATATTGGTTGTCATAAAAATGTCAGAGTTCCAAATGCTATGGCATTGGCCCTCAAAACATAGGTTTTAGGAGGACCTTGCTAGGAAATAAATGAGATAGATGGCTCCAATTGGTACGCATACTCATGCTAGTTTATCTATCTGACCATGATGACGGTTTTCAAATGGAATTTAACTTTTATTCGTATATTCGTTGTTAAACCAATGTATTTAGACTTGCTTAATGATACACTGTGTATCTTTAAAGGTGTACGTATGGAAGATTAAGATACCACTTAAAAGCAAGATTTTTACGTGGTTCCTTCATAGGAAGGTGATTCTCACTTAGTATAACCTTGTTAAACGAAATTGAGAAGGGTGCACAAAGTGTTGTTTCTATGATTAAGATGAGAAAATAAAACATCTTTTCATATCATGCCATTTTGCTAAATTTTTATGGAGGATATTTTTATATGGCTTTCAACATCCCACAACCATCTAATATTACTAATCTGTTTGGAAATTGGTTGAATGGAGTATCCAAAAAGATAAAGGACACATTAGAGCGGGTGTTTGCATTTTATTATGGGCTATCTAGACAGTTAAATATTTTTATCTTTAACAAATCAATCTTTCCATCATATTTGCAGAATATCCCAGGCACATCGTTCTCGCTACTGTAAAACTCTGCCCAGATCCGCTTTCTCTCTCTCGGGAGTCAGAAGTAACCACTGATTCTGGCTTCCAACACCGATGCTCACTGACTTCTGTCGCAGTCCAACCTCTTGATACGTCTCCAACGTATCTATAATTTCTTATGTTCCATGCTAGTTTTATGACATTACCTACATGTTTTGTTCACACTTTATGATGTTTTGATGCATTTTTCGGCACTAACCTATTAACAAGATGCCGAAGCGCCGCTGTTTTCTGCTGTTTTTGTTTCAGAAATCCTACACAGGAAATATTCTCGGAATTGGACGAAACAAAAGCCCACGGTCTTATTTTTCCACGGAGCTTCCGAAGACCGAAGAGGAGACGGAGAGGGGCCACGAGGCGCCCTAACCATAGGCGGCGCGGCCAGCATGGGGCCGCGCCCCCATGGTGTGGGGCCCCCGTGCCTCCTCCGACTCTGCCCTTCCGCCTACTTAAACTCTCCGTCGCAAAACCCTAGCACCGAGAGCCACGATACGGAAAAAGTTCCAGAGACGCCGCCACCGCCAATCCCATCTCGGGGATTCGGAGATCGCCTCCACCCTGCCGGAGAGGGGAATCATCACCGGAGGGCTCTACATCACCATGCCCGCCTCCGGACTGATGCGTGAGTAGTTCATCCTTGGACTATGGGTCCATACATAGTTTTAAAAACCGGACCGGACCGGCGGTCCGACCGGAAAAAACCTGAACCGACGCCCTGTCCGGTTTTTTAAGTGCCACTGGTCTAATTAGCAAAAAACCAGAAAAAATGTATACAAATATATTGTTTTTGGCAGGATTCGAACCTATGACCTGTCACAATGCTCAAAACTGCTCACCTGCGACCCAATAACACCTCTGCTAGGCTTGATTTGTGATATACTACAGAAGTAAATACAATATATAGGATTACATGCTAATATTTCCCAAGATTAGCATAATAATTTATTAAATTTAGCGGTTTTTTGTCGCAACTGAACCGGCTGAGCCAGCGGTTGAACCGATGAACCAGTGAGCCAGTCACTTCTCCGGTTCACTCACCGGTTCGGTTTTTAAAACTATGGGTCCATAGCAGTAGCTAGATGGTTGTCTTCTCCTCTTGTGCTATCATGTTTAGATCTTGTGAGTTGCCTATCATGATCAGGATCATCTATTTGTAATACTACATGTTGTATTTGGTGGGATCCGATGAATATGGAATACTATGTCAAGTTGATTATTGATCTATCATATATGTGTTGTTTATGTTCTTGCATGCTCTCCGTTGCTAGTAGAGGCTCGGCCAAGTTGATACTTGTAACTCCAAGAGGGAGTATTTATGCTCGATAGTGGGTTCATGCCTCCATTGAATCTGGGACAGTGACAGAAAGTTCTAAGGTTGTGGATGTGCTGTTGCCACTAGGGATAAAACATCAATGCTTTGTCTAAGGATATTTGTGTTGATTACATTATGCACCATACTTAATGCAATTGTCTGTTGTTTGCAACTTAATACTGGAGGGGGTGCGGATGCTAACCTGAAGGTGGACTTTTTAGGCATAGATGCATGCTGGATGGCGGTCTATGTTCTTTATCGTAATGCCCTGATTAAATCTCATAGTGATCATCATGATATGTATATGAATCTTTATTTGTCAATTGCGCACCTGTAATTTGTTCACCCAGCATGCTATTTATCTTATTGGAGAGACACCACTAGTGAACTGTGGACCCCGGTCCATTCTTTTACATCTGAAATACAATCTACTGCATTCTCTGTTCTTTGTTGTTCTTCGCAAACAAACATCATTCTCCACACCATACGTTTAATCCTTTGTTTTCAGCAAGCCGGTGAGATTGACAACCTCACTGTTAAGTTGGGGCAAAGTATTTTGATTGTGTTGTGCAGGTTCCACGTTGGCGCCGGAATCGGTGTTGCGCCGCACTACACTCCTCCACCAACAACCTTCACGTGGCCTTCATCTCCTACGGTTCGATAAACCTTGGTTTCATACTGAGGGAAACTGTTGTGCTCATCATACCTTCCTCTTGGGGTTCCCAACGGACGTGTGATGTACCGTCACAAGGAAGCTTCTACGCGCTAGCACTACTTTTCGGCACCGTTGCGGGAGATCAAGACACGCTGCAAGGGGAGTCTCTCACATCCAATCTCTTTACTTTGTTTATTGTCTTGCTTACTTTATTTTATTTTCTGTCTTGTTTGCTTTATATCAAAAACACAAAAAAATAGTTGCTTTACTTTATTTCATTTGTCTTGTTTACTTTCTCTATATCAAAAACACAAAAAAATTCGTTACTTGCATTTAATTTCTTATCATGTCTAGTCCTGTACTTGTTACTTCGTCACCTGAGGAATTGATCTTTACTTTTAAACAAGGGGATAAGGAGAGTTTTAAGGAAGCTTGGTCTAGAATTTTTGATACTTATGGTAAAACTGAACCCAAAATGACTCTAAGCCTGCTCCTTAGTAACTTTTATTTTGGGCTTATTCTTCGCTATAGATATGCCTTGGATGCTGTAGTGGGAGGAGATTTCCTTCATTGCGATGGGGATCAAGCTTTTAATGCCATAAAAAATTGGTTGCATCATCTAGCTCAGCTAATAATTTTGATTCATCTCTTGTTAGTATTTATAATAGATTAAACACTCTTGAAACAAATATGACTTGCTTGAAAGAAGGGTATAGTCAGATTCGTGAGCGTCTTGATTATGTTCCAGAAAACTCTGAACCTTCAATGTTTATCCCTACTATTAAAGTTGCTATTGGTGGTGAAACTTTTTATGCCCGTTGTGATATTATGTCTGAATTTTGCCTTATGCCTAAAAGTATTTATGAATCCTTGACACTCTGGGGACTTACTGAAGGTGGAGAAGGAATAACTCTTACTGATAACTGACATAGGCATCCCCAATGGGTCTGCCGAAGATGGTACCCGGGGTTTACTGAAGGCTACAAGTCGAAGAATACAAAGATCGGAAGCCCAATTGGTGTTAAGGAAAGTTAGAGTTGTATTAGGAAATATAGAAACTTGTAATTTCACGGGTGATGGCGTGTAACTCACACGTTCGTTGGGAACCCCAAGAGGAAGGTATGATGCGCACAGTAGCAAGTTTTCCCTCAGAAAGAAACCAAGGTTTAATCGAACCAGGAGGAGCCAAGAAGCACGTTGAAGGTTGATGGTGGCGAAATGTGATGCGGCGCAACAACGGGATTCCGGCGCCAACGTGGAACCTGCACAACACAACCAAAGTACTTTGCCCCAACGAAGTGAGGTTGTCAATCTCACCGGCTTGCGTAACAAAGGATTAACCGTATTGTGGCTCTCGGTGGGGGTTTCGCGACGGAGGCTATAAGTAGGCGAAAGGGCAGGTCAAGAGGCGGCGCGAGGGGCCCACACCACGGCCGGGGCACGCGCCGCCATGGCACTACAAGAAAAGTTCGATAGACAACGTCCCAAAATCGTCAACTAAGGGGCATTTTTCGTCGCCTATGGGCCTAACCCGACGATATGGGTTCTGTTGTCGAAACTGCGTCAGCAAAGTCCAACGACGATTTTTCGGTCCGTCGCGCTTGGGCGCCCTTCCGCCACGGAAAATCGGACCGTTGCGGAAGTGTTTCCGGAGCCCGTTGATGACGTCATGCAAACGACACGTGCGACGCAGACCGTTAACGGCGTTAACCGGGAAACCCCGTGGTAGATGGTAGGCCCACACGAGCGCCACGTCTTAAGCGGGCCGGGATGACATAGTTTGACCGGTCAACTATATAGGGCTGGTCCATTAGTTACGTGGGCCGGGCCTAACCTCTAATGTTGACTGGTCAAAAGTTAAATGGGCCGGCCCATTTAACATGTGGGGTCCCCACAAGCGGGCCGGCCCAAGAAGCAAGTGGGCGGGCCAAAAACATAGGTGGGTCCCACTATCCAAAAGGCCGGCCCATTTAGTGTGTGGGGTCCACCATATAGCAAGTGGGCCGCCAACAAGCTAGTGGGCGGGCCAAAAACACATGGTGGGTCCCACTATCCTGTTAAAGGGCCGCCCATTTAGTATGTGGGGTCCACCATATAGCAAGTGGGCCCCAACAAGATAGTGGGCCGGCCAAAAACACAGTGGTCCCACCTTCCGTTAAAGGGCCGACCCATTTAGTATGTGGGGTCCACCATATAGCAAGTGGGGCCCACCAAGCTAGTGGGCCGGGCCAAAAACACGTGGGTCCCACATTTAATGGGCCGGCCCATTTGGTATGTGGGGTCCACCATATAGAAAGTGGGCCGCCCAACAAGATAGTGGGCCGGCCAAAAACACAGGTGGGTCCCACCTTCCTATTAAAGGGCCGGCTTTACCATGTGGGACCACCATATAGCAAGTGGGCGGCCCAACAAGATAGTGGGCGGGCCAAAAGCACAGTGGGTCCCACTTTCTGTTAAAGGGCCGGCCAATTAGTTTGTGGGGTCCACCATATAGCCGGCCCAACAAGATAGTGGGCGGGCCAAAAAGTGGGTCCCACTTTCCTCTTAAAGGGCCGGCCCATTTAGTATGTGGGGTCCACCACAAAAGCAATTGGGCTGGCCCAAGTAAGTAGTGGGAGGGGTCCACCTTAAAGCAAGTGGGCCAGCCCAATTAGAGTGTGGGGTCCACCTTCAATCAAATGGGCTGGCCCAATAAGTGGGTCAGCCCGTTTAGTTGCGTTTATATGCCGGTATAATAGGCGCTATAGGAATTTGCGGGGCACATATGTGATTTCGCTTAATTGGGCCGTTTAAGGGATGGGAATTCGTGATTTAGATACTGAGAATATTTACGCAGCATTGATTTCTGTCGGATAGCCTCACTTACCACAAGCACCAAAGAAAAAATGCGCGAAAGAACTATAAAAACTAACTAAATATTACATCAGCTGCAAGGCATTGAAAAAATATTACAGAACCCAGAGAAATTGAATGGTAATTAAACCTAGCAATACAAGAAGCGATCCGGCAATCTTTTAAGTTGTCCATGCAGCACCTATATCTGAAACAAAGACATTACAAGTTAAGACAGCAACAATGGAAAGGCAAAGACACTACAATATTGTTTGGCAAAGAATTTGGAACTCATCATTTCGTCGTTATAACAAGATCATTGTAATGCGCACAATAAGCAAACAAAGAGTGCATGCCGCATACCAACAGCCAATATAACAGAGCATGTTAGAATGAAACAGACTTACTACTGTCGAGTCCCATGCAAACCAACATGTTCAGGGAGTACAAAATTGGCATGAACAACATAGTAGCAGGCTATAAATTTTGTAACAACGACGAGCAAGATGAAGTTATGATGGCTACATCTACAGAGCAGGGAATGTAAACCAAAAATAGAAGTTACGATGGCAAAAGCTAAAGAGGAGGGAATGTGAACCAACATGTGCCAAGTGCAATTACTTCATTTTGGCCGTGAACTAAATAATACTCCTGAACTTATAGTGAAGGGGATGCAAATCAAGATGTTTCGGGATATAAACTTGTAATGAGCAACACATAGAGGATAGTTAATGCTGGAGCTTAGGATGGACCAGATACAGAATATAGTGGGATCACCTGTGAACTTGTATAAGAGGGAATGCAAACCAATATGTTCAGCTTTCCATATGTGAGCGTCATGCCAAGTCAGAGAAACAAGTCAATAATGCAGCTTTTGAAGAACAAGATGGCACGCAAAATTATTATCTAATAGTATGACAAGTTTATTTGTACTACAGGCTAGATAGCAGAGTGATAGCATGCCAAACTAAGTCCTTACTTTGTTAGCTTACAATGAACTAGATACAAAACAATGGCATCACCTGTAGTACAGGGAATGCAAGCCAACATGTTCATGGAGTAAAAAATTGGCACAAACAACATAGTAGCAGGCCATAATTTTTGTAACAACGACTGAGCAAGATAAAGTTATGATGGCTAGATCTACAGAGCAGGGAATGTAAACCAAATATAGAAGTTACGATGCCAAAAGCTATAGAGCAGGGAATGCGAACCAACATGTGCAATTACTTAAAATTGGCCATGAACTAAATAATAGCAGGATGTTACTATAATACCTATAATTTTTGTAACAACGACTGAGCAAGATAGAAGTTATGATGGCTACATCTACAGAGCAGGGAATGCAAACCAAAATGTTCAATCGCTTAAAGTTAGCAATGAAGTAGAAAATAGCAAGATGTTACGGTCATAGCTAGGAATGAACTAAAAGAGCTTCAGACAAACAAGCATCTGAACCCAGAACATGGCGCTAAAACAAGGGACTTACATTAGGAGAAGCACTCTGTGGGAGTCACAGCAGATCTTCCTGGGGTTGATAGATCCGGTGATGAAGTACGCTACATGTGCTACTTGGGGTTGGAGAGACGGCCATTACACTTCATGGTTACTCATCTCATCTGCAAAAATGTAACGGCGCGTCGTTAGCACAAACAGATTCCCCCAAGATTAAACAAGAACTTGCAGGCAAGCAATAGAAAAGCGACAGTAGAAGAGTTTAGATCATGCACGGCGCCGGTGAAGCAGATCCGGTTCATGCACAGCGGTGTCGGTGAGCAAGATCCGATGCGGTGGACGACGGATCCGGCGAAGCGGCTCCGGTGGGGTGGACGATACCGCAGCTGAAGCGACTGCGGTAGACTGCTGGATGAGTATATGGTTTCGAGGTTCGGCGGGGATGATCCAGTCCGGTTGATGATGGCGTCGATGAAGCGGCTCCGGCAGGCAGCCGGATGACGAGGATCGCGAGGCCTCGGGTAGGCCAGGGAAGTCCGGCGGGGATGTTCCGGTGCGGTGGTCGTGGAGGTGGGAGAGAGAGGGACTTGGGAAGTTCCGGTGGGTGGTCTCAGAGGAGAGAGTGAGGGAAATGAATTTTTTTTCGGGAGTTTCGGAGCTAGGGAGGTGGTGATCGAAAAAAATGACGGGTAGACCCCCCACCAACCGACTTATGCATGGACATTGTTGTCATCTTTACGAGGGTAGAATGGGAAGTTAGAGGCGTGTGAAATATTTGTATTTTTCGAGCGGGAAGTTTTGCCGCTGGAATGAGATTTCGAATTTGGCTATAGTCCAAGTAATACAAAAATATGAGACCGTACTAGTACGGCCAAGTGTCACATCAAGTCATCATCACGTTGAAAATCGGTTACCACGAGCATAATCATGATATATCTTGAAAATCAATTTTGAAAAGCCCTTCTGAAATATTTCGGGATTGGTACTAGGAGATTTTGCAGCTTGACTAAGTAATTTTTTTTCTTCGAAAAGGGGATATGACCCCAGCCTCTGCATCGTGGTGATGCACACGGCTTTTATTAATAATCCAGTCGCAACAAATGTATGTTTTTTTTTGCAAGGAGCAACAAAAGTATGTTGTACAGATGGTCCAAGTAATATATACTCGTGATTGTAATATAAGGCCAGGGGTAGACCGGAACCATATCCTCTAACGTAGAGATGACAAGTCAGGTAAGCACAGTGCTTAAGTAGTGCAAAACGTAGAAGAAAAATCAGGAAAATGTAACAAATACTGTACGTATTTACTGTAGCAACCACTGTATATTTTTACTGTATAAAAAATCGTATAAATATTTAAAAAAGATAGTCATAATTTTGATTGTTACTAATTATCGTAAATGCATATGGCTTACATATATTATGGAAGTTAATTTAGATCAAATTAGACTTAATCATGTAGATGTGGAGAAGGAAAATTAGAGAGGTGTAGCTTACCCGACTTGTCTATTGCACGTTAGAGGATCTACTTCCGGGGTAGACCATGCTACTTAGACTACTCATAGTGGGAGTAACTAAGGAGTATTAACATAGAGCTGGTTGTGGTAACTAGCTATGTTACCATAACACTTTTCAAGATAGAATGAGTCTACATACTAACTAAAACAATCATGCATGATAGTACTACATCTAAGTTACTATGCATTATGAAGGTAGTAACATAGAGTAGTGTCATATGCATGCGGAAATTCAATTTGGCTCCCGGGTGCATATGCTCCCTCTACCAAAAAATCATATTTTAAAATGTCGAAAAAAATTAGCAAAAAATTTACATGTACATATTCATAATATATGTTCGTTCGTCAAGTTTCACGAAAAACCAATATTTTTTGTGGTCTATGTAAAAAAGAGAAAACTTATCTTGTGAAAAGCATTATTTTTAGTACTGTGTTTTATCTTTTTACACACGTCACACGACAAGTCGCAACTTTTTAAGGGCGTAGCACGAGAAGATGTACATGCGAATTTTTTGTTTCATTTTTTTTGAAATTCAAAATATGTGTAAGATGCATTTCAAAATGGAGGGAGCATATGCTCCTATGTTTCAAAACACCAGTCCCGCATGCGCATGACACTACTATACGGTCACATCAAGTCATAATCACAACCAAAATCAGTTCCCATGTACAAATATTTTGGATTTTATTGGCGGGAGATTGTAGCGCTTGACATATATTTTCAATTTCTATTTTCGTGCCCTCAGTTCCTTAGTTGTACTCAGTTTTCCCCAGCTCCTTAGTTTTTCCTCAGTTTGAAACCCGGAAGCAGCTCGACGGCATTCCCGTTTAGTTGACCGTTCTGTCACGTGTGGGGCCGCGTCGTGTGGGGCCGCGTCGTGTGGGCCCGCGTCGCGTGGGGCTGGTAGAAAGGGACCGCGTGGGACAGGACGAGAAGCGTTTGGTTGCACGTGAGCAGGAGCTGGGTTCTGTCTCTCTCGGCCCCAAATTGGCATTATTAAGTGCACCTTTTTCCCCTCTTTCTCTCTGTCCTTTTCACCAAATTAGTATAAAATCTAGAGAAGCTTGCATTTCTGACTTTCTTCAATTATTTGTGCCTTTTGGCCCTCGTTGTTTGCCCAATATGGCAGCAAATCTAGTACTCCCTCTGGTCCATATGTATGTAGTTAAATCTAGAAGCAAATCTCTAGGATAATGTACGATAAATTCACAGTCATAGTAAATCAAGAAAACTAAGTACGGCCAACAAAATATAGTAGACTAGGGATAGATAATCCCTAGATAATATGGATAGATAATAGGCTGCATACACAGCAGCCAACATAGTAACAGGTTCTTCACAGCACCATCATACTAACATAACAACAAGGGATCCCTAGCTAACAACAAAGGGATCCCAACAACAAACTAGGAGGCAGCAGCAGCAGCACACGTCCAGGACTCCGCCTACCCCATCTGGCTCTGCCTCCACTTGTTGCTCTTGCTCCCCTTGGGAGCCTTGGGCTTGAGCGGAGGCATGCGCCCGGCGGAGATCTCCACCCGCTGCAAGCTGCGGAGGTGCATGCCGAGCGCCCTGTGCTTGGCGCGGAAGGAGTGGACGTTCACCGTCGTGCCGACGTTGGGGAAGGTGTTGCTGATGTTCTCAGCATGCGTGACGAGGCAGTTGAAGTCCGTGGCGCCGAGTCTCCTGGTGCAGAAGGGGCACCTGTACACCTCCTTGGCGAAGTAGGAGATGTACTGGCCGACCTGCAGCCTCCGCAGCACCTGGCGAGTCTTGACGTCCTCCTCCTCTTCGTCGCTGCCGACGTCGCTGCCAGACATCTGATCCATATCAAACAGAAACTAGTGAATGAGTTGCAACGATGACTAACGTACATGATAACAAAGTTAAGAAAAACAGAGTCAGCCTCAGTTAGAGTGGACATGATTATATATCTACAGGGAAGGTGTTAGCGAACTAAAGCTCATGCACAACAGATTTGTACACAGCAATGGTTCGCTGAACCCTCCCTGTAAAAATTTGTGCCCAACCATTCATCATAGGCAAAGAAACAGATTCTAGATCTGAACTAGATCTAAACTTGAACACATTCGAGATTATTTGCAAAATTAAACGGTTGATATCTTTTGATTAGTGCATAAAATAACTGATTGAGATCCCATGATTACTTGCATAAATTAACTGATTGAGATCCAATATTACTTGCATAAATTAACCGAACAGCCGAACCCCAAATCTTAAACGAAATCAAGAAGTGATCAAAACAAAATGGAATAAAATCGGCGCAAATATTAGCCCAATACTCATCCATCTACAGATCCATCTACACCAGCAAAAATAGGGTTCAAAAAGGAATGGGGAACAAAAAAGGAAGCAAACCGTAGTTACCTCGTTCCATGGGTCCTCCAGGGAGGTGTCGTAGGGGTTCGGGGGCGGGACGTACGGCACGGGGTCGTAGGGGTCGACCCATCCCGCCGGGATCTGACTGCCACCGGCGGCAGCAGCCTCCGATGCACCGGCGACGGCGGCGGCGGCGGCGTCGTCGTCCGTAGAGGGGACGGCGCCGAAGATGGAGGCGTCGCGCTTTGAGCCCACCTCGACGATGGGATTGGCATTCTCCTTGTCCATCTCTACGGCGGAGGAAGAGGAAGAGGGAGAGGGAGAGGGTTTTTTGCTTTGGAGAAGATGATGGGACGTGAGAGAGTTGGCGATGCGTGAGCGAGTGAGAGTGACAGAGAGAGTGCGAGGAGGCGTCTATAAAGGCGAGGGGTGGTTAATGCGACCCGCGTCCTACGCGTGCACCGGTGCACGTCTGCACGTCTTGGACTTCTGCAACGCGACACGCGTCCACGATTGCACGTCTCGACTTCTCCACCGCGACCCGCGTCTACGCGTCAACAATTGCACGTGTCCTCGAGTCTAACCCTGGAAATTTAGATATACTCAGGTATACCCTCGAGTCTTATACTAGCATTTTTTGTGTGCTCAATTTTCCCCTCGAGTGCTAATACTGGCTAGTGCAATATACTCAGTTTTACCCTCAAGTGGCTGGTCAACAGAGAGTCAACAAATGGGATTAACTAGTTAAATGAGTCATTTAATGTGCAAAAAAATCCGAAAAAGAGTGGCACTTACTCATGGAGTCTTTACCACAAATTGCCACTTCTCAAATCATAGATAAATCATAGATAAATCAAGTTTTACCACAAATTGCCACTTCTCAAATCACCTAGTAGCTATGAAGGTGCATGGTTTTCCACAATAAGCCCTTCCCAAAACAGCTTCCCCCAAATCATACTTTGTCTAAATGAGGCCACAATTCTCACACTGATGTATATTGGTATTGCAAATAGTTTGAGGTAGGCCAAGATGGGTTTCATTGTACAAAACACACATTTTCCATTTTTCAAATCTCAAATTTGAATCCCTTAGTCTGTTTACTACTCAGGTGCCCTTGGTTTCTTGATAGTACTCAGTTTTGCCCTCTCTCTTCACAAATTCTCGCAGACGTGCATCATCGCCCTGATTGGTCTAGCCCATGTCACGCGGATCGTGCCCGCCGACCGTTGATCGTATGATATAGGGAACGGGCAGGATAACCCCTCTCTCTCTCTGTTGGCGGTTAATTAGCTTCCACCCTCTAAGTATGCTGAAGGGCGGTTTTCTGTATTATTTTTCACGCGCTAAAAATTATAAACTATTTTAGGCGTTACTTTTCACGCAAAAAAATGATAAACCATCAACAATTTGTTGTAGCCATTACTTTTCACGCAAAAAAATGATAAACCATCAACAATTTGTTGTAGCCATTACTTTTCACGCAAAAAAATGATAAACCATCACCGATTTGTTGTTGCCATTACTTTTCACGCAAAAAAATGATAAACCATCAACAATTTGTTGTAGCCATTACTTTTCACGCAAAAAAATGATAAACCATCACCGATTTGTTGTTGCCATTACTTTTCACGCAAAAATTGATAAACCATCAACAATTTGTTGTAGCCATTACTTTTCACGCAAAAAAATGATAAACCATCACCGATTTGTTGTTGCCATTACTTTTCACGCAAAAAAATGATAAACCATCAACAATTTGTTGTAGCCATTACTTTTCACGCAAAAAAATGATAAACCATCAACAATTTGTTGTAGCCATTACTTTTCACGCAAAAAAATATGATAAACCATCACCGATTTGTTGTTGCCATTACTTTTCACGCAAAAAAAATGATAAACCATCACCTAATTTGTTACAAAAGCTGGTTTCAGTGAGACCTAACCAAGTTTGGCATACATGATGGCATACCTATAACAACAAGGAATATCTAAAAGGGAAAGTTTCAGAAAATTTGAAATTTAGGGTGAAATGATGCCATACATGATGCTGTTTTTCGAGGTTTTGACCTGAAAATCAATTGGGTATTATAAAGGGAAATAAAAAGTTCGAAAAATGTAAAAACGAAACAATCTATCTATCTATGTATAGAAGATCAGCTGTATGAAATTTGAGGTTATTTAGAGAAGGTAGAAAAAATCACCTTGTTAGAAAAGCTGGTTTCAGCGAGACGAAACGGCATGCGCTTAAGCAAAGTGATTTTTTCGAACATCTCCAAATGACCAAAAATTTTCCATACATGATGCCATACGTGTAACAACAAGGAACCCTATCTAAAAAGTGTCAAAAAAGTTTGCCCAACCGTATAGCTCTATCAAAAAGAACCTCACCATGGCGCTAGTATAATTTTGGGATAGTTACAAACTTTCGTTACCTAACCTTCAACATGAAACTTGTTTCAAATTCATTTTGGCCTACGAGAAACAAATCCCAACTTGATTCGAGCACCACAGCCTCCAAACGATGCCGATGCCGATATCGGCATGGTCAGAACGGCTATGCTCGCCGCCACTGCTAGGTCAACGTCGGGATGCACCCTCAATCCCGTCCCCTCATTCGATCACTGACACACCAGAGATACCGCCGAGGCCAATGCCGAACGTACATGCTGATGCCAATGCCGAACATGCATGCACGCCGCTGTGGGCACGGCCACGCCGACCCGCTATGCTGGACGCCACAGACCGCCGCGAGGTCTTTCCCTTCGCCACCACACTCTCCTAGCACCCACCTATACACGCCAGAAAGGAGAGACACTAGTTTTCTCTACATTGCTCGTGTTCGTGTCCGACACGGTCAGTCAAAGTTTTGACGTAGTCTTCGATGTCGTCGACCATTTCTTCTCTTCTTTGCATGGTTAAACGCGTCTAGTTCATATCTATCTAATGCGTCTGGTCTCGCCTCATGCAGTTCATTGTGGACGTCGATCTCATCTCGGCACCCCGCATGCCACCTCCTCCGTGCCATCGCTGTAGAGCTCCATTTAAAAATCTAATCCTACCCGTGTATTGCCCCTTGTATCAGCGTCATGGCCCCACTTGTCATTCGATATACCGAAGCCCCACTCGTTCGCGTTTTGGTCAGGGATACAGCGATGCTTACGGTCAAACAAAGATGGATGGTCTGACGTGTCTTTGCGGGCTCTACGTGGCCCCACTAGTCAGAAGATAACGGTCAACCGTCGGGCAACTGGCCGTTACATCACGTGTGATGGTTTCAGACAAAAGTTTGGGTAAAACTGAGGAAAAACTAAGGAGCTGGGGAAAACTGAGTACAACTAAGGAACCGAGGGCACGAAAATAGAAATCCCTATTTTCAATTTAGCTGGCGCTAAAAAAATACTGTACTAGCAAAATTGGTAGCTTACTGTAGTACTGCCTCCTTTCAGGGATACAAGGACAAGGACCAATCAACTAAAATAATGTATGAAAATGGTCACCAATGGGCCAACTAATAGTTATACTTTTCCCATGCAGCGCAATATAAAAAATACTACAAATCAGATTAAACCTTGATTAAATATTGGTGCATCCAATCCATTCAGTTTTCATTTAATCCACATCACCAAGGAAACAACCACCAGGTACATAACAAGTGCAGATAGAAGCACCAACAAAATAGTTCAGCATCACAAACCCTTTCACACAACCAAGGGACACCTTTGACTGTCAGTGTTCACTGTGGTATTCAGCATCTCCCACACTTTCTCAGGATGTTGCCCAGGTGGGCTTGACTTGCTTCTAATCCTGCAGTTATACGGTGGATGACTACTCTTTGTGCAGCCACTATTGCTCGTTCCTCTTTGAGTAGTTCCTCGAGAACATAAAAAGACAATGACTTGGACCTCAACCTGCGCTTGGGCTTTGACTTGGACTTGGACCTCGACAAATTAGTTGTGAACCCAGCATTACGCAGGAATGTGTTGTTGGCTATACCATGACATTGTAGTACCTTGGAAAATGAATTCAGACATTCTTCCTGGGTTTTTTCTATACCATCTTTCTTTGGTTTTGCCAGCTCCACTTTCATGTCAGACTGAGGAGTTTTCAGTTGTTACACATGTGTAAGAGAAGAGATTATAATGTGAAGACATGTGTATGAACTACCTCTAATAATCCTACAAACTGGCATGGCTGATTACCGCATATACATTTTAGTAAGAGCATGTTACATCATATTGACATGTCTTCTATTGCTAACACGTAATAGCAGGACTATAAAAATATGCATGGATCCATGTGTAGAATTCGTAATGTGCATGATATTGCTGAGAAGTATATAAGTGAATTGTACTAGCCCTTTCCAGCAGTTCAGACATTTGGTTGTGTTGGCTAGTGCATGAAGCTTGACAAATATGACAAGATATTTCTGAATACAATTGAAAACCATAACTGACATTAGTAGAGAATACTTACAATAACACTCTGTGCAAAATGTCCAGTCAAACCATTTCTGCTCGTCTGGCACACCTTGAATTGCTCAAGTAGACTCATCTCTCTGTCTGTACTCTCACAGTATGCTTGCCTTGCCTTCTGATATTTTCGCAAGAGAAAATATAAATTAGTTTCACAACCACGTCACATGCCGACATGCGACAATTGAAAGTTTTCAAAAAAAATATAAATAAAACAGAGACATCAATTTACGATGTATATTGTGCATCTATAAATTCTAAATGATTTACTAATTTAAATATAGTTGTACAGATAACATTCCTTACCATACAGTAGAGGTGTCCAATCAAGCTACGAGATCCTGTACGCTGTTGTAAACGTACATTATTACGAGCACGCATGTTACTTCGAGCGATGAACTACAAATGAAGACTTGTGAGACACATGCTTAAAAAGGAATCAGTAATGTGATCTTGTCTCACTGTCTTCACAGAACATACCAAATTCTTTTGAGCAGACCAATACTCAACAAGATCACACCATTGATCATCAGTCATCTGTAGTATAGGAGAGGTTGTTGGAATATCGCTAGGAGTCCTCCCAGCAAAGTATCTCATCTTTAGCCTATGGCGCTCCTGGCGCAACGCTGAAGAGAATATGCTCCTGATAACAGTGATTACATTCTTCATGTCATCATCAAACTCAAGACATGTCTGTTTACAACAATGGGAACCGTTCATGTGTTAGATAGCTAGCCAACAGAAAGCTAGAGGGAATGTGAACGAGCAACATGGTATTGTTTACGAAAATGACTTACATGTAACATGTGCAGTAAACCTTCAAAATGAGAAGGGGTGTTTACGTGTTGTTTCCATGATGGAAAGATAGGAATTTGAGTCCTGACAAAAACGCCTGTGATCGATGCTATATTAGATGATTCTTGTGGATCCAGTGGCCTTCTGATACCTGCTATAACTGATGTGATGGGAAATCTTGTTCCCATTCGGGCAATCTTATTTTTAAGTGATTTCAAAGTCGTTGGCCCCCTTCGTTTTCTTGGTCGTGGTGGAACTGCAAATTTAAGCATTACATCAAGCTATCAAGGTATTTATGTAACGGAGCATGTAAGGGAACACGTACCTAATTCGGCCCCACCATCATCTTTAAGGAAGAAGTTGTCTCTGGCAGGACTAAATGTCAGCGGGCGATCGTGATTAGTTAGGTGTTGAGAACCTGCTGTTGAAACTGGGTCTGCTGTGAATTGTTCTTGGGTAACTGGATTGGCAACAGGTGGCTGGGGAACATGTGGTTTGGTATTTGCTCCGTCTACAGCTTTTAGACCAACCGATGTGGGGTTAGGTCGAAGCTTTTTATGTTGGTGTTTCGCATTACAATATTTTTTTGCCTGGTCATCATTTTCAACTAGATTAGAGTGACTCTGAGTCTGAGACCTTGTTTTTACTCTGTTCACTGCATTTGTTTGTGATCTGACATGACCAGCTTGAACCCTTTTTATTTTTAGGTGAGCTGTCAGATATTGATCTTCCTGTTGAACTATGTTCTTCACCTTGTTGGTATTTGAAACGTCCTTACGTGAAGTCCCTGATGCCTGCCAGAGATAAACGGTACTTCAATCAACAAAATCATATACATGCTTGATACGATTATGGAACATAAGAACAGCAAGCCAAGACATGATGAAACATATGTTATTATTATGTGTTAACTGAGCAGATGATAATGCTATAACTTGGGCTGGGTTGGACAGATACATCACAGTTATTGAAGATGCAACAATAATGCCAATGAAAAGAGCGAGCAATCACCTTGGGGGGTGGAGTAGGGTGCTTGACAAGGGCATCCTCTTTACTCAGGTCTCCCTCAGACTCTTGTTCAGTAGGATCAAGTTCTGAATAAGAAAATGATTGTTATCGATGGAGACAGGAGAGGTGTTTGATTGTTCACTGGTGATGCCTATATTTTCTCTCCGGCCCTCTTTGTACTCTACTACAGTATCTTTAGCATGCATTAGAAAAAAATGCTAACGAGATTTATCATGGAACTTTGAGTAGAGCAGTAGAAGGGCAAATTAGTAGTAGCAAGTAGATGATAGCTCAAAAAGGAATAAAGCGTAGATCAAAAATAAATGATTTCCCTGTGCATGCCAATTGATGATTACAAGATTTATAAACATGCAGTTTAATAATGTCGACTAATCACTCTGCAGGCTTGACTTCTACTACAGTCATACCAGATAGCACCAAACAGATTGTAGGAAAAGTAAACTTGAAACCCCAGATCGCACGAAACTGATGTTCGGAAATGAAATGCATAACGGAAGCGGCTAAACACCAACCTTCGCATGGGGAGTGGACGGCTTTACGCTTTGGTTTCGCGCGGTGGACCGGTTGGGCGCGGGGTCTACCCATTTCACCGTGCGGTAGACCAGGGAGTCGGGAAGCAGATCCGACGCAGCGGCGGAGGTGGACGGCGTCCCTGAGCAGGATCCGGCGCGGTGGGCGTCGGCTACGGTGGAGCACAAATGGTGCGGTGTGCGCCTTCGTAGGGGAAGCGGCTCCGGCTTGCTTGACAACGTCTTCTCGGACACTACAGCGTCTGGTCAGGAGGCTGTGGTGGCGAGGTGGGACGGTGGTGCACTGCCGTCGTCGGGCGAGATGCTCCGATTCGGTGTGTGACGCGTGAGAGATGTGGGATTCGGCGCCTGTGCCGGTGGTATGTTTTAATGGCTGGGGTGAGATTGGCCTTGGCCAAGAGAAGAACCGCTGGGGACGTTTTTGATGAAAGGATAAGATCGGAAATTCGAACATTTGAAAATTGGAGGCGGCAACCCGAGCTATTTTCGCCGCTGTTTTGGCGCTTCGTTGAAATGGTTTGGTGGATGCGCGAAAAAAAATGGACGCGGTCCGACCCCATCAAGGTCTCATTTGTAAGCATGGGCGGTACGGCAGCCATCCTACCTTGATTTTTAGTGAATATCCATCCATTCATATATATGTGTTTTTTTCTGAACATTTGAGTACTTAAAACGGACTTCATATGACAAAGTTGCGCCTATTTTAGTGAACACTGCGTGGAGCCGATTTCGAAAACAAAACATGGACTAGGTACCAAAAAACATATATAGACTCGTTCTCCGCATTAAAAAGATTGATGTATCATGGATCTTAGTATATGTAAAATAACCTTGAGCTATTCATTATCATACGCGTAGAATTGAAGACTTCAGATATTTCTTTATATTTGAAAGAAACGCCATGTTTCATCCGACAACATTTATCATCTCATTGAGTTGGCGCTGATTTTATATGTGGTGACGAAAACAACTGAGGCTCCTTTGATTTATAGGATTTAGATCCTACGGGAATTATTCTACACTATTGGTTATATTCAAAGGGAACATATCCCATATGAATCTTGTACTACAAATCCTATATGAACAAAACATTAGGTCATCCCTCATGGAAAAATCCCTTTGGTACAATCAAAGAAACTCATATTCCCATAGGATTCAAATAGACAAGATGTACATACGTTTTTCCTATCCTATGACTTAAAGGACTCCTGAAATGGCTCGACAACAAAGATCATAAATTCCGAGTTGTGCATCGAGCAAAAGATATTGAAAAAATTCTTGATCGATCCAATTACAAAATGATTTTCAAAAGAACTAAAGTTTTGCCATTGATCACATAATTGGTATGTATATAGGTTCTACTTATAATAAAATATGTTTTGGTTTATTGGGATTGCGTTAGAATTACATGCATCACAATGTCTCGGGACTATTTCGGTATTTACCTCTTCTTTTAGAGTTCGCCCTATCTAAGATTATTTCCGACATTCGCCAATGTTTGCAAGGAATGGCATGCAGTCGATTCCCACCCTGTTTCAGAAAAAATGAAGAAAAAAAAGTGAACTTGTGGCTATAAAATGATAAGCTTGAATTTTGATATGTTTTTTTTAAAAAAACTAGCTTCAAAATATGGCCTACCATTTTATATAAAAAACCATGGGTCTTAACGAAAATGCCCAAGGTAAAATGTGCATTAACATTTTGGGGAAAGGTGCAATAAGATTTCATTTTATTGTGGGAAACAAATTGTTGTTGTTTTTTTGCCTTTTCTGAATAGCTAAAAAGGTGTCATCTTTTTTCCATACATTCCATAATGTCATAGAACATAAGCATCCGGTGTCCAGATATAGCAACAATTCAGTATAAGACAATACTAACATAGTTTCCATAAAGTACTGCTAACACATAAGAAAACAAAAGATCTAGATGATGACCCAAGAAACATCCTTGTATATAATAACAATCTATTGACCATATGGCGGCTTTTGCATCACCCTATCAAAATCATCTGCCTTCAAGCACGAGAGCAGAATGTCGACACGTGCTTCAACATGTTCCAAGATCCTCTTGATGATCTCATGGATATCTGCATCAGCCGAATAGGAATCAAAGTTGTCAGCCACTAGCTTCTGATAGAAAGAAACATCAGTGTTGAAGGCGTCGATCTTAGGAGTCCCCACATTTCATTACTTGCAAGACCAAGATGATCAAATTCCCTTTACTTCATAAGAATGTCTGGATCGCTGACACGATCGAAATCTTTGCTAGTACCCTCCTTTGGCCGAATTCAAATTTGCATCAGATCTTGGTGCCCATGCCTTTGGTACATGCGGGTAATTTTTTGCCAATATGTCGTGCATTGCACATAGCGTCCTACTGTACAGGGGTATTTCTACATATCTTCTTCCAAATATAATTTAATTTATTTCGGGTTGGATTCAATTTGTTTCAAAATTGTCTGATATACCATTTGTATTGGTAGGAGATGCAGCTTTGAATTTTAATCATTGTTTCTAGGTGCCACACTTGCAGGGTACAGTCAAAGATTTTATCCAATGTTTCATGTCTTGACAAATCCTTTTCGTAATGGAAGTTGAGACCCCCAGCCTCTGCATCAAAATGATGCACATGGAATTTTTTAGTATGGTATTCAACAAAATATGATAAGATGCAAAAATCAAACCTTGGACAAATATGACACATGCTCACTTGGGTAGAAAGCCAATCAAACTGATACAAATTACATTGCAGAGTCCTTGCATGTTAAACTATATATTGCCAAACACCACATATATTAAGGGATACATATTAATTTCGATACTACTACTTTTACGATAGAAGATTTGTAACTACAAACGTTGTGGGTTGTGGCTGCCCTCCTCAATCTACTCACTTGTCTCATCGGCAACCGTCTCCACCTCTCTACATGCACATATGGGTACAACTTCTTCACACCCGAAGAAGATTACTTGTTTCCTGTCATGCTCCGCCACTTGTAGTAGGTGTGCTCCTTTTTCAGAGATGAATTCTCTTTTAGGATGGAGATGTTCTCCTTTTTCAGAGATGAGTTCTCTTTTAGGATGGAGATGTTCTCCTTCGTTAGAGACCCGTTCTGATTTACCATGGAGAGGTTCTCCTTCGATAGAGATGAGTTCTCCTTTGATAGAGATGAGTGCTCATTCAAGAGTACGGCATACTCATTCCATAGCTTCATAGCACGGTTTACCAGATGTGCGTTCACATCTCGGAGCTTGGACGCATGGTCAATCAACTCGCGCGACTCATCCAGGAGCGACCGCCGGATTACTTGCAGAGACGCTTCATGTTGTCGTCCTTCATTAGATGGTAGATTCACAGAGCGACCCTGTGTGACACATGATATTATACTAATAAAGTGCAAGAGTGTAACTTCAATAGTAAAAATATAGTACTCCGAAAGTTTGCAGGACTTAAACTTCAATACTCATAGTAATATGTACAAGACTAACTTCAATAGTAATTGTAATATGTATAAATTTCAATTGCAATACTGTAGTAATATGAGTACTCCGGAGCTTGGAGTAATAAAGTTTCAAACTAAGAACGAAACATGAACTAATAAAGTTTGCCCTATGCATCAATCGATGGAGAGGCTGGATCTCAAGTTCGAAAGGGGGAAAAAGACTGCAGTGAAGTTTCAAGTTTGCATTGAAGTTCGAAAGTGGTAATGCAGCTAGTATTAGTGCAGTAGAAATCCCTTGTGCCTTGTTTGGTTGACGTGTTTTCACATGGTTCAGTGAGTAATATCTGGGTCTTTCTTAATAAGAACACATTTTATCTGTTTGGCAGAAGAGTATTGGACAGGATCAGAGTCGCGGGGATCCTCAGGAAACACTTCCGCGCACGTCGGGTGGACGTGGAACCGCAACACCTCTATGCTCTCGCGTTTCTGGTCGTTCCGCATACGTGCTCCGATTGCTGCTTCTCCTTCCAGGCATCCACCCCGTTCCAGCATGGATCAGGCTGAGGGATTGATTCCAATGCAAAATTACAAGTCCTGAGGCCTGCTGGCATGGATTACGTGAATAGAAATTGGACGCTTCACTAATAAGGCCCGAGGAACCCCTCAAAAAAAAAACTAATAATGCCCCAGGACAGGCTATCTCTCAGGTTGTCCTGATCTGCCGCAAATACTCACGCCAAAACATGGTGAATGAAGTATTTTGCATCAAATCCCCTCCGAATAATACTCAGTAGGGGGCTAACTAGTTTTAAACCAATGATTAAACTACATTAACCACTGACCTCGAAGCTCTCCTCCTTGGAGAGGACCGACTCCCCGGCGACGGCGAGGTTGTCTTGCAGCTGCAGCAGGACTGTCACGTCTGAGCCCACGGAGAGGTCGTTGATCCGCTGCCGCTTGGTGGGCACATCAGACTCAACGGCGAGGCCGCCATGCGCCTGCTGCAGCAGCTGTAGGGGGGCGTGCGAGTTGGCGGCGAGGTCCTGTAGTTGCTGCTGGGGGATTACGACGGTGGGCCGCACACCTAACAGGCCCCCTTGTCCACTCGTGGGATTCATCGCCGGAAGATGGGGGTGCAGGGAGGCGCTAATACAGAGGTTGTGGATGGTACAGCCGCCGACGAGCACTGTACAGGTTGGGGCTATAGGATTTTGAAGATGAATGGGGAGAGGCGGCAGGGGCCTATATAAATCGAGAGGAGTGAGGTAGCGAGAAGTGAAGTGAATGGGGAGAGGCGGCAGGGGCCTATAAATCGAGAGGGCTATAGGTTGGGACATGATTTTTACGCAATATTTAAATTTAGATTTAAGCCGCATGTCACCAGGTGACATGCGAAAGGTGCATGTCACCTGATCTCTATCCGTGAAGGACACAGGTCACTCGCAACACTGTACATGGTGTACTGTAGGGACGCGAAACAGTATTGTTCACTGTTCGTAGTGTTTTTCATTTTTCTGATTTTTTTGAATTTTATGCCCATTTGAATCTTTTGGTCAAATCCTAGGTTTGACAAAGATTTAAACAAGTTTAAAATATATGAAAAGGTAAGCATGGATCCTTCTTAGTCACTCTAAAATGAAGCTTTTGGGATGTTCTTGAAATTTCCATGCTTGACTTCATAAGACAGAGTTTAGGGTTAGGGGTAGATATATACATGATTTGTTTGGTTTGAATATGTCTAGACCTTGTTTATCAACTTTAATTCTTACTATATGACATAAGAAAACTATTTGCTTTGGTTTTTCATTTTTCTGATTTTTTTGAATTTTGATGCCCATTTGAATCTTGTCAAATCCTAGGTTTGACCAAGATAATTTAAACAACTTTAAAACATGGAAATGAAAAGGGAAGCATGTATCCTTCTTAGTCACTCTAAAATGAAGTTTTTGGGAGGTTTTTGAAATTTCCATGTTTGAAACCCAAAACCACTTCTCTTCATGCTTGACTTCATAAGACAGAGTTTAGGGGTTAGGGGGTAGATACATGGTTTGTCTAGTTTGAAACTTTGAATATGTCTAGACCTTGTTTATCAACTTGAATATGCTTACTATATGACATAAGAAGACTATGTACTTTGGTTTTTCATTTTTCTGATTTTTTTAATTTTCTGCGCATTTGAATCTTGGTCAAATCCTAAATTTGACCAAGATTTAGACAAGTTTAACACGTGAAAACGAATAAGTAAGCCTGGATCCTTCTTATTCACTCTAAAATGAAGCCTTTGGGAGGTTCTTGAAATTTCCATGTTTGAAACCCAAAACCACTTCTCTTCATGATTGACTTCATAAGATCGACAGATTAGTTTAGGGTTAGGGGTAGATATATACATGATTTTTCTGGTTTTAATATGTCTAGACCTTGTTTATCAACTTGAATGCTTACTATATGACATAAGAAAACTATTTGCTTTTGTTTTCATTTTTCTGATTTTTTTTGAATTTTGATGCCCATTTGAATCTTGTCAAATCCTAGGTCGTTTGACCAAGATAATTTAAACAAGTTTAAAACATGAATATGAAAAGGGAAGCATGTATACTTCTTAGTCACTCTAAAATGAAGTTTTTGGGAGGTTTTTGAAAATTCCATGTTTGAAACCCAAAACCACTTCTCTTCATGCCTGACTTCATAAGATAGAGTTTAGGGGTCAGGGGGTGTAGATACATTTGGTTTGTCTAGTTTGAATATGTCTAGACCTTGTTTAACAACTTTAATGCTAACTATATGACATAAGAAGACTATGTGCTTTGGTTTTTCATTTTTCTGATTTTTTTGAATATTGTGCCCACCCATTTGTATCTTCATGAAATCCTAGGTTTGACCAAGATAATTTAAACAAGTTTAAAACATGAAAATGAAAAGGGAAGCCTGGATCCTTCTTAGTCACTCTAAAATGAAGCTTTTGGGAGGTTCTTGAAATTTCCATGTTTGAAACCCAAAACCACTTCTCTTCATGATTGACTGAGTTTAATTAGGGTTTTAGGGGTAGATATATACATGATTTTTCTGGTTTTTCATTCTTTTGATTTTTTTCTGAATTTTTAGGGCCATTTGAATCTTGGTCAAATCCTTGGTTTGACCAAGATTTAAACAAGTTTAAAACATGAAAATGAAAAGGGAAGTCTGTATCCTTCTTAGTCACTCTAAAATGAAGCTTTTGGGATGTTCTTGAAATTTCAATGTTTGAAACCCAAAACGACTTCCCTTCATGCTAGACTTCATAAGATCGAAAGGGGGTAGATACACGATTTGTCTGGTTTGGATATATCTAGACCTTGTTTATCAACTTGATTGCTTACGATATGACATAAGAAGACTATGTGATTTGGTTTTCCATTTTTCTGATTTTTTTAATTTTTTGCCCACCCATTTGTATCTTCGTCAAATCCTAGGTTTGACCAAGATAATTAAAACAAGTTTTATAAAACATGAAAATGAAAAGGGAAGCATGTATCCTTCTTAGGCACTCTAAAATGAAGCTTTTGGGAGGTTTTTGAAATTTCCATGTTTGAAACCCAAAACCACATCTCTCACATGCTTGACTTCATAAGACAGAGTTTAGGGGTTAGGGGTATAGATACATGATTTGTCTGGTTTGAATATGTCTAGACATTGTTTATCAACTTTAATGCTTACTATATGACATAAGAAAAATAATGTCATGTAAATGAGTTAACTTGGATTTCCTACCCTTGAATCCATAGGAAACTTTGTTCTAATGCACTATAATAATCAACCGAGTTTTTACACCAACAGGTCTGTCACTTACGTGTGGTGCCCACGCGTGAGGTCCCACACTTCAGTGAGCACAAGTCACGTGCAATAGGTACGCAAACTCCCAGCCATCTTCTTTGTCAAGAGAAGACGCATCGGATGCGTATTGGAAGTCTGTGGGTCCTTCTGGATCCTTCGGTTGTCCCTCTCACAAAAAAAACAAATCTCTCTCATTCTCGGCCTCGCTCAAAACGCTCGCTCGCTCGCACCTCCCGCTCACTGACAAACCCTGCACAAAAGTCAACATCATCACCCGAAAAAGGGGAGACACCATAATTCTCTCCCTTCTTCTCTCCTTCCTCCGAGTGATCCCTCTTCCTCCGAGTTTCACTCGACGGGCAAACACACTTGTGCTGCATAGTAATAATAAAAAGGTATAGAAAAATCAACCTACGAATCTATAATTAAATAGGTTAGTAATAATAAAAAGGTAGAAAAATCAACCTACGAATCTATAATTAAATAGGTTAAACTAGGGTTTTGCCCACTACTACAGATCAAGGTTCAAACCTTGTTTATCAACTTGAATATGCTTACTATATGACATAAGAAGACTATGTACTTTGGTTTTCATTTTTCTGATTTTTTAAATTTTCTGCGCATTTGAATCTTGGTCAAATCCTAGGTTTGACCAAGATTAGACAAGTTTAACACGTGAAAACGAATAAGTAAGCCTGGATCCTTCTTAGTCACTCTAAAATGAAGCATTTTGGGATGTTCTTGAAATTTCCATGTTTGAAACCCAAAACGACCTCTCTTCATGCTACACTTCATAAGATCGACCGAGTTTAGGGTTAGGGGTAGATACATGATTTGTATGGTTTGAATATGTCCAAACCTTGTTAATTTATCAACTTGAATGCTTACTATATGACATAAGAAGACTATATGCTTTTGTTTTTCATTTTTCTGATTTTTTTTGAATTTTATGCCCATATATTTGAATCTTGGTCAAATCATAGGTTTGACAAAGATTTAAACAAGTTTAAATTGTGAAAATGAAAAGGTAAGCATGGATCCTTATTAGTCACTCTAAATTAAATCTTTTGGGAGGTTCTTGAAATTTCCATGTTTGAAACCCAAAACCACTTCTCTTCATGATTGACTTCATAAGAAAGAGTTTAGGGTTTTAGGGGTAGATATATACATGATTTTTCTGGTTTGAATATGTCTAGACCTGGTTTATCAACTTGAATGCTTACTATACATATGACATATATAAGAATGCTATGTGCTTTGGTTTTTCATTCTCTTTTGATTTTTTTTCTAAATTTTTATGCCCATTTGAATCTTGGTCAAAATCTTTGGTTTGACAAGGATTTAAACAAGTTTAAAACATGAAAATGAAAAAGGGAAGTCTGTATATCCTTCTTTTAGTAACTCTAAAATGGAAGCTTTTGGGATGTTCTTGAAATTTCCATGTTTGAAACCGAAAACGACTTCCCTTCATGCTAGACTTCATAAGATCGACAGGGGGTAGATACATGATTTGTCTGGTTTGGATATATCTAGACCTTGTTTATTATCAACTTGAATGCTTACGATATGACATAATTAAGAAGACAATGTGATTTGGTTTTTCAATTTTCTGATTTTTTTGAATATTGTGCCCACCCATTTGTATCTTCATGAAATCCTAGGTTTTACCAAGATAATTTAAACAAGTTTAAAACATGAAAACGAAAAGGGAAACATGTAACCTTCTCAGTCACTCTAAAATGAAGTTTTTGGGAGGTTTTTGAAATTTCCATGTTTGAAACCCAAAACCACTTCTCTTCATGCTTGACTTCATAAGACAAAGTTTAGGGTTAGGGGTATAGATACATGATTTGTATGGTTTGAATATGTCCAAACCTTGTTTATCAACTTGAATATGCTTACTATATGACATAAGAAGACTATGTACTTTGGTTTTTCATTTTTCTGATTTTTTTAATTTTCTGCACATTTGAATCATATCTTGGTCAAATCCTAGGTTTGACCAAGATTTAGACAAGTTTAACACGTGAAAACGAATAAGTAAGCCTGGATCCTTCTTAGTCACTCTAAAATGAAGCTTTTGGGAGGTTCTTGAAATTTCCATGTTTGAAACCCAAAACCACTTC
This sequence comes from Lolium multiflorum, assembly GCA_030979885.1. NCBI lineage: Eukaryota > Viridiplantae > Streptophyta > Magnoliopsida > Poales > Poaceae > Lolium > Lolium multiflorum. The sequence continues at coordinate 50,519,880 of CM061747.1, read as the reverse complement.
TCTTCATGATTGACTGAGTTTAATTAGGGTTTTAGGGGTAGATATATACATGATTTTTCTAGTTTGAATATATATGTCTAGACCTTGTTTATCAACTTGAATGCTTACTATACATATGACATATGTAAGAATTCTATGTGCTTTGGTTTTTCATTCTTTTGATTTTTTTCTGAATTTTTGGGACCATTTGAATCTTGGTCAAATCATGGGTTTGACCAAGATTTAAACAAGTTTAAAACATGAAAATGAAAAGGGAAGTCTGTATCCTTCTTAGTCACTCTAAAATGAAGCTTTTGGGATGTTCTTGAAATTTCAATGTTTGAAACCCAAAACGACTTCCCTTCATGCTAGACTTCATAAGATCGAAAGGGGGTAGATACATGATTTGTCTGGTTTGGATATATCTAGACCTTGTTTATCAACTTGATTGCTTACGATATGACATAAGAAGACTATATATGTGATTTGGTTTTTCATTTTTCTGATTTTTTTGAACATTGTGCCCACCCATTTGTATCTTCATGAAATCCTAGGTTTGACCAAGCTAATTTAAACAAGTTTAAAACATGAAAATGAAAAGGGAAGCATGTAACCTTCTCAGTCACTCTAAAATGAAGTTTTTGGGAGGTTTTTGAAATTTCCATGTTTGAAACCCAAAACCACTTCTCTTCATGCTTGACTTCATAAGACAAAGTTTAGGGTTAGGGGGTATATATAGATACATGATTTGTATGGTTTGAATATGTCCAAACCTTGTTTATCAACTTGAATATGCTTACTATATGACATAAGCAGACTATGTACTTTGGTTTTTCATTTTTCTGATTTTTTTAATTTTCTGCGCATTTGAATCATATCTTGGTCAAATCCTAGGTTTGACCAAGATTTAGACAAGTTTAACACGTGAAAACGAATAAGTAAGCCTGGATCCTTCTTAGTCACTCTAAAATGAAGCTTTTGGGAGGTTCTTGAAATTTCCATGTTTGAAACCCAAAACCACTTCTCTTCATGATTGACTGAGTTTAATTAGGGTTTTAGGGGTAGATATATACATGATTTTTCTGGTTTGAATATATATGTCTAGACCTTGTTTATCAACTTGAATGCTTACTATACATATGACATATATAAGAATGCTATGTGCTTTGGTTTTTCATTCTCTTTTGATTTTTTTTCTAAATTTTTATGCCCATTTGAATCTTGGTCAAAATCTTTGGTTTGACAAGGATTTAAACAAGTTTAAAACATGAAAATGAAAAAGGGAAGTCTGTATATCCTTCTTTTAGTAACTCTAAAATGGAAGCTTTTGGGATGTTCTTGAAATTTCCATGTTTGAAACCGAAAACGACTTCCCTTCATGCTAGACTTCATAAGATCGACAGGGGTAGATACATGATTTGTCTGGTTTGGATATATCTAGACCTTGTTTATTATCAACTTGAATGCTTACGATATGACATAATTAAGAAGACAATGTGATTTGGTTTTTCAATTTTCTGTTTTTTTTGAATATTGTGCCCACCCATTTGTATCTTCATGAAATCCTAGGTTTTACCAAGATAATTTAAACAAGTTTAAAACATGAAAACGAAAAGGGAAACATGTAACCTTCTCAGTCACTCTAAAATGAAGTTTTTGGGAGGTTTTTGAAATTTCCATGTTTGAAACCCAAAACCACTTCTCTTCATGATGCTTGACTTCATAAGACAAAGTTTAGGGTTAGGGGGTATAGATACATGATTTGTATGGTTTGAATATGTCCAAACCTTGTTTATCAACTTGAATATGCTTACTATATGACATAAGCAGACTATGTACTTTGGTTTTTCATTTTTCTGATTTTTTTAATTTTCTGCACATTTGAATCATATCTTGGTCAAATCCTAGGTTTGACCAAGATTTAGACAAGTTTAACACGTGAAAACGAATAAGTAAGCCTGGATCCTTCTTAGTCACTCTAAAATGAAGCTTTTGGGAGGTTCTTGAAATTTCCATGTTTGAAACCCAAAACCACTTCTCTTCATGATTGACTGAGTTTAATTAGGGTTTTAGGGGTAGATATATACATGATTTTTCTGGTTTGAATATATATGTCTAGACCTTGTTTATCAACTTGAATGCTTACTATACATATGACATATCTAAGAATGCTATGTGCTTTGGTTTTTCATTCTTTTGATTTTTTTCTGAATTTTTAGGGCCATTTGAATCTTGGTCAAATCATTGGTTTGACCAAGATTTAAACAAGTTTAAAACATGAAAATGAAAAGGGAAGTCTGTATCCTTCTTAGTCACTCTAAAATGAAGCTTTTGGGATGTTCTTGAAATTTCAATGTTTGAAACCCAAAACGACTTCCCTTCATGCTAGACTTCATAAGATCGAAAGGGGGTAGATACATGATTTGTCTGGTTTGGATATATCTAGACCTTGTTTATCAACTTGATTGCTTACGATATGACATAAGAAGACTATGTGATTTGGTTTTTCATTTTTCTGATTTTTTTGAACATTGTGCCCACCCATTTGTATCTTCATGAAATCCTAGGTTTGACCAAGCTAATTTAAACAAGTTTAAAACATGAAAATGAAAAGGGAAGCATGTAACCTTCTCAGTCACTCTAAAATGAAGTTTTTGGGAGGTTTTTGAAATTTCCATGTTTGAAACCCAAAACCACTTCTCTTCATGCTTGACTTCATAAGACAAAGTTTAGGGTTAGGGGGTATATATAGATACATGATTTGTATGGTTTGAATATGTCCAAACCTTGTTTATCAACTTGAATATGCTTACTATATGACATAAGAAGACTATGTACTTTGGTTTTTCATTTTTCTGATTTTTTTAATTTTCTGCGCATTTGAATCATATCTTGGTCAAATCCTAGGTTTGACCAAGATTTAGACAAGTTTAACACGTGAAAACGAATAAGTAAGCCTGGATCCTTCTTAGTCACTCTAAAATGAAGCTTTTGGGAGGTTCTTGAAATTTCCATGTTTGAAACCCAAAACCACTTCTCTTCATGATTGACTGAGTTTAATTAGGGTTTTAGGGGTAGATATATACATGATTTTTCTGGTTTGAATATATATGTCTAGACCTTGTTTATCAACTTGAATGCTTACTATACATATGACATAAGAATGCTATGTGCTTTGGTTTTTCATTCTTTTGATTTTTTCTGAATTTTTAGGGCCATTTGAATCTTGGTCAAATCCTTGGTTTGACCAAGATTTAAACAAGTTTAAAACATGAAAATGAAAAGGGAAGTCTGTATCCTTCTTAGTCACTCTAAAATGAAGCTTTTGGGATGTTCTTGAAATTTCAATGTTTGAAACCCAAAACGACTTCCCTTCATGCTAGACTTCATAAGATCGAAAGGGGGTAGATACACGATTTGTCTGGTTTGGATATATCTAGACCTTGTTTATCAACTTGATTGCTTACGATATGACATAAGAAGACTATGTGATTTGGTTTTCCATTTTTCTGATTTTTTTAATTTTTTGCCCACCCATTTGTATCTTCGTCAAATCCTAGGTTTGACCAAGATAATTAAAACAAGTTTTATAAAACATGAAAATGAAAAGGGAAGCATGTATCCTTCTTAGGCACTCTAAAATGAAGCTTTTGGGAGGTTTTTGAAATTTCCATGTTTGAAACCCAAAACCACATCTCTTCACATGCTTGACTTCATAAGACAGAGTTTAGGGGTTAGGGGTATAGATACATGATTTGTCTGGTTTGAATATGTCTAGACATTGTTTATCAACTTTAATGCTTACTATATGACATAAGAAAAATAATGTCATGTAAATGAGTTAACTTGGATTTCCTACCCTTGAATCCATAGGAAACTTTGTTCTAATGCACTATAATAATCAACCGAGTTTTTACACCAACAGGTCTATCACTTACGTGTGGTGCCCACGCGTGAGGTCCCACACTTCAGTGAGCACAAGTCACGTGCAATAGGTACGCAAACTCCCAGCCATCTTCTTTGTCAAGAGAAGACGCATCAGGATGCGTATTGGAAGTCTGTGGGTCCTTCTGGATCCTTCGGTCCCTCTCACAAAAAAACAAATCTCTCTCATTCTCGGCCTCGCTCGACTCGCTCGCTCGCACCTCCTGCTCACTGACAAACCCTGCACAAAAGTCAACATCATCACCCGAAAAAGGGGAGACACCATAATTCTCTCCCTTCTTCTCTCCTTCCTCCGAGTGATCCCTCTTCCTCCGAGTTTCACTCGACGGGCAAACACACTTGTGCTGCATAGTAATAATAAAAAGGTATAGAAAAATCAACCTACGAATCTATAATTAAATAGGTTAGTAATAATAAAAAGGTAGAAAAATCAACCTACGAATCTATAATTAAATAGGTTAAACTAGGGTTTTGCCCACTACTACAGATCAAGGTTCAAACCTTGTTTATCAACTTGAATATGCTTACTATATGACATAAGAAGACTATGTGATTTGGTTTTTCATTTTTCTGTTTTTTTATTTTTCTGCCCATTTGAATCTTGGTCAAATCCTAGGTTTGACCAAGATTTAGACAAGTTTAACACGTAAATGAGTTAACTTGGATTTCCTACCCTTGAATCCATAGGAAACTTTGTTCTAATGCACTATAATAATCAACCGAGTTTTTACACCAACAGGTCTGTCACTTACGTGTGGTGCCCACGCGTGAGGTCCCACACTTCAGTGAGCACAAGTCACGTGCAATAGGTACGCAAACTCCCAGCCATTTTCTTTGTCAAGAGAAGACGCATCAGGATGCGTATTGGAAGTCTGTGGGTCCTTCTGGTTCCTTCGGTCGTCCCTCTCACAAAAAAAACAAATCTCTCTCATTCTCGGCCTCGCTCGACTCGCTCGCTCGCTCGCACCTCCTGCTCACTGACAAACCCTGCACAAAAGTCAACATCATCACCCGAAAAAGGGGAGACACCATAATTCTCTCCCTTCTTCTCTCCTTCCTAGTGATCCCTCTTCCTCCGAGTTTCACTCGACGGGCAAACACACTTTTTTAATTTTCGCCCATTTGAATCTTGGTCAAATCCTAGGTTTGACCAAGATTTAAACAAGTTTAAAACATGAAAATAAAATGGTAAGCATGGATCCTTCTTAGTCTCCCGAAAATGAAGCTTTTTTTTTGAAATTTCCATGTTTGAAACCAAAAACCACTTCTCTTCATGCTTGACTTCATAAGACATAGTTTAGGGTTAGGGGTAGATATATACATGATTTTTCTGGTTTGAATATGTCTAGACCTTGTTTATCAACTTGAATGCTAGCTTACTATATATGACATAAGAATGCTATGTGCTTTGGTTTTTCATTCTTTTGATTTTTTTCTGAATTTTTATGCCCATTTGAATCTTGGTCGAATCCTAGGTTTGACCAAGATTTAAACAAGTTTAAAACATGAAAATGAGAAGGGAAGCATGTATCCTTCTTAGTCACTCTAATTAAAATGAAGATTTTGGGAGGTTTTTGAAATTTCCATGTTTGAAACCAAAAACCACGTCTCTTCATGCTTGACTTCATAAGATATATAGAGTTTAATTAGGGGTTAGGGGTATAGATACATGATTTGTTTGGTTTGAATATGTCTAGACCTTGTTTAACAACTTGAATGCTTACTATATGCCATAAGAAGACTATGTACTTTGGTTTTTAATTTTTTTGATTTTTTAAAATTTTCTGCCAATTTGAATCTTGGTCAAATCCTAGGTTTGACCAAGATTTAAACAAGTTTAAGACGTGAAAATAAAATGGTAAGCATGGATCCTTCTTAGTCTCCCTAAAATGAAGCTTTTGGTTTTTTTTTTAAATTTCCAGGTTTGAAACCCAAAACCACTTCTCTTCATGCTTGACTTCATAAGACAGAGTTTAGGGATAGGGGTAGATATATATATACATGATTTTTCTGGTTTGAATATGTCTAGACCCTGTTTATCAACTTGAATGCTTACTATATGACATAAGAATGCTATGTGCTTTGGTTTTTCATTCTTTTGATTTTTTCTGAATTTTTATGCCCATTTGAATCTTGGTAGAATCCTAGGTTTGACCAAGATTTAAACAAGTTTAAAACATGAAAATGAGAAGGGAAGCATGTATCCTTCTTTGTCACTCTAATTAAAATGAAGCTTTTGGGTGGTTTTTGAAATTTCCATGTTTGAAACCCAAAACCACATCTCTTCGTGCTTGACTTCATAAGACAGAGTTTAGGGGTTAGGGGGTACATAGATACATGATTTGCATAGTTTGAATATGTCTAGCTAGAGACCTTGTTTCTCAATTTTAATGCTTACTATATGACATAAGAAGACTATGTGCTTTGGTTTTTCATTTTTCTGTTTTATTTTAATTTTATGCCCATTTGAATCTTGGTCAAATCCTAGGTTTGACCAAGATTTAAACAAGTTTAAATTATGAAAATGAAGGTAAGCATGGATCCTTATTAGTCACTCTAACATAAATCTTTTGGGAGGTTCTTGAAATTTCCATGTTTCAAACCCAAAACCACTTCTCTTCATGATTGACTTCATAAGACAGAGTTTAGGGTTTTAGGGGTAGATATATACATGATTTTTCTGGTTTGAATATGTCTAGCCCTTGTTTATCAACTTGAATGCTTACTATACATATGACATAAGAATGCTATGTGCTTTGGTTTTTCATTTTTCTGATTTTTTTGAATATTGTACGTGCCCACCCATTTGTATCTTCATCAAATCCTAGGTTTGACCAGGATTTAAACAAGTTTAAAACATGAAATGAAAAGATAAGCCTGGATCCTTCTTAGTAACTCTAAAATGGAAGCTTTTGGGATGTTCTTGAAATTTCCATGTTTGAAACCGAAAACGACTTCCCTTCATGCTAGACTTCATAAGATCGACAGGGGGTAGATACATGATTTGTCTGGTTTGGATATATCTAGACCTTGTTTATTATCAACTTGAATGCTTACGATATGACATAAGAAGACAATGTGATTTGGTTTTTCAATTTTCTGATTTTTTTGAATATTGTGCCCACCCATTTGTATCTTCATGAAATCCTAGGTTTTACCAAGATAATTTAAACAAGTTTAAAACATGAAAACGAAAAGGGAAACATGTAACCTTCTTAGTCACTCTAAAATGAAGTTTTTGGGAGGTTTTTGAAATTTCCATGTTTGAAACCCAAAACCACTTCTCTTCATGCTTGACTTCATAATACAAAGTTTAGGGTTAGGGGGTATAGATACATGATTTGTATGGTTTGAATATGTCCAAACCTTGGTTATCAACTTGAATATGCTTACTATATGACATAAGAAGAATATGTACTTTGGTTTTTCATTTTTCTGATTTTTTTAATTTTCTGCACATTTGAATCATATCTTGGTCAAATCCTAGGTTTGACCAAGATTTAGACAAGTTTAACACGTGAAAACGAATAAGTAAGCCTGGATCCTTCTTAGTCACTCTAAAATGAAGCTTTTGGGAGGTTCTTGAAATTTCCATGTTTGAAACCCAAAACCACTTCTCTTCATGATTGACTGAGTTTAATTAGGGTTTTAGGGGTAGATATATACATGATTTTTCTGGTTTGAATATATATGTCTAGACCTTGTTTATCAACTTGAATGCTTACTATACATATGACATAAGAATGCTATGTGCTTTGGTTTTTCATTCTTTTGATTTTTTCTGAATTTTTAGGGCCATTTGAATCTTGGTCAAATCCTTGGTTTGACCAAGATTTAAACAAGTTTAAAACATGAAAATGAAAAGGGAAGTCTGTATCCTTCTTAGTCACTCTAAAATGAAGCTTTTGGGATGTTCTTGAAATTTCAATGTTTGAAACCCAAAACGACTTCCCTTCATGCTAGACTTCATAAGATCGAAAGGGGGTAGATACATGATTTGTCTGGTTTGGATATATCTAGACCTTGTTTATCAACTTGATTGCTTACGATATGACATAAGAAGACTATGTGATTTGGTTTTTCATTTTTCTGATTTTTTTGAACATTGTGCCCACCCATTTGTATCTTCATGAAATCCTAGGTTTGACCAAGCTAATTTAAACAAGTTTAAAACATGAAAATGAAAAGGGAAGCATGTAACCTTCTCAGTCACTCTAAAATGAAGTTTTTGGGAGGTTTTTGAAATTTCCATGTTTGAAACCCAAAACCACTTCTCTTCATGCTTGACTTCATAAGACAAAGTTTAGGGTTAGGGGGTATATATAGATACATGATTTGTATGGTTTGAATATGTCCAAACCTTGTTTATCAACTTGAATATGCTTACTATATGACATAAGAAGACTATGTACTTTGGTTTTTCATTTTTCTGATTTTTTTAATTTTCTGCGCATTTGAATCATATCTTGGTCAAATCCTAGGTTTGACCAAGATTTAGACAAGTTTAACACGTGAAAACGAATAAGTAAGCCTGGATCCTTCTTAGTCACTCTAAAATGAAGCTTTTGGGAGGTTCTTGAAATTTCCATGTTTGAAACCCAAAACCACTTCTCTTCATGCTTGACTTCATAAGACAGAGTTTAGGGATAGGGGTAGATATATATATACATGATTTGTTTGGTTTGAATATGTCTAGACCTTGTTTATCAACTTTAATTCTTACTATATGACATAAGAAAACTATTTGCTTTGGTTTTTCATTTTTCTGATTTTTTTGAATTTTGATGCCCATTTGAATCTTGTCAAATCCTAGGTTTGACCAAGATAATTTAAACAACTTTAAAACATGGAAATGAAAAGGGAAGCATGTATCCTTCTTAGTCACTCTAAATGAAGTTTTTGGGAGGTTTTTGAAATTTCCATGTTTGAAACCCAAAACCACTTCTCTTCATGCTTGACTTCATAAGACAGAGTTTAGGGGTTAGGGGGTAGATACATGGTTTGTCTAGTTTGAAACTTTGAATATGTCTAGACCTTGTTTATCAACTTTAATATGCTTACTATATGACATAAGAAGACTATGTACTTTGGTTTTTCATTTTTCTGATTTTTTTAATTTTCTGCGCATTTGAATCTTGGTCAAATCCTAAATTTGACCAAGATTTAGACAAGTTTAACACGTGAAAACGAATAAGTAAGCCTGGATCCTTCTTAGTCACTCTAAAATGAAGCCTTTGGGAGGTTCTTGAAATTTCCATGTTTGAAACCCAAAACCACTTCTCTTCATGATTGACTTCATAAGATCGACAGATTAGTTTAGGGTTAGGGGTAGATATATACATGATTTTTCTGGTTTTAATATGTCTAGACCTTGTTTATCAACTTGAATGCTTACTATATGACATAAGAAAACTATTTGCTTTTGTTTTCATTTTTCTGATTTTTTTTGAATTTTGATGCCCATTTGAATCTTGTCAAATCCTAGGTTTTGACCAAGATAATTTAAACAACTTTAAAACATGAAATGAAAAGGGAAGCATGTATACTTCTTAGTCACTCTAAAATGAAGTTTTTGGGAGGTTTTTGAAAATTCCATGTTTGAAACCCAAAACCACTTCTCTTCATGCCTGACTTCATAAGATAGAGTTTAGGGGTCAGGGGGTGTAGATACATTTGGTTTGTCTAGTTTGAATATGTCTAGACCTTGTTTAACAACTTTAATGCTAACTATATGACATAAGAAGACTATGTGCTTTGGTTTTTCATTTTTCTGATTTTTTTGAATATTGTGCCCACCCATTTGTATCTTCATGAAATCCTAGGTTTGACCAAGATAATTTAAACAAGTTTAAAACATGAAAATGAAAAGGGAAGCCTGGATCCTTCTTAGTCACTCTAAAATGAAGCTTTTGGGAGGCTCTTGAAATTTCCATGTTTGAAACCCAAAACCACTTCTCTTCATGATTGACTGAGTTTAATTAGGGTTTTAGGGGTAGATATATACATGATTTTTCTGGTTTTTCATTCTTTTGATTTTTTTCTGAATTTTTAGGGCCATTTGAATCTTGGTCAAATCCTTGGTTTGACCAAGATTTAAACAAGTTTAAAACATGAAAATGAAAAGGGAAGTCTGTATCCTTCTTAGTCACTCTAAAATGAAGCTTTTGGGATGTTCTTGAAATTTCAATGTTTGAAACCCAAAACGACTTCCCTTCATGCTAGACTTCATAAGATCGAAAGGGGGTAGATACACGATTTGTCTGGTTTGGATATATCTAGACCTTGTTTATCAACTTGATTGCTTACGATATGACATAAGAAGACTATGTGATTTGGTTTTCCATTTTTCTGATTTTTTTAATTTTTTGCCCACCCATTTGTATCTTCGTCAAATCCTAGGTTTGACCAAGATAATTAAAACAAGTTTTATAAAACATGAAAATGAAAAGGGAAGCATGTATCCTTCTTAGGCACTCTAAAATGAAGCTTTTGGGAGTTTTTTGAAATTTCCATGTTTGAAACCCAAAACCACATCTCTTCACATGCTTGACTTCATAAGACAGAGTTTAGGGGTTAGGGGTATAGATACATGATTTGTCTGGTTTGAATATGTCTAGACATTGTTTATCAACTTTAATGCTTACTATATGACATAAGAAAAATAATGTCATGTAAATGAGTTAACTTGGATTTCCTACCCTTGAATCCATAGGAAACTTTGTTCTAATGCACTATAATAATCAACCGAGTTTTTACACCAACAGGTCTGTCACTTACGTGTGGTGCCCACGCGTGAGGTCCCACACTTCAGTGAGCACAAGTCACGTGCAATAGGTACGCAAACTCCCAGCCATCTTCTTTGTCAAGAGAAGACGCATCAGATGCGTATTGGAAGTCTGTGGGTCCTTCTGGATCCTTCGGTTGTCCCTCTCACAAAAAAAAACAAATCTCTCTCATTCTCGGCCTCGCTCGACTCGCTCGCTCGCTCGCACCTCCTGCTCACTGACAAACCCTGCACAAAAGTCAACATCATCACCCGAAAAAGGGGAGACACCATAATTCTCTCCCTTCTTCTCTCCTTCCTCCGAGTGATTGATACGTCTCCAACGTATCGATAATTTCTTATGTTCCATGCTACTTTATTGATGATACCTACATGTTTTATGCACATTATATGTCATATTTATGCATTTTCTGGAACTAACCTATTAACAAGATGCCGAAGAGCCAGTTGCTGTTTTCTGCTGTTTTTGGTTTCAGAAATCCTAGTAAGGAAATATTCTCGGAATTGGACGAAACTTTCGCCCAGGGTCCTATTTTTGCACGAAGCTTCCAGAAGACCGAAGAGATAACGAAGTGGGGCCACGAGGCAGCCAGGGATAGGGCGGCGCGGCCCAAGCCCTGGCCGCGCCGACCTACCCCCTGGGCCCCTCGTGTGGCCCCCGCGTTGACCTTCCGCCTACTTAAAGCCTCCGTCGCGAAACCCCCAGTACCGAGAGCCACGATACGGAAAACCTTCCAGAGACGCCGCCGCCGAATCCCATCTCGGGGGATTCAGGAGATCGCCTCCGGCACCCGCCGGAGAGGGGATTCATCTCCCGGAGGACTCTTCATCGCCATGATCGCCTCCGGAGTGATGAGTGAGTAGTTCACCCCATGGGTCCATAGCAGTAGCTAGATGGTCGTCTTCTCCTTGTTGTGCTTCATTGTTGGATCTTGTGAGCTGCCTAACATGATCAAGATCATCTATCTGTAATTCTATATGTTGTGTTTGTCGGGATCCGATGGATAGAGAATACTATGTTATGGTGATTATCAATCTATTGTTTATGTGTTGTTTATGATCTTGCATGCTCTCCGTTATTAGTAGAGGCTCTGGCCAAGTTTTTGCTCTTAACTCCAAGAGGGGGTATTTATGCTCGATAGTGGGTTCATGCCTTCATTGAATCTGGGATCGTGACAGTAGGTTCTAAGGTTGTGATGTGCTGTTGCCACTAGGGATAAAACATTGATGCTATGTCTAAGGATGTAGTTGTTGATTACATTACGCACCATACTTAATGCAATTGTCTGTTGCTTAGCAACTTAATACTGAATGGGGTTCGGATGATAACCTGAAGGTGGACTTTTTAGGCATAGATGCAGTTGGATGGCGGTCTATGTACTTTGTCGTAATGCCCGGATTAAATCTCACTATATTTATCATATCATGTATATGCATTGTTATGCCTTTCTCTATTTGTCAATTGCCCGACTGTAATTTGTTCACCCAACATGCTTTTATCTTATGGGAGAGACACCTCTAGTGAACTGTGGACCCTGGTCCTATTCTTTACATAGCATACAATCTACTGCAATTGTGTTTTACTGTTTTCTTGCAAACAATCATCTTCCACTCGATACGCTTAATCCTTTGTTACAGCAAGCCGGTGAGATTGACAACCTCACTGTTTCGTTGGGGCAAAGTACTTGGGTTGTGTTGTGCAGGTTCCGCGTTGGCGCAGGAATCCCTGGTGTTGCGCCGCATCACATTTCGCGACCATCAACCTTCAACGTGCTTCTTGGCTCCTCCTGGTTCGATAAACCTTGGTTTCTTTCTGAGGGAAAACTTGCCACTGTGCGCATCATACCTTCCTCTTGGGGTTCCCAACGGACGTGTACATCTACGCGCATCAGTGATCCCTCTTCCTCCGAGTTTCACTCGACGGGCAAACACACTTGTGCTGCATAGTAATAATAAAAAGGTATAGAAAAATCAACCTACGAATCTATAATTAAATAGGTTAGTAATAATAAAAAGGTAGAAAAATCAACCTACGAATCTATAATTAAATAGGTTAAACTAGGGTTTTGCCCACTACTACAGATCAAGGTTCAAACCTTGTTTATCAACTTGAATATGCTTACTATATGACATAAGAAGACTATGTACTTTGGTTTTCATTTTTCTGATTTTTTAAATTTTCTGCGCATTTGAATCTTGGTCAAATCCTAGGTTTGACCAAGATTAGACAAGTTTAACACGTGAAAACGAATAAGTAAGCCTGGATCCTTCTTAGTCACTCTAAAATGAAGCATTTTGGGATGTTCTTGAAATTTCCATGTTTGAAACCCAAAACGACCTCTCTTCATGCTACACTTCATAAGATCGACCGAGTTTAGGGTTAGGGGTAGATACATGATTTGTATGGTTTGAATATGTCCAAACCTTGTTAATTTATCAACTTGAATGCTTACTATATGACATAAGAAGACTATATGCTTTTGTTTTTCATTTTTCTGATTTTTTTTGAATTTTATGCCCATATATTTGAATCTTGGTCAAATCATAGGTTTGACAAAGATTTAAACAAGTTTAAATTGTGAAAATGAAAAGGTAAGCATGGATCCTTATTAGTCACTCTAAATTAAATCTTTTGGGAGGTTCTTGAAATTTCCATGTTTGAAACCCAAAACCACTTCTCTTCATGATTGACTTCATAAGAAAGAGTTTAGGGTTTTAGGGGTAGATATATACATGATTTTTCTGGTTTGAATATGTCTAGACCTGGTTTATCAACTTGAATGCTTACTATACATATGACATATATAAGAATGCTATGTGCTTTGGTTTTTCATTCTCTTTTGATTTTTTTTCTAAATTTTTATGCCCATTTGAATCTTGGTCAAAATCTTTGGTTTGACAAGGATTTAAACAAGTTTAAAACATGAAAATGAAAAAGGGAAGTCTGTATATCCTTCTTTTAGTAACTCTAAAATGGAAGCTTTTGGGATGTTCTTGAAATTTCCATGTTTGAAACCGAAAACGACTTCCCTTCATGCTAGACTTCATAAGATCGACAGGGGGTAGATACATGATTTGTCTGGTTTGGATATATCTAGACCTTGTTTATCAACTTGAATGCTTACGATATGACATAAGAAGACAATGTGATTTGGTTTTTCAATTTTCTGATTTTTTTGAATATTGTGCCCACCCATTTGTATCTTCATGAAATCCTAGGTTTTACCAAGATAATTTAAACAAGTTTAAAACATGAAAACGAAAAGGGAAACATGTAACCTTCTCAGTCACTCTAAAATGAAGTTTTTGGGAGGTTTTTGAAATTTCCATGTTTGAAACCCAAAACCACTTCTCTTCATGATGCTTGACTTCATAAGACAAAGTTTAGGGTTAGGGGGTATAGATACATGATTTGTATGGTTTGAATATGTCCAAACCTTGTTTATCAACTTGAATATGCTTACTATATGACATAAGCAGACTATGTACTTTGGTTTTTCATTTTTCTGATTTTTTTAATTTTCTGCACATTTGAATCATATCTTGGTCAAATCCTAGGTTTGACCAAGATTTAGACAAGTTTAACACGTGAAAACGAATAAGTAAGCCTGGATCCTTCTTAGTCACTCTAAAATGAAGCTTTTGGGAGGTTATTGAAATTTCCATGTTTGAAACCCAAAACCACTTCTCTTCATGATTGACTGAGTTTAATTAGGGTTTTAGGGGTAGATATATACATGATTTTTCTGGTTTGAATATATATGTCTAGACCTTGTTTATCAACTTGAATGCTTACTATACATATGACATATCTAAGAATGCTATGTGCTTTGGTTTTTCATTCTTTTGATTTTTTTCTGAATTTTTAGGGCCATTTGAATCTTGGTCAAATCATTGGTTTGACCAAGATTTAAACAAGTTTAAAACATGAAAATGAAAAGGGAAGTCTGTATCCTTCTTAGTCACTCTAAAATGAAGCTTTTGGGATGTTCTTGAAATTTCAATGTTTGAAACCCAAAACGACTTCCCTTCATGCTAGACTTCATAAGATCGAAAGGGGGTAGATACATGATTTGTCTGGTTTGGATATATCTAGACCTTGTTTATCAACTTGATTGCTTACGATATGACATAAGAAGACTATGTGATTTGGTTTTTCATTTTTCTGATTTTTTTGAACATTGTGCCCACCCATTTGTATCTTCGTCAAATCCTAGGTTTGACCAAGATAATTAAAACAAGTTTTATAAAACATGAAAATGAAAAGGGAAGCATGTAACCTTCTCAGTCACTCTAAAATGAAGTTTTTGGGAGGTTTTTGAAATTTCCATGTTTGAAACCCAAAACCACTTCTCTTCATGCTTGACTTCATAAGACAAAGTTTAGGGTTAGGGGGTATATATAGATACATGATTTGTATGGTTTGAATATGTCTAAACCTTGTTTATCAACTTGAATATGCTTACTATATGACATAAGAAGACTATGTACTTTGGTTTTTCATTTTTCTGATTTTTTTAATTTTCTGCGCATTTGAATCATATCTTGGTCAAATCCTAGGTTTGACCAAGATTTAGACAAGTTTAACACGTGAAAACGAATAAGTAAGCCTGGATCCTTCTTAGTCACTCTAAAATGAAGCTTTTGGGAGGTTCTTGAAATTTCCATGTTTGAAACCCAAAACCACTTCTCTTCATGATTGACTGAGTTTAATTAGGGTTTTAGGGGTAGATATATACATGATTTTTCTGGTTTGAATATATATGTCTAGACCTTGTTTATCAACTTGAATGCTTACTATACATATGACATAAGAATGCTATGTGCTTTGGTTTTTCATTCTTTTGATTTTTTTGTTAATTTTTAGGGCCATTTGAATCTTGGTCAAATCCTTGGTTTGACCAAGATTTAAACAAGTTTAAAACATGAAAATGAAAAGGGAAGTCTGTATCCTTCTTAGTCACTCTAAAATGAAGCTTTTGGGATGTTCTTGAAATTTCAATGTTTGAAACCCAAAACGACTTCCCTTCATGCTAGACTTCATAAGATCGAAAGGGGGTAGATACACGATTTGTCTGGTTTGGATATATCTAGACCTTGTTTATCAACTTGATTGCTTACGATATGACATAAGAAGACTATGTGATTTGGTTTTCCATTTTTCTGATTTTTTTAATTTTTTGCCCACCCATTTGTATCTTCGTCAAATCCTAGGTTTGACCAAGATAATTAAAACAAGTTTTATAAAACATGAAAATGAAAAGGGAAGCATGTATCCTTCTTAGGCACTCTAAAATGAAGCTTTTGGGAGGTTTTTGAAATTTCCATGTTTGAAACCCAAAACCACATCTCTTCACATGCTTGACTTCATAAGACAGAGTTTAGGGGTTAGGGGTATAGATACATGATTTGTCTGGTTTGAATATGTCTAGACATTGTTTATCAACTTTAATGCTTACTATATGACATAAGAAAAATAATGTTATGTAAATGAGTTAACTTGGATTTCCTACCCTTGAATCCATAGGAAACTTTGTTCTAATGCACTATAATAATCAACCGAGTTTTTACACCAACAGGTCTGTCACTTACGTGTGGTGCCCACGCGTGAGGTCCCACACTTCAGTGAGCACAAGTCACGTGCAATAGGTACGCAAACTCCCAGCCATTTTCTTTGTCAAGAGAAGACGCATCAGGATGCGTATTGGAAGTCTGTGGGTCCTTCTGGTTCCTTCGGTCGTCCCTCTCACAAAAAAAACAAATCTCTCTCATTCTCGGCCTCGCTCGACTCGCTCGCTCGCTCGCTCCTCCTGCTCACTGACAAACCCTGCACAAAAGTCAACATCATCACCCGAAAAAGGGAGACACCATAATTCTCTCCCTTCTTCTCTCCTTCCGAGTGATCCCTCTTCCTCCGAGTTTCACTCGACGGGCAAACACACTTTTTTTAATTTTCTGCCCATTTGAATCTTGGTCAAATCCTAGGTTTGACCAAGATTTAAACAAGTTTAAAACATGAAAATAAAATGGTAAGCATGGATCCTTCTTAGTCTCCCGAAAATGAAGCTTTTTTTTTGAAATTTCCATGTTTGAAACCAAAAACCACTTCTCTTCATGCTTGACTTCATAAGACATAGTTTAGGGTTAGGGGTAGATATATACATGATTTTTCTGGTTTGAATATGTCTAGACCTTGTTTATCAACTTGAATGCTAGCTTACTATATATGACATAAGAATGCTATGTGCTTTGGTTTTTCATTCTTTTGATTTTTTTCTGAATTTTTATGCCCATTTGAATCTTGGTCGAATCCTAGGTTTGACCAAGATTTAAACAAGTTTAAAACATGAAAATGAGAAGGGAAGCATGTATCCTTCTTAGTCACTCTAATTAAAATGAAGATTTTGGGAGGTTTTTGAAATTTCCATGTTTGAAACCAAAAACCACGTCTCTTCATGCTTGACTTCATAAGATATATAGAGTTTAATTAGGGGTTAGGGGTATAGATACATGATTTGTTTGGTTTGAATATGTCTAGACCTTGTTTAACAACTTGAATGCTTACTATATGCCATAAGAAGACTATGTACTTTGGTTTTTAATTTTTTTGATTTTTTAAAATTTTCTGCCAATTTGAATCTTGGTCAAATCATAGGTTTGACAAAGATTTAAACAAGTTTAAATTGTGAAAATGAAAAGGTAAGCATGGATCCTTATTAGTCACTCTAAATTAAATCTTTTGGGAGGTTCTTGAAATTTCCATGTTTGAAACCCAAAACCACTTCTCTTCATGATTGACTTCATAAGAAAGAGTTTAGGGTTTTAGGGGTAGATATATACATGATTTTTCTGGTTTGAATATGTCTAGACCTGGTTTATCAACTTGAATGCTTACTATACATATGACATATATAAGAATGCTATGTGCTTTGGTTTTTCATTCTCTTTTGATTTTTTTTCTAAATTTTTATGCCCATTTGAATCTTGGTCAAAATCTTTGGTTTGACAAGGATTTAAACAAGTTTAAAACATGAAAATGAAAAAGGGAAGTCTGTATATCCTTCTTTTAGTAACTCTAAAATGGAAGCTTTTGGGATGTTCTTGAAATTTCCATGTTTGAAACCGAAAACGACTTCCCTTCATGCTAGACTTCATAAGATCGACAGGGGGTAGATACATGATTTGTCTGGTTTGGATATATCTAGACCTTGTTTATTATCAACTTGAATGCTTACGATATGACATAATTAAGAAGACAATGTGATTTGGTTTTTCAATTTTCTGATTTTTTTGAATATTGTGCCCACCCATTTGTATCTTCATGAAATCCTAGGTTTTACCAAGATAATTTAAACAAGTTTAAAACATGAAAACGAAAAGGGAAACATGTAACCTTCTCAGTCACTCTAAAATGAAGTTTTTGGGAGGTTTTTGAAATTTCCATGTTTGAAACCCAAAACCACTTCTCTTCATGCTTGACTTCATAAGACAAAGTTTAGGGTTAGGGGGTATAGATACATGATTTGTATGGTTTGAATATGTCCAAACCTTGTTTATCAACTTGAATATGCTTACTATATGACATAAGAAGACTATGTACTTTGGTTTTTCATTTTTCTGATTTTTTTAATTTTCTGCACATTTGAATCATATCTTGGTCAAATCCTAGGTTTGACCAAGATTTAGACAAGTTTAACACGTGAAAACGAATAAGTAAGCCTGGATCCTTCTTAGTCACTCTAAAATGAAGCTTTTGGGAGGTTCTTGAAATTTCCATGTTTGAAACCCAAAACCACTTCTCTTCATGATTGACTGAGTTTAATTAGGGTTTTAGGGGTAGATATATACATGATTTTTCTGGTTTGAATATATATGTCTAGACCTTGTTTATCAACTTGAATGCTTACTATACATATGACATATGTAAGAATTCTATGTGCTTTGGTTTTTCATTCTTTTGATTTTTTTCTGAATTTTTAGACCATTTGAATCTTGGTCAAATCATTGGTTTGACCAAGATTTAAACAAGTTTAAAACATGAAAATGAAAAGGGAAGTCTGTATCCTTCTTAGTCACTCTAAAATGAAGCTTTTGGGATGTTCTTGAAATTTCAATGTTTGAAACCCAAAACGACTTCCCTTCATGCTAGACTTCATAAGATCGAAAGGGGGTAGATACATGATTTGTCTGGTTTGGATATATCTAGACCTTGTTTATCAACTTGATTGCTTACGATATGACATAAGAAGACTATGTGATTTGGTTTTTCATTTTTCTGAATTTTTTGAACATTGTGCCCACCCATTTGTATCTTCATGAAATCCTAGGTTTGACCAAGCTAATTTAAACAAGTTTAAAACATGAAAATGAAAAGGGAAGCATGTAACCTTCTCAGTCACTCTAAAATGAAGTTTTTGGGAGGTTTTTGAAATTTCCATGTTTGAAACCCAAAACCACTTCTCTTCATGCTTGACTTCATAAGACAAAGTTTAGGGTTAGGGGGTATATATAGATACATGATTTGTATGGTTTGAATATGTCCAAACCTTGTTTATCAACTTGAATATGCTTACTATATGACATAAGAAGACTATGTACTTTGGTTTTTCATTTTTCTGATTTTTTTAAATTTTCTGCGCATTTGAATCATATCTTGGTCAAATCCTAGGTTTGACCAAGATTTAGACAAGTTTAACACGTGAAAACGAATAAGTAAGCCTGGATCCTTCTTAGTCACTCTAAAATGAAGCTTTTGGGAGGTTCTTGAAATTTCCATGTTTGAAACCCAAAACCACTTCTCTTCATGATTGACTGAGTTTAATTAGGGTTTTAGGGGTAGATATATACATGATTTTTCTGGTTTGAATATATATGTCTAGACCTTGTTTATCAACTTGAATGCTTACTATATATATGACATAAGAATGCTATGTGCTTTGGTTTTTCATTCTTTTGATTTTTTTTTTGAATTTTTAGGGCCATTTGAATCTTGGTCAAATCCTTGGTTTGACCAAGATTTAAACAAGTTTAAAACATGAAAATGAAAAGGGAAGTCTGTATCCTTCTTAGTCACTCTAAAATGAAGCTTTTGGGATGTTCTTGAAATTTCAATGTTTGAAACCCAAAACGACTTCCCTTCATGCTAGACTTCATAAGATCGAAAGGGGGTAGATACACGATTTGTCTGGTTTGGATATATCTAGACCTTGTTTATCAACTTGATTGCTTACGATATGACATAAGAAGACTATGTGATTTGGTTTTCCATTTTTCTGATTTTTTTAATTTTTTGCCCACCCATTTGTATCTTCGTCAAATCCTAGGTTTGACCAAGATAATTAAAACAAGTTTTATAAAACATGAAAATGAAAAGGGAAGCATGTATCCTTCTTAGGCACTCTAAAATGAAGCTTTTGGGAGGTTTTTGAAATTTCCATGTTTGAAACCCAAAACCACATCTCTTCACATGCTTGACTTCATAAGACAGAGTTTAGGGGTTAGGGGTATAGATACATGATTTGTCTGGTTTGAATATGTCTAGACATTGTTTATCAACTTTAATGCTTACTATATGACATAAGAAAAATAATGTTATGTAAATGAGTTAACTTGGATTTCCTACCCTTGAATCCATAGGAAACTTTGTTCTAATGCACTATAATAATCAACCGAGTTTTTACACCAACAGGTCTGTCACTTACGTGTGGTGCCCACGCGTGAGGTCCCACACTTCAATGAGCACAAGTCACGTGCAATAGGTACGCAAACTCCCAGCCATTTTCTTTGTCAAGAGAAGACGCATCAGGATGCGTATTGGAAGTCTGTGGGTCCTTCTGGTTCCTTCGGTCGTCCCTCTCACAAAAAAAACAAATCTCTCTCATTCTCGGCCTCGCTCGACTCGCTCGCTCGCTCGCTCGCACCTCCTGCTCACTGACAAACCCTGCACAAAAGTCAACATCATCACCCGAAAAAGGGGAGACACCATAATTCTCTCCCTTCTTCTCTCCTTCCGAGTGATCCCTCTTCCTCCGAGTTTCACTCGACGGGCAAACACACTTTTTTTAATTTTCTGCCCATTTGAATCTTGGTCAAATCCTAGGTTTGACCAAGATTTAAACAAGTTTAAAACATGAAAATAAAATGGTAAGCATGGATCCTTCTTAGTCTCCCGAAAATGAAGCTTTTTTTTTGAAATTTCCATGTTTGAAACCAAAAACCACTTCTCTTCATGCTTGACTTCATAAGACATAGTTTAGGGTTAGGGGTAGATATATACATGATTTTTCTGGTTTGAATATGTCTAGACCTTGTTTATCAACTTGAATGCTAGCTTACTATATATGACATAAGAATGCTATGTGCTTTGGTTTTTCATTCTTTTGATTTTTTCTGAATTTTTATGCCCATTTGAATCTTGGTCGAATCCTAGGTTTGACCAAGATTTAAACAAGTTTAAAACATGAAAATGAGAAGGGAAGCATGTATCCTTCTTAGTCACTCTAATTAAAATGAAGATTTTGGGAGGTTTTTGAAATTTCCATGTTTGAAACCAAAAACCACGTCTCTTCATGCTTGACTTCATAAGATATATAGAGTTTAATTAGGGGTTAGGGGTATAGATACATGATTTGTTTGGTTTGAATATGTCTAGACCTTGTTTAACAACTTGAATGCTTACTATATGCCATAAGAAGACTATGTACTTTGGTTTTTAATTTTTTTGATTTTTTAAAATTTTCTGCCAATTTGAATCTTGGTCAAATCATAGGTTTGACAAAGATTTAAACAAGTTTAAATTGTGAAAATGAAAAGGTAAGCATGGATCCTTATTAGTCACTCTAAATTAAATCTTTTGGGAGGTTCTTGAAATTTCCATGTTTGAAACCCAAAACCACTTCTCTTCATGATTGACTTCATAAGAAAGAGTTTAGGGTTTTAGGGGTAGATATATACATGATTTTTCTGGTTTGAATATGTCTAGACCTGGTTTATCAACTTGAATGCTTACTATACATATGACATATATAAGAATGCTATGTGCTTTGGTTTTTCATTCTCTTTTGATTTTTTTTCTAAATTTTTATGCCCATTTGAATCTTGGTCAAAATCTTTGGTTTGACAAGGATTTAAACAAGTTTAAAACATGAAAATGAAAAAGGGAAGTCTGTATATCCTTCTTTTAGTAACTCTAAAATGGAAGCTTTTGGGATGTTCTTGAAATTTCCATGTTTGAAACCGAAAACGACTTCCCTTCATGCTAGACTTCATAAGATCGACAGGGGGTAGATACATGATTTGTCTGGTTTGGATATATCTAGACCTTGTTTATTATCAACTTGAATGCTTACGATATGACATAATTAAGAAGACAATGTGATTTGGTTTTTCAATTTTCTGATTTTTTTTGAATATTGTGCCCACCCATTTGTATCTTCATGAAATCCTAGGTTTTACCAAGATAATTTAAACAAGTTTAAAACATGAAAACGAAAAGGGAAACATGTAACCTTCTCAGTCACTCTAAAATGAAGTTTTTGGGAGGTTTTTGAAATTTCCATGTTTGAAACCCAAAACCACTTCTCTTCATGCTTGACTTCATAAGACAAAGTTTAGGGTTAGGGGTATAGATACATGATTTGTATGGTTTGAATATGTCCAAACCTTGTTTATCAACTTGAATATGCTTACTATATGACATAAGAAGACTATGTACTTTGGTTTTTCATTTTTCTGATTTTTTTAATTTTCTGCACATTTGAATCATATCTTGGTCAAATCCTAGGTTTGACCAAGATTTAGACAAGTTTAACACGTGAAAACGAATAAGTAAGCCTGGATCCTTCTTAGTCACTCTAAAATGAAGCTTTTGGGAGGTTCTTGAAATTTCCATGTTTGAAACCCAAAACCACTTCTCTTCATGATTGACTGAGTTTAATTAGGGTTTTAGGGGTAGATATATACATGATTTTTCTGGTTTGAATATATATGTCTAGACCTTGTTTATCAACTTGAATGCTTACTATACATATGACATATGTAAGAATTCTATGTGCTTTGGTTTTTCATTCTTTTGATTTTTTCTGAATTTTTAGGCCATTTGAATCTTGGTCAAATCATGGGTTTGACCAAGATTTAAACAAGTTTAAAACATGAAAATGAAAAGGGAAGTCTGTATCCTTCTTAGTCACTCTAAAATGAAGCTTTTGGGATGTTCTTGAAATTTCAATGTTTGAAACCCAAAACGACTTCCCTTCATGCTAGACTTCATAAGATCGAAAGGGGGTAGATACATGATTTGTCTGGTTTGGATATATCTAGACCTTGTTTATCAACTTGATTGCTTACGATATGACATAAGAAGACTATATATGTGATTTGGTTTTTCATTTTTCTGATTTTTTTGAACATTGTGCCCACCCATTTGTATCTTCATGAAATCCTAGGTTTGACCAAGCTAATTTAAACAAGTTTAAAACATGAAAATGAAAAGGGAAGCATGTAACCTTCTCAGTCACTCTAAAATGAAGTTTTTGGGAGGTTTTTGAAATTTCCATGTTTGAAACCCAAAACCACTTCTCTTCATGCTTGACTTCATAAGACAAAGTTTAGGGTTAGGGGGTATATATAGATACATGATTTGTATGGTTTGAATATGTCCAAACCTTGTTTATCAACTTGAATATGCTTACTATATGACATAAGAAGACTATGTACTTTGGTTTTTCATTTTTCTGATTTTTTTAATTTTCTGCGCATTTGAATCATATCTTGGTCAAATCCTAGGTTTGACCAAGATTTAGACAAGTTTAACACGTGAAAACGAATAAGTAAGCCTGGATCCTTCTTAGTCACTCTAAAATGAAGCTTTTGGGAGGTTCTTGAAATTTCCATGTTTGAAACCCAAAACCACTTCTCTTCATGATTGACTGAGTTTAATTAGGGTTTTAGGGGTAGATATATACATGATTTTTCTGGTTTGAATATATATGTCTAGACCTTGTTTATCAACTTGAATGCTTACTATACATATGACATAAGAATGCTATGTGCTTTGGTTTTTCATTCTTTTGATTTTTTCTGAATTTTTAGGGCCATTTGAATCTTGGTCAAATCCTTGGTTTGACCAAGATTTAAACAAGTTTAAAACATGAAAATGAAAAGGGAAGTCTGTATCCTTCTTAGTCACTCTAAAATGAAGCTTTTGGGATGTTCTTGAAATTTCAATGTTTGAAACCCAAAACGACTTCCCTTCATGCTAGACTTCATAAGATCGAAAGGGGGTAGATACACGATTTGTCTGGTTTGGATATATCTAGACCTTGTTTATCAACTTGATTGCTTACGATATGACATAAGAAGACTATGTGATTTGGTTTTCCATTTTTCTGATTTTTTTAATTTTTTGCCCACCCATTTGTATCTTCGTCAAATCCTAGGTTTGACCAAGATAATTAAAACAAGTTTTATAAAACATGAAAATGAAAAGGGAAGCATGTATCCTTCTTAGGCACTCTAAAATGAAGCTTTTGGGAGTTTTTTGAAATTTCCATGTTTGAAACCCAAAACCACATCTCTTCACATGCTTGACTTCATAAGACAGAGTTTAGGGGTTAGGGGTATAGATACATGATTTGTCTGGTTTGAATATGTCTAGACATTGTTTATCAACTTTAATGCTTACTATATGACATAAGAAAAATAATGTCATGTAAATGAGTTAACTTGGATTTCCTACCCTTGAATCCATAGGAAACTTTGTTCTAATGCACTATAATAATCAACCGAGTTTTTACACCAACAGGTCTGTCACTTACGTGTGGTGCCCATGCGTGAGGTCCCACACTTCAGTGAGCACAAGTCACGTGCAATAGGTACGCAAACTCCCAGCCATTTTCTTTGTCAAGAGAAGACGCATCAGGATGCGTATTGGAAGTCTGTGGGTCCTTCTGGATCCTTCGGTCGTCCCTCTCAAAAAAAAACAAATCTCTCTCATTCTCGGCCTCGCTCGACTCGCTCGCTCGCACCTCCTGCTCACTGACAAACCCTGCACAAAAGTCAACATCATCACCCGAAAAAGGGGAGACACCATAATTCTCTCCCTTCTTCTCTCCTTCCGAGTGATCCCTCTTCCTCCGAGTTTCACTCGACGGGCAAACACACTTTTTTTAATTTTCTGCCCATTTGAATCTTGGTCAAATCCTAGGTTTGACCAAGATTTAAACAAGTTTAAAACATGAAAATAAAATGGTAAGCATGGATCCTTCTTAGTCTCCCGAAAATGAAGCTTTTTTTTTGAAATTTCCATGTTTGAAACCAAAAACCACTTCTCTTCATGCTTGACTTCATAAGACATAGTTTAGGGTTAGGGGTAGATATATACATGATTTTTCTGGTTTGAATATGTCTAGACCTTGTTTATCAACTTGAATGCTAGCTTACTATATATGACATAAGAATGCTATGTGCTTTGGTTTTTCATTCTTTTGATTTTTTTCTGAATTTTTATGCCCATTTGAATCTTGGTCGAATCCTAGGTTTGACCAAGATTTAAACAAGTTTAAAACATGAAAATGAGAAGGGAAGCATGTATCCTTCTTAGTCACTCTAATTAAAATGAAGATTTTGGGAGGTTTTTGAAATTTCCATGTTTGAAACCAAAAACCACGTCTCTTCATGCTTGACTTCATAAGATATATAGAGTTTAATTAGGGGTTAGGGGTATAGATACATGATTTGTTTGGTTTGAATATGTCTAGACCTTGTTTAACAACTTGAATGCTTACTATATGCCATAAGAAGACTATGTACTTTGGTTTTTAATTTTTTTGATTTTTTAAAATTTTCTGCCAATTTGTATCTTGGTCAAATCCTAGGTTTGACCAAGATTTAAACAAGTTTAAGACGTGAAAATAAAATGGTAAGCATGGATCCTTCTTAGTCTCCCTAAAATGAAGCTTTTGGTTTTTTTTTTAAATTTCCAGGTTTGAAACCCAAAACCACTTCTCTTCATGCTTGACTTCATAAGACAGAGTTTAGGGATAGGGGTAGATATATATATACATGATTTTTCTGGTTTGAATATGTCTAGACCCTGTTTATCAACTTGAATGCTTACTATATATGACATAAGAATGCTATGTGCTTTGGTTTTTCATTCTTTTGATTTTTTCTGAATTTTTATGCCCATTTGAATCTTGGTAGAATCCTAGGTTTGACCAAGATTTAAACAAGTTTAAAACATGAAAATGAGAAGGGAAGCCTGTATCCTTCTTTGTCACTCTAATTAAAATGAAGCTTTTGGGTGGTTTTTGAAATTTCCATGTTTGAAACCCAAAACCACATCTCTTCGTGCTTGACTTCATAAGACAGAGTTTAGGGGTTAGGGGGTACATAGATACATGATTTGCATAGTTTGAATATGTCTAGCTAGAGACCTTGTTTCTCAATTTTAATGCTTACTATATGATATAAGAAGACTATGTGCTTTGGTTTTTCATTTTTCTGTTTTATTTTAATTTTATGCCCATTTGAATCTTGGTCAAATCCTAGGTTTGACCAAGATTTAAACAAGTTTAAATTATGAAAATGAAGGTAAGCATGGATCCTTATTAGTCACTCTAACATAAATCTTTTGGGAGGTTCTTGAAATTTCCATGTTTCAAACCCAAAACCACTTCTCTTCATGATTGACTTCATAAGACAGAGTTTAGGGTTTTAGGGGTAGATATATACATGATTTTTCTGGTTTGAATATGTCTAGCCCTTGTTTATCAACTTGAATGCTTACTATACATATGACATAAGAATGCTATGTGCTTTGGTTTTTCATTCTCTTTTGATTTTTTTCTAAATTTTTAGGCCCATTTGAATCTTGGTCAAATCCTTGGTTTGACCAAGATTTAAACAAGTTTAAAACATGAAAATAAAAAAGGAAGTCTGTATCCTTCTTAGTCACTCTAAAATGGAAGCTTTTGGGATGTTCTTGAAATTACCATGTTTGAAACCGAAAACGACTTCCCTTCATGCTAGACTTCATAAGATCGACAGGGGGTAGATACATGATTTGTCTGGTTTGGATATATCTAGACCTTGTTTGTCAACTTGAATGCTTACGATATGACATAAGAAGACAATGTGATTTGGTTTTTCATTTTTCTGATTTTTTTGAATATTGTACGTGCCCACCCATTTGTATCTTCATCAAATCCTAGGTTTGACCAGGATTTAAACAAGTTTAAAACATGAAATGAAAAGATAAGCCTGGATCCTTCTTAGTCACTCTAAAATGAAGCTTTCGGGAGGTTCTTGAAATTTCCATGTTTGAAACCCAAAACCACTTCTCTTCATGATTGACTTCATAAGACAGAGTTTAGGGTTTTAGGGGTAGATATATACATGATTTTTCTGGTTTGAATATATATGTCTAGACCTTGTTTATCAACTTGAATGCTTACTATATATATGACATAAGAATGCTATATATGTGCTTTGGTTGTTCATTCTTTTGATTTTTTCTGATTTTTTAGGCCCATTTGAATCTTGGTCAAATCCTAGGTTTGACCATGATTTAAACAAGTTTAAAACATGAAAATGAAAAGGTAAGCATGGATCCTTCTTAGTCACTCTAAAATGAAGCTTTTGGGATGTTCTTGAAATTTCCATGTTTGAAACCCAAAACGACTTCGATCTCTTTATGCTAGATTTCATAAGACTGAGTTTTAGGGGTTAGGGGGTAGATACATGATTTGTCTAGTTTGAATATGTACATAGTACTCCCTCTATAGGAACTTGGAGAAAGCAACTGTTGTGCCACACAATTTTGTTGTTTTCCTATTTTTCTTTCATGAAGCTTTACGATGTGGTTCGTGTGTGGGGATCAAGCTCGTAATCTCGTTTCAATTACACAACCAACTACTCTGCTCATCCTTGCATGTAATTAACCAATATAGGAATTTGATTCCACGGAACTTTTTCAGTACATAAGTCTCCTCCTTAACTCCTCTAGTCTCTACCAAGCCGGCCGCCTCGCTACTTCCCTAGCTTCCTCCCTACAGCACACCTCGCCCCCGTACGCGAGCTAGGTCCAGCCGGAGATGGGGCACAGCCGCCCCCGCTGGAAGAATGCTCAGAGGAAGTCCGGGCAGGAGGACAAGGGTGACGCCATCCCGGATGAACTTCTCGGGCTGGTGTTCCTGCGCCTCACCTCGCCTCTGGATCTCGTCCGCGCCGCGTTCGCCTGCAGGAGCTGGCGCAAGGTCATCGCGGCGGAGGACTTCCGTGTCCTCTCCGCTCGCCACGGCGCGCCATCCTCCATAGTCGCCGGCCACTACCACATCAGCTTCTCCCATTGTCACTATCGGCCGTCTGGCTTGCTGCCCCACTTCGTTCCCTCTTCCTCGTCATGTTGGGCCGGGGTCGCCGCAAATAATCTCGCGCTCGACTTCCTCCCACGGGCGCCAAACGGCGACCTCAGTTTGGAGCTCGCCGACTCTCGGGGCGGCCTCCTACTCCTTGCGGACTTCGACCACACCGAACACGGAAAGCCTTTCGAGCAGCCTTCACGTCTCGTCGTCTGCGATCCCCTGGCAGGTCAGTACGTGACGGTCCCTCCACCCCCTGCTGTTTCGCACACAACATTCGTAAGCTTGTTCCTGGGCGCCGCCCTCCATGGCGAGGACGCTGCGGCGCGCATCAGTCTGTCAAATTACAGGGTGACGTGCCTGATCTATCATGACGGCATCTGCAAGACCTGCGTGTTCTCGCCTGGCCCTGGTGGCCACGCTTGGACCTCCTCCGGCGCCATCGTGCCTCTCCACGCCACGCACACAGGCCGGTCGGATATCCTCTTTGTGGGGTGCAACGCCCGTTTCTTCCAGTGGTACGTGTTCGGTGGGCTCGGAAACTTCATTCTTGCTCTCGACAGAGAATCCGGCGAGCTCTCACGCTTCGAGAGAGCTCGAGACGAGGACTGGCTTCACACCGTGCCGATTGAGATGCTGGGCGGGCCCTCGCGCGTGCTGAATTGGTACGTGCTAGAGCTTCCGTGGCCACCTACCTTTCGAGCTTGCTTATCCTAGGATTCTGGCTTCCTGGGTTGGATTAGTGTCGGCCATGGTGTCGTCGACATGGTCTGGAGGTTGAAGACGAAGGGCATCTCAAGGATTTTGTTGTAATTTCGTTTTTTTTCAGGTGTTTTGTACTATTTGATGTTTCTCTTAATGCCAGAGGGTTTATTTGCACTAGTCATACTTGACATAGCTGTACGTTTTGAAGATTAACTTGTTCATCATGATCCGAACTTCTCATACTCTTAATGCCAGAGGGTTTATTTGCACTAGTCATACTTGACATAACTTCGAACTTGTTTTGAGTAATACGTAGTATGGTATACTAGAATAGGAGGAGTAACACTTTTCGCATTTGGGCCAAATATAAAGTACTACCTCCATTTCAAGGAATAAGGCGCACGCGTACTCCAAGACGTATCTTTTGGTCAGATTACCTTGACCATTGAATTGACAAGACAACACACAGAGCATTGGGGCGTGCTCGATGGTGCTAGCTGCGGCTATACAGACATGTGATAGGCATCGCGGAAGCGTCGCAAATAGAAAACAAATCATATTTTTTGGGGGAGGATGTTTTGGCTCCTGGTTGCGTATGCTCCCTTTAGTTTGAACTGCAACATCTATATATTTTGAAATGTAAAAAAAATCCAAACAAAAAATTAATCTTTTCATCTTCACATGCTAAGAGCGCATAAAGTCTTTCCATAAAAAACTAAATTGTCGTTTGGGCTATGTAAAAAAGATAAAATTTATTGCTAAAAATAAAGCTGTTTACATCAACCACAAAAAATATCGGCTTTTCACGAAACTACACGAACACACATAGATTATCGAGAAGTACATGCGGATTTTTTTGTTAGAATTTTTTGAAAATTAAAAATATGTTTTTTTGGGTCGAGGTAGCATATCCGCCCAATAGCCGAATTAAATTTCCGATTTTTTTGGACTGACAATTTCATCGGGAAGACATGGATGCGCGCAGACGGCGTGCAAGGCAAGGCATCGATTTGACCGGACGTACTTAGGGCAGGTCAGGCTGCCAGCGTACTTATTCCGGGCAGGTGAGGTACTAGAACTCAAAGTCCTCCTCAGCGTCTCTCCTCTCTCTCTGTCTTTATTGAGTGTACTAGCGCGCAGGGACTCAAAGTCAGGGAAATGTTTGAGATGCAAAGTAAGAGAATATTTACCAGTATAATTGGTTGATTAGAAGATTAAGTGGTGAAATCACAACAGATTGGAGCAGTACATGGTGGAAACCGCAAAATATCCTTCCAAATGGTGTTTTTGTGCAACATACGAAGTATGAGGTGGTGGAACTTGAGGCCAGTGACTTTACTTACTCCAAAATGCAACTTTACGTACATGAGCCATCGGATCAAGATCCAACGGACACAGTTGATCCAGAATTTGTAGTCACATTTTAAGTTGCTCGAAAAAAATCGAAAACATTACAGTAAGATATATATCTTTCTTAAGTATTCTGGTAAAGTTTTACTTCATTTGAAAATTGAGTTTAATTTTAAGTTTAAAATTTGGATCAACCATGTGCGTTGGATCTTGATCGAATGACTCACGTACAAGTCGCCAGTGAAGTTACTGGATCTCGTTCCTTGGTGGAATCTGCAATTCCCTCCCCTATATATACTATACAAGTCGAAGACTACGACCCTCTATCCCTATCTCCTTCACATCCTCTAAATTCATATTCCCATTTAGAATCGTTGGGCATGGAGGTTCCCCCTGGTAGCTTTAGAGCTTTTGTCGACGATGCTAATTTGAGAAGACTGCTCACCTACGGTTTGTGCTCTCAATCCGCACAACCTCCATTTTGGCGGGTTAGTACTTTCTTCACTAGGTTCATCAAGATGTATTTTAATTTGGGCTAACAGTCGTGTTAATTTCCTTGTATTAAGCAGTGTTGTTCGTGCAAGAAGGTTGCATGCGACAGCTGCGCTAGGAACCTGCCCGGTGGCGCGTGCCCGGGATGCCAGGGCGTCTTCCAAGGTGAAAGTCCTCCATCTGAAAGCATGTACTTTTCCCGTGAATGTGTTATGGAAAAGAATGTGGTGAGAAGAACGTTCATCTGCGGTTTGTGCTCTCAAATCGCACGACGTCCACTATAACGGGTTAGTACTTTCTTCACTAGGTTCCACCCAACTGTATTTTTCTTTGGGCCAACAGTCATGTAAATTTCCTTGTATTAAGCAGTGCATTCGCATGGGGGAGGGACATCACATTGCATGCGGAAGCTGCTTAAGAAACCTGCCCAGTCTCGTGTGCCCGAACTGCGACGGCATCTACGAAGAGGATGAGGATTTAAGTAGATTTGCCTCCTTGTTTAAGGTGGATTGCAGCAACGATGGTTGCGACATGAGCGGCGACTTGCTCGAATACTTTCAACATGAGGCGACGTGCCCGCATGCGCCAACGAGACGGTAGGTGGTTGATCTTGCCGGTCTCGATGGAGAAGATGATCGCGCTTTGAGGCTAATCTGAGCTCGGTGGAGAAGGACCGGATGGAGTTTCCTTTTCTAGAACTAGAGTTCTTTTTGTACTTTTGGATGTCTTGTCTGTAGTTTCCTTTTACTTGGAGGGTCCTCCTAGCTTGCAGTCTGTAATCCCACCGTCATCATAATATAAAAGCAGTGTCGCGAGGTCCTTCGGGACATTTCTGTGTTCAAAAAATGTATGATTTTAGACATGTCGTCTATTTATGTGTGCGATGTTGTATCATCTATTACCGTGATTAGTTTGAACGTGTCCATGTCCTAGAACAAAACTTCGGCATGATGTACTTGTATGTTTAATTGAATTCGACCAAGTATAATGTGGAACCGATCATTGCGAGCATATGGAGATTGCGAACCGGTAATTGACAGGTGGTACATGCTCTATCTTAATCTTGTTTATCTAATGGTAATTGCGATTTATGCGGTACTGAAATAATTAGTTTTAGTTATAAACAGGGACTCTTCGGACGGGGGCTCCTTTTCAAACAAGACCGGGGAGATTTATGAAGTGCTAGAAGGGAACAAATTACTACATGAGTGTTTTGCGTGAAATGGTTAAAATTTGTAGTGGCAGATTGCCGCCAATGCAATTTTTTCATGTGGTTGATATGGTAGGATGGACATTTCAAAATTTCACGAATTATTTCGGTTTGTGACCATATATTAAATTAGTTCTGGGCTCATTTCCATATAATTTGAAATTTCAACGCGAAGTACACGAAGTACAATTAAAAAAGGGGAAACTATATATACGTGATGTGCACTAAATGTGTGGTACCCCCCAAAAAATGACCAAACATATGCGTTGCATCCAAGTACGTAACACCCATATGGCAAACGAAAGCATTGAGTAGTTGTTTGTGATGTAAGTAATCTACATATATATCAAAATACCAAACATGGCACACCAAAATATTTTTTAGAAGAACTTACCAGATTTTGGCACCATGCATGTTGGAGTTTTTTTTTTGACAGAATCCATCTTGGAGTTCGCATGGCTCTCTTCCGAAGTGAGAGGTGAGTTGGTTAATGCTAGAACCATGGCAAACTTCCGAATGTTAGTAATTTATCATGGATTCATCATTTGTGATGAAATACCTAGGAACAATGCCAAACATGACCTACCTATGTTCTTGAGAATATTCCCTTTCACCGATTTTGGCACCATGTGTGTTTTTAAGTACGTTTGCATGCCTTCTTGATTGGTTATTAAAATACCATGTCAAACTGTCGATACATGGAAAATTCCTTTGCTACAATCAAATAAACTTCGGGCTCCTTTTATTCAAAGGAATATGGAGGGCGTAGGAATATGAAAGGTGCATGATTGGAATGTTATGCCAAGTTGAATCCTATAGGAACATGATGTGTCTTTGATTGTGGCAAAGGAACTTTTCCATGAGGTATTAGCTAATGGTTTTTTCCTATAAGATTTGCACTACAAGATTCCTATATGAATAGTTCCTATGAATCAAATGACTTGTATAGGAATTTTTCCCATAAGAACCGAATCCAACATAATTCCTATGACAATCATATGAATCAAAGGAGCACGATTCCCATAGGATTGAAGTAGACATGACATCCCAATTCTATGATTTTCCTTTTCCTATACTTTCCATTTCCTATGAACCAAAGGAGGCCTAACTAGTTGGCCATACTGAAACAATTGCCAAATAAATGCCGTGCATCCTATGGCCCCCGTGAGTTTGACCTAAATTTGAAATCATGGTAAAAGGTGCTTAAAATAGGCAAATAAAAGCATGTAGTCAATTTTTTTTAGGATGTAGTACTACCTAGGGAAAATACCAAACATGCCATAATGCAAACTGTGTTTTAGAGAGTAGCCCTTCAAAAAAGTTGGCATCCACTTGTTGATTTTGCTATCGACATGACAAAATAACTGATCAGATGACCAAGTGGTAAAAATTGCAACAGATTAGACCACCACATGGTGGAAACTGCTAAAAATCATGAAAACTGCGAAGAAAAAGTTAAAGTGGTGGTTTGTGCAGCATATGGAGGATTGAGTAGTACAAGTTGGATGTGCACTACCGTGTGCCCGTGGTAATGTTCGCCTATTATGATGATGGCAAGAAAAAATGATGTTTTCTCTGCTGAAACTGTCCCGAGCTGATTTGACGAGACAAAATACAGCTACACGGCGTGCAAGGGACGGCTATACAGTACATTAGCTTCTTCTCGGGTCACACGCCTGCACCACAGGTGCAGTAAGTGCAGCAGAGACCAGAGAGAGAAGGAACGCCCGTATTATATTTGATTTCAATTCATATTGTTTTTTTCCTTGCCTCTCCGTCTTCTTCACCGCCATCTTCTCGGTGTTTTCAAGAGTGATTATCAAGTGGAGAGACAATTGCATTGGGAAAGTCTCTCCACTTGATAATCTCTGTTGAAAAACTCGCACGTCTTGTGAAATGTGAAGGCTGCACGCGTGGGGAAGGGAGACGCAAACGCCGCACCGCATAGTATACTACCTTTCTCTCCTCAGGCACCCCGGCTGGCCGCCCGCCGCAATAGTTCCTTGCATAGCGCTTGCCGTCTCCTCCAAAAACCCCCAGCGCACTTGCATCCGCCATCCACCTAAATCCACCGCCGAGTACCTTTCTGTCCTCACCACCGCCGCTGCGCCTATTCCCCTGTCCAGCAGACGACTGCGGCGTTGCGTGTGTCGCCGCCGTGTCAGATGGAGGCGGAGCCGCTCAACTCCCGAAGGCGGGTCGAGCCAGATCGGGAAGAGCCTCCGTCGAGCCTCGACCTCATCAGCCGCCTCCCCGACGAGATGCTGCACATCATCATCTCCCTCCTGCCCATGATATCCGCTGTAAGGACAACATTGCTCTCCAAACGGTGGCGCCACCTCTGGCGCTCCGTCCCACTTAACCTCCTCGTCGGCGACAACGACCTCATCAGCCGCCTACCGGACCAGATTCTCCACATCATCATCTCCCACCTGCCCACTGTATCCGCTGTAAGCACAACCTTGGTCTCCAAACGGTGGCGCCACCTCTGGCACTCCGTCCCACTTAACCTCCAGATCGACGACGAACTCGCCAAGCAAAACCACAAACGCATCGCCGCGGTCTCCAGTATCCTCGCCGCTCACCCTGGCCCCGCCAGAAGCGTGTCAATCGACCCCTTCAGAACCACTTGCAAGGTCGACACCACGCTCGACAGCTGGTTCCGGTCCAGCACCCTATCTTGCGTCGAGAACCTCAGATTCGATGCTGGAACTGTGATGCGCTCCTTCCCGCTGTCCGCGTTCCGCTGCGCGCCCACGCTGCGCATTGTCAGCATTTCTACTTGCTATTTGCCCGAGATTCATGCCAACTCCATGCTTCTTTTCCCCCAACTCAAAAGGCTCTTGCTCTATGACGTCTACATCTGTAAGGCGACGAACATCGACCGCCTGTTCACCCGCTGTATTGTGCTCGAGGCACTTCACCTTGAGGGGGTCCACGGGTTCACCCAACTCAACATTCAAATGCCAAATCTTCGTACAATTAGTGTGGCTAGCTATTGGAAACGCAACACCACCGAACTTATTCAGTTAGACACGGTGCAAATTATGGATGCATCTTGCCTCGAGAGATTGGTCATATGCGTTGATGATGTTCCACTACTAATCCAGGTCGCCAACGCACCAAAGTTGATGGTGTTGGGCTTTGCGTCGTACCCTGGCTGCCAACTTGTTATTGGACGCATAAACTATTTGGTAGAACAGCCTTCTTCTTGTTGAATTAACTCACATTTTTGTTATTTTTTTTGACATATGTACCATTGTCCTGTAGAGGATGATGCCCATAAGCTTGGAAAATTCTCTGTGCACAGTGAAGAACTTGGTTCTAAAATCTGACGGCCCTCGTCTGGATCAACTACTTGCATTTCTTAGATGCTTTCCCTGCACGGAGAAGCTATATATCCAGGTAAATTCGTTGTTGTTAACTGTTTACCACTATGAGCAAAAACTGTAGAGTTACATGGAGTTAACCTGTTATTACTTATTAGCCTAGATCAGTTGAACAATTGTACTAGAAGAACATCCACAATGGAGTTATATTATGTTGGTTCAAAACTAAACTTCTTGTCATACAATGTGTTGTATCTTGTGCATCTGTGAAGTTTCATATAAACACATGATAATATGTGATCTGTGTAAAAAAGAGAAGACATATGTAAATAGTGTGACTTACTATTTACACATCATTTGTTCTTTTTTTGTGTAGAACACAATGTATGTCCAGACTTTTAGTTTACATTTTTTTTGGAAACTTGGAAGTGTCAAAAGAAAAATGGGGTGCACCCGCAACTAGTTGCGGATTGGAGTTTCCCATGTTGGTAACCTTTCCCCAACTTTACAATGACAATAACAGATGTAAAAAAGTGCATCTATCAAATTGGAACGTGTCAGGGGATTATGTTGTTCCACGGTCCTCAATTAACACATGATTCAACTCACCTGAGATATTCATTAGTTGATAGCTATGAAGTACTTTGTTATTGTACTGACTACTTAATTTGACTTCTTTGCAGTTTTATAGAACCGGCAATAAGGTTCATGTGCTGCATAATGAGCCAGCCTGTCCCATTGAATGCCTTGATCTCCACCTCAAAGAAATTTCGATTTCTGACTACCGAGGAAGGAGAAATGATGTTATTGTCTCCAGGTTCTTTATACAGAACACTAGAATGCTCAAAGTAATGAATTTTGGTGTAAGATATCATCACAAGGAGATCTGGTGGGATACCCAGTTCAAGCAGCTAGACCTGAAGAACACCGCTTATAGAGATGTTGATTTTCAGTTTGGATATTTACCATCCTTAGATAAGTTCAGCTCGGACGGTGTTCTTAGCTGGTTGGTACATGACTTGTCAGTGGCTGATCCCTTTGCTAGAGGGATATATGCAAGAGAAGGGCCAATTTCTGCATAGTGTTAGTTTAACTCCCTATATTTTGTACTGGTCTGAACAATATATTTTATCACTCTGTTAATGTAGTTCAGACTTGATGTTATTCTTGTGAACATGGTCTAATATTCTAATGCTTTCGCGATGTATGTACTACTAGTGATATTTACAGAAGCTAGCAATTGTTTGACAAAATTTACTAAAAAAAGCCTGTAACGCATGTTCACATTCAGTTCGTCAATGCTAGTGTTCACAGAGGAAAGGTTTATTGTTCACAGAGGCTGACATGTGGGGCCCATGAGCCAGCAGAGTCCTCAACGTTTCAAAGGCGGCAGGGAATCAAAAAAAAATGAAGTAGCCACAAATTAGGGTAAAAAATAACTCCAAGAAAGGAAACTTCTTTTGTAAATAGAGGACGACATGCGGGTCCCATTTTGCACGGGATCGAAAGAAAAAAGGCAAGTGACCAAATATCAGGAGCCAAAAATAATCCACGAAAAGAAACTTTTATTGTACATAGAGGATGACATGTGGGTCCCATTTTGCAATAGCGGTCTCATAGTTTCCAGGCGGCACAGGATCAAAAGAAAAAGGAAGTAGCCAGAAATCAGGGTGTCAAAAAATCCATGAAAAGAAAGATTTCAATTGGGCTGCATCTGGACATCTGGGCCTTCGAACTATCGTGCTGGAAGCCTTTTGACTCGTACAATTTAAGCCCACTCCAAAACAGGAAAGTCCTATGCTTGGCAAAAACAAAAAACAAGGAGATTCAACATATAAGTTTGTTTATGTAAAAACAAAGATTTAATTTATCCCTTTGAAATAGCTCAGAGCGAAATACACTGTTTATTGTCTGCAAAATAATCAAGATATCACATGTTTCTTGTACGGGGAGGCTGACATCGGGACCCATGAGCCAGCAGCGTCGTCAACGTTTTAAAGGCGGCAGGGGATCGAAAGAAAAAATAAACCAAAAATCAGTTGGTAAAAATCCAAGAAAATAAACATTTATCGTTCTAAGAGGATGACATGCGGGACCCTTGAGGCAGCAGCATCCTCAACCTTTGCATAAAGAGGATTTGCAGTACGGGGAGGCTGACATTGGGGACCCATGAGCCAGCAGCGTCGTCAACGTTTTCAAGGCGGCAGGAGATCGAAAGAAAAAATAAGCCAAAAATCAGTTGGTAAACAAAACCAAGAAAAGAAACAATTACCTTTCTGAGGGGATGACATGCGGGACCCATGAGGCAGCAGCATCCTCAACTATTCTAAGGCGGCAGGGGATCAAAAGAAAAAGGAAATAGCCGAAAATCAGAGGGTAAAAAATAAATCCAACAAAGGAAACTTTTAGGATTTGCTAAGAAACAGTCGACTTATTCTTTTTTGGCCATCAGTCGAATTTCTGTCCAACCAATTAGGCATCGCGATTGTGGACTTGCACGTGTTTCTCTGAGCCACTGTGTACCGTACTTAGCCATCTGCTATAGCTGCACACGTTTGTGTGGGGAGGTTTTGGATGTAAAACGCGTGCATGACTAAGTCAGCGGATAGATATTTACTGAACTTTTTGTGTAAATTTGTATATGACGAATTACAGTCCATTACACTGGTATTTACATGATTTGGAACATGTAAAATTAGGCAAACAAGTCTGTAATTTTACTTTCAAATCATGTAGACGATTTTCTTTCAGTTTCCCCATCTCACAGTTTACAGTCCATTACAACTATGTTTACATAATACAAAACATGTAATTTTCGCCAAACAACGTTTTAAGGTCTTTAAATCATGTATTATGGATTTTTTTTCTGTTTGCAACTTGTTTGTCTGTTGCTAATTATAGGGATTTAGCCCACATACAAGGCTTGGTAAAATTCTTTTTTTATGGGCTTGACTGATTTTTGCCTATGCCATGTGCCGTCTTATAATTTGAAGAAAAACTGACTTACGCTGAATTGAAAATCAGTCAGCTGACAAATAGACATCCCCAACTTTTATTGTTCATAGAGGATGACATGCGGCACCCATGAGCCAGCAGCCTCAACGTTTCAAAGTCGGCATGAGATCGAAAGAAAAAGGCAAGTGACCAAATATCAGGAGCCAAAGATAATCCAAGAAAAGAAACTTTATTGTACATAGAGGATGACATGCGGGTCCCATTTAGCAGCAGCGGTATCAACATTTGAGAGGCGGCAGATCGAAAGAAAAAGGCAAGTGACCAAATATGAGGTGCCAAAAAAATCCAAGAAAAGAAAGTTTTATAGTACATAGAAGATGACATGCGGGTCCCATTTAGCATCAGCGGTATCACCGTTTGAGAAGCGGCAGGGGATCAAAAGAAAAAAAGGAAATAACCAGAAATTAATTAGGGGTCAAAAATAAATCCACCAAAGGAAACTTTTATTGTTCATAGAGGATGACATGTGGGACCGACCTGCCAACAGCGTCCTCATCGTTTCAAAGGGGGCAGGGGATCAAAAGAAAAAGGCAAATATCCAGAAATTAGGGGTAAAAAATAACTCCAAGAAAGGAAACTTTTATTGTTCGTAGAGGATGACATGCGGGACCCATGAGCCAGCAGAATCCTCAACGTTTCAAAGGCGGCAGGTGATCAAAAGAAAAAGGCAAGTGACCAAATATCAGGAGCCAAAAATAATGCAAGATTTATTGTACATAGAGGATGACATGCGGGTCCCATTTTGCAGCAGCGGTCTCAATGTTTCAAATGCGTCTTGAGATCAAAAGAAAAAGAAAGTAGCTAGAAATTAGGGGCTCAAAATAATCCAAGAAAAGAAAGTTGATGGACATAGAGGATGACATGAGGGTCCCATTTAGCAGCAGGTTCCTCAACGTTTCAAACATGGCATGAGATCGAAAGAAAAAGGCAAGTGACCAAATATCAAGAGCCAAAAATAATCCAAGAAAAGAAACTTGAATGTACATAGAGGATGACATGCGGGTCCCATATAGCAGCAGCTGTATCAACGTTTGAGAGGCGGCAGGCGATCGAAAGAAAAAGGCAAGTGACCAAATATGAGGTGCCAAAAAAATCCAAGAAAAGAAAGTTTTATAGTACATAGTGGATGACATGCGGGTCCCATTTTGTAGCAGCGCTCTCAACGCTTCCAAGGCGGCACAGGACCAAAAGAAAAATGAAGTAGCCAGAAATCAGGGGTTGAAAAAATCCAAGAAAAGAAAGATTTCAATTGGGCTGCATCTGGACATCTGGCCTTCGAACTATCTTTCTGGGCCTTTTGACTCGTACAATTTCAGCCCACTCCAAAACAGGAAAGTTCGGATTTTTCTAAAAAAAACAGGAAAGTCCTACTATGCTTCGCAAAAACAAAAAACAAGGAGATTCAACATATAAGTTTGTTTATGTAAATATAAAGATTTAATTTATCAGTTTGCAATAGCGCAGAGCGAAATACAATGTTTATTGTCTGCAAAATAAGATATCACATGTTTCTTGTACGGGGAGGCTGACATCGGGGACCCATGAGCCAGCAGCGTCGTCAACGTTTCAAAGGCGGCAGGGGATCGAAAAAAAAACCAAAAATAAGTTGGTAAAAAAATCCAAGAAAAGAAAACATTTATCATTCTGAGAGGATGACCTGCGGGACCCATGAGGCAGCAGCATCCTCAACGTTTATTGTTTATAGAGGCTGACATGTGGGACCCGTGAGCCAGCAGCGTCGTCAACGTTTTAAAGGCGGCAGGAGATCGAAAGAAGAAAAAAAAGCCAAAAATCAGTTGGTAAACAAAATCCAAGAAAAGAAACATTAACCTTTCTGAGAGGATGACATGCGGGACCCATGAGGCAGCAGCATCCTCAACGATTCCAAGGCGCCAGGGGATCAAAAGAAAAAAAGGAAATAGCCAGAAATTAATTAGGGGTCAAAAATAAATCCACCAAAGGAAACTTTTATTGTTCATAGAGGATGACATATGGGACCGACCTGCCAACAGCGTCCTCATCGTTTCAAAGGGGGCAGGGGATGAAAAGAAAAAGGCAAATAGCCAGAAATTAGGGGTCAAAAATAAATCCAAGAAAGGAAACTTTTATTGGTCGTAGAGGATGACATGCGGAACCCATGAGCCAGCAGCTTACTCAACGTTTCAAAGGCGGCATGAGATCGAAAGAAAAAGGCAAGTGACAAAATATCAGGAGCCAAAAATAATCCAAGATTTAGTGTACATAGAGGATGTCATGTGGGTCCCATTTTGCAGCAGCGGTCTCAATGTTTGAAATGCGGCTTGAGATCGAAAGAAAAAGAAAGTAGCTAGTAATTAGGGGGTAAAAAAATCCAAGAAAAGAAAGCTGATGGACATAGAGGATGACATGTGGGTCCCATTTTGCAGCAGCGGTCTCAATGTTTGAAATGCGGCTTGAGATCAAAAGAAAAAGAAAGTACCTAGTAATTAGGGGGTCAAAAAAATCCAAGAAAAGAAAGTTGATGGACATAGAGGA
The DNA here is from genome assembly GCA_030979885.1 of Lolium multiflorum. Classification (NCBI taxonomy): domain Eukaryota; kingdom Viridiplantae; phylum Streptophyta; class Magnoliopsida; order Poales; family Poaceae; genus Lolium; species Lolium multiflorum. The sequence goes on along the minus strand of CM061747.1, from coordinate 50,479,197 downwards.
TGACATGCGGGTCCCTTGAGCCAGCAGCTTACTCAACGTTTCAAAGAGGGCAGGGGATCAAAAGAAAAAGGCAAAAGAAGTGAGCCTAGCTCACTTGGTTAGGGAAGTGGATGTACAACCCAGCCACCCAGGTTCAAGTCCCCAGGGACGCGAATTTGGGTTCTTATTATTTAAAAAACAAAATCACTGTAGGGGCCGTATTCCTTTCAAAAAAAAAAAAAAAAAAGGCAAGCCAAAAATCAGAGGGTGAAAAAAATCCAACAAAGGAAAGTTTTATAGCACATAGAGGATGACATGCGGGTCCCATGAGCCAGCAGGTTCCTCAACGTTTCAAACGTGGCATGAGATCGAAAGAAAAAGGCAAGTGACCAAATATCGAGCCAAAAATAATCCAAGATTTATTGTACATAGAGGATGACATGTGGGTCCCATTTTGCAGCAGCGGTCTCAATGTTTGAAAGCGGCTTGAGATCAAAAGAAAAAGAAAGTACCTAGTAATTAGGGGGTCAAAAAAATCCAAGAAAAGAAAGTTGATGGACATAGAGGATGACATGCGGGTCCCTTGAGCCAATTACTCAACGTTTCAAAGGGGGCAGGGGATCAAAAGAAAAAGGCAAGCCAAAAATCAGAGGGTGAAAAAAATCCAACAAAGGAAAGTTTTATAGCACATAGAGGATGACATGCGGGTCCCATGAGCCAGCAGGTTCCTCAACGTTTCAAACGTGGCATGAGATCGAAAGAAAAAGGCAAGTGACCAAATATCAGGAGCCAAAAATAATCCAAGATTTATTGTACATAGAGGATGACACGTGGGTCCCATTTTGCAGCAGCGGTCTCAATGTTTGAAATGCGGCTTGAGATCAAAAGAAAAAGAAAGTAGCTAGTAATTAGGGGGTCAAAAAAATCCAAGAAAAGAAAGTTGATGGACATAGAGGATGACATGCGGGTCCCTTGAGCCAACAGCTTACTCAACGTTTCAAAGGGGGCAGGGGATCAAAAGAAAAAGGCAAGCCAAAAATCAGAGGGTGAAAAAAATCCAACAAAGGAAACTTTTATAGCACATAGAGGATGACATGCGGGTCCCATGAGCCAGCAGGTACCTCCACGTTTCAAACGTGGCATGAGATCGAAAGAAAAAGGCAAGTGACCAAATATGAGGTGCCAAAAAAACTCCAAGAAAAGAAAGTTGATTGCTCATAGAGGATGACATGCGGGTCCCATTTAGCAGCAGCGGTCTCACCGTTTGAGAGGCGGCAGGGGATCAAAAGAAAAAGTCAAGTGACCAAATATGAGGTGCCAAAAATAATCCAAAAAAAGAAAGTTTTATAGTACATAGAGGATGACATGCGGGTCCCATTTAGCAGCAGCGGTATCACCGTTTGAGAGGCAGCAGGGGATCAAAAGAAAAAGTCAAGTTACCAAATATGAGGTGCCAAAAAAATCCAAGAAAAGAAAGTTTTATAGTACATAGTGGATGACATGCGGGTCCCATTTAGCAGCAGCGGTATCACCGTTTGAGAGGCAGCAGGGGATCGAAAGAAAAAGTCAAGTGACCAAATATGAGGTGCCAAAAAAATCCAAGAAAAGAAAGTTTTATAGTACATAGAGGATGACATGCGGGTCCCATTTAGCAGCAGCGGTATCACCGTTTGAGAGGCAGCAGATCGAAAGAAAAAGTCAAGTGACCAAATATGAGGTGCCAAAAAAATCCAAGAAAAGAAAGTTTTATAGTACATAGAGGATGACATGCGGGTCCCATTTAGCAGCAGCGGTATCACCGTTTGAGAGGCAGCAGGTGATCGAAAGAAAAAGTCAAGTGACCAAATATGAGGTGCCAAAAAATCCAAGAAAAGAAAGTTTTATAGTACATAGAGGATGACATGCGGGTCCCATTTAGCAGCAGCGGTATCACCGTTTGAGAGGCGGCAGGGGATCGAAAGAAAAAGGTAAGTGACCAAATATGAGGTGCCAAAAATAATTCAAGAAAAGAAAGTTTTATAGTACATAGAGGATGACATGCGGGTCCCATTTAGCAGCAGCGGTATCACCGTTTGAGAGGCGGCAGGGGATCGAAAGAAAAAGGCAAGTGACCAAATTTGAGGTGCCAAAAAAACTCCAAGAAAAGAAAGTTGATTGCACATAGAGGATGACATGCGGGTCCCATTTAGCAGCAGCGGTCTCAACGTTTCCAAGGCGGCAAGGGATCAAAAGAAAAAGGAAGTAGCCAGAAATCAGGGGGTCAAAAAATCCAAGAATAGAAAGAATTTTGGTTCATAGAGGATGACATGCGGGACCCATGATCCTGCATCGTAAACGGCTCGATCGGAGAACGTTGAACGAGATGGCGCGATCTAGAAAAAAACAATGCCAGAGAGGCTGCCATCTGGGCCCTACATCCCTCGGCGGTGCGGATTTGCGTTGACTCGGCCGGCGAACCCGAGATTTCGAGATGCACCACGTCCCGGGCCACCATACGCCACGTTTTGGCCGCTTTCGTCGGGCTAGGTGGCCTCAAAAACGAGAAAAAAAGTTTTGACATGCACCACGGAGGGACCAAAATCGTCGGCCATGGTACACCAGCAACCACGGCGCGACTTCAACTTCGTCGGCCATGGCAACTTTTCTTGTAGTGTGGTGTGGCCACCTCGTGGCCCCACTTCGACTCCCCTCCGGTCTTCTGGAAGCTTCGTGCAAAAATAGGACCCTGGGCGTTGATTTCGTCCAATTCCGAGAATATTTCGTTACTAGGATTTCTGAAACCAAAAACAGCAGAAAACAGCAACTGGCTTTCGGCATCTTGTTAATAGGTTAGTTCCAAAATGCACGAATATGACATAAAGTGTGCATAAAACATGTAGATATCATTAATAATGTAGCATGGAACATAAGAAATTATCGATACGTTGGAGACGTATCAGCATCCCCAAGCTTAGTTCCTCGTCCCGAGCAGGTAAAACGATAACAAAGATAATTTCTGAAGTGACATGCCATCATAATCTTGATCATACTATTTGTAAATATATGTAATGAATGCAGCGATCAAAACAAAGGTAATGACATGAGTAAACAACTGAATCATAAAGCAAAGACTTTTCATGAATAGTACTTCAAGACAAGCATCAATAAGTCTTGCATAAGAGTTAACTCATAAAGCAATAAATCAAAGTAAAGGTGTTGAAGCAACACAAAGGAAGATTAAGTTTCAGCGGTTGCTTTCAACTTATAACATGTATATCTCATGGATATTGTCAATATAAAGTAATATAACAAGTGCAATATGCAAGTATGTAGGAATCAATGCACAGTTCACACAAGTGTTTGCTTCTTGAGGTGGAGAGAGATAGGTGAACTGACTCAACAATAAAAGTAAAAGAAAGGTCCTTCAAAGAGGAAAGCATCGATTGCTATATTTGTGCTAGAGCTTTTATTTTGAAAACATGAAACAATTTTGTCAACGGTAGTAATAAAGCATATGAGTTATGTAAATTATATCTTACAAGTTGCAAGCCTCATGCATAGTATACTAATAGTGCCCGCACCTTGTCTTACTTAGCTTGGACTACCGGATCTTTGCATGCCATGTTTCAACCAAGTGTCACAAAGGGGTACCTCCATGCCGCCTGTACAAAGGTCTAAGGAGAATGCTCGCATTTTGGATTTCTCGCTTTTGATTATTCTCAACTTAGACATCCATACCGGGACAACATGGACAATAGATAATGGACTCCTCTTAAATGCATAAGCATGTAGCAATGATTATTATTCTCATATGAGATTGAGGATATATGTCCAAACTGAAACTTCCACCATGATTCATGGCTTTAGTTAGCGGCCCAATGTTCTTCTCTAACAATTTTGCATGATCCAACCACTAAGGTGATAGATCCTTCAGACAAGACGGACATGCATAGCAACTCACATGATATTCAACAATAGTTGATGGCGTTCCCCAGAAGCATGGTTATCGCACAACAAGCAACTTAATAAAAGATAAAGTGCATAAGTACATATTCAATACTACGATAGTTTTTAAGGCTATTTTGTCCCATGAGCTATATATTGCAAAGGTGAATGATGGAATTTTAAAGGTAGCACTCAAGCAATTTACTTTGGAATGGCGGAGAAATACCATGTAGTAGGTAGGTATGGTGGACACAAATGGCATAGTAGTTGGCTCAAGGATTTTGGATGCATGAGAAGTATTCCCTCTCGATACAAGGTTTAGGCTAGCAAGGTTATTTGAAGCAAACTCAAGGATGAACCGGTGCAGCAAAACTCACATAAAAGACATATTGTAAACATTATAAGACTCTACACCGTCTTCCTTGTTGTTCAAAACTCAATACTAGATATTATCTAGACCTTAGAGAGACCAAATATGCAAATCAAATTTTAGCAAGCTCTATGTATTTCTTCATTAATGGGTGCAAAGCATATGATGCAAGAGCTTAAACATGAGCACAACAATTGCCAAGTATCACATTATCCAAGACATTTTAGAATTACTACATGTAGCATTTTCCAATTCCAACCATATAACAATTTAACGAAGAAGAAACTTCGCCATGAACATTATGAGTAAAGCCTAAGGACATATTTGTCCATATGCAACAGCGGAGCGTGTCTCTCTCCCACAAAGTGAATGCTAGGATCCATTTTATTCAAACAAAAACAAAAACAAAAGCAAACCGACGCTCCAAGTAAAGAACACAAGATGTGATTGAATAAAAATATAGTTTCAGGAGAGGAACCTGATGATGTTGTTGATGAAGAAGGGGATGCCTTGGGCATCCCCAAGCTTAGACGCTTGAGTCTTCTTAAAATATGCAGGGGTGAACCACGGGGCATCCCCAAGCTTAGAGCTTTCACTCCTCTTGATCATAGTATATCATACTCCTCTCTTGACCCTTGAAAACTTCCTTCACACCAAACTTCAAGCAAACTCATTAGAGGGTTAGTGCACAATTAATAATTCACATATTCAGAGGTGACACAAACATTCTTTACACTTCTGGACATTGCATAAAGCTACTGGACATTAATGGATCAAAGAAATTCATCCAACATAGCAAAAGAGGCAATGCGAAATAAAAGGCAGAATCTGTCAAAAACAGAACAGTTCGTAAAGACGAATTTTAAGATGGCACCAGACTTGCTCAAATGGAAAAACTCAAAACTAATGAAAGTTGCGTACATATCTGAGGATCACGCTCGTAAATTGGCAGATTTTTTCGAATTTTCTACAGAGACCTGTGCCCAGATTCGTGACAGACAGCAATGCTGTTTCTGCGCAGCGATCCCAAATATAACATCAACTTTGACATAGAAACTTTACTTGGCACAAAAACATGATAAGGAGAGGTTGCTACAGTAGTAAACAACTTCCAAGACTCAAATATAAAACAAAGTACTGTAGTAAAAACATGGGTTGTCTCCCATAAGCGCTTTTCTTTAACGCCTTTCAGCTAGGCGCAGAAAGTGCAAATCAAGTATTATCGAGAGTAGAAGCATCAACATCATAACCAGGGGTATTGGGAGTTTTCTCAACCAAGCATAGTATATTGGATACATAAGTTTTAGCGTCTCCCTTTTCATTAGTCTTGGGCTTGCTATTCTCATCGAACAAATTTTCAGGAACAAGCCAAGCATAGTTATTTTCTAGTGCATCATTCATAGCTAGGAGTTTACATGGTATTGGTGCTTTGATCTCCCCACCATCATTAATATTATTAGTGTACCTTATTCTATCCATGTCCATTTTTTCAAGGAGACCAACAAAATTAGTATGAGAACCTAGCATATTAAATTTAGCAAAGACCTTTCTAGCCTCTCTTGCTAGACCACCAAATTCTCTAAGAAGAGTTTCTAAAACAAAATCTTTCTTTTCCCCTTCTTCCATATCACCAAGTGTAAGAAACATGTGTTGGATTATAGGATTGAGATTAACAAATTTAGTTTCCAACATGCGAACTAAAGCAGCAGCAGCAATTTCATAGGTAGGTGCAAGTTCTACCAAGTGTCTATCTTCAAAATCTTCAGTAATACTAACATGATTGAAAAATTCTTCTATATTATTTCTCCCAACTATGGACCCACGTCCTACCGGTATGTCTTTTGTGGTAAAATTAAAAGGAAACATGATGCAATAAGCAAAAAGTAAACTAGGCAAACAAAGTAAAGACAAGTAACTAATTTTTTGTGTTTTTGATATAGAGAGCAAGACAGTAAATAAAGTAAAACTAGCAACTAATTTTTGTGTGTTTTGTTTAGGTGCAGCAAACAAAGTAGTAAATAAAATAAAGCAAGACAAAAACAAAGTAAAGAGATTGAGAAGTGGAGACTCCCCTTGCAGCGTGTCTTGATCTCCCGGCAACGGCGCCAGAAAAAGAGCTTGATGGCGTGTAACTCACACGTTCGTTGGGAACCCCAAGAGGAAGGTATGATGCGCACGTAGCAAGTTTTCCCTCAGAAAGAAACCAAGGTTTAATCGAACCAGGAGGAGCCAAGAAGCACGTTGAAGGTTGATGGTGGCGAAATGTGATGCGGCGCAACAACAGGGATTCCGGCGCCAACGTGGAACCTGCACAACACAACCAAAGTACTTTGCCCCAACGAAACAGTGAGGTTGTCAATCTCACCGGCTTGCTGTAACAAAGGATTAACCGTATTGTGGCTCTCGGTACTGGGGGTTTCGCGACGGAGGCTATAAGTAGGCGAAAGAGCAGGTCAAGAGGCGGCGCGAGGGGCCCACACCACAGGCCGGCGCGGCCAGGGCCTGGGCCGCGCGCCATGGTGTGGCCACCTCGTGGCCCCACTTCGACTCCCTCCGGTCTTCGGAAGCTTCGTGCAAAAATAGGACCCTGGGCGGTGATTTCGTCCAATTCCGAGAATATTTCGTTACTAGGATTTCTGAAACCAAAAACAGCAGAAAACAGCAATGGCTCTTCGGCATCTTGTTAATAGGTTAGTTCCAGAAAATGCACGAATATGACATAAAGTGTGCATAAAACATGTAGATATCATCAATAATGTAGCATGGAACATAAGAAATTATCGATACGTTGGAGACGTATCAACGGGATGGGTAAGAAACCCTCAGACTCTGTAACTTGTGTATTATGAATCCCTCGGCTCCACCTCCTATATAAGGTTGAGTCGAGGGGCAAAGAAAGGATCGAATCTATTGTCAACATAACCCTAGTTTTGCAATCAGCGAGTACTTTTCGGCTGAAACCTTCGAGATCTACTTGCCCTCTACTTCTAACAAAACCCTAGTCTACAATCTGTAGGCATTGACAAGTTAATCCCTTGTCAATTACAAGCCTATCAATATAGACTTGCTCGTGTGAGTAGGGAATTGGAAAAATAGACAGCCCTCCTAGAAGGGGGGAGGCAGCCTGATGCGGGGTGGCCTTCGGACACCTCCTCACCAAGACCGACAAGTCCCCCAAGTGGACCAATGACAAGGGCTCGAGTTAAAGCTCTACATGATAAGGTGAATTCGCTCCTCTCTACCTCTACCTTTGACACCCCTTTGGATGGCTTGCTACTTCATGCAAATACACTATGTTCAATCAGGTACATCGGTCAAGACACAAGCCATGGAGTCCAAGCCAATGGAGAGAGAGCTGGAAATGATGAAGATGGAGCTCCAGCGCACAGGCCGGAACTTCCGCCCTCCAGGACCGGAACTTCCGGCCAGATTCCTCCCAGATGCTGCCAAGATGCCGTCCAGCGCCCAGAGAAGTGGAACCAGCCGGAACTTCCGCCCCGAGGGACCGGAACTTCCGCCCACCCGGAACTTCCGCCCAAGTTCCGCCCAAGCTCCGAAAGTCCGTCAAAACGCCCCTGGATGTTACTGCAAGGAAATGGGCTAATTTCGGAACTTGACCGGAACTTGGCCGGAACTTCCGGCCGGGCCGGAACTTCCGCCTTCCAGGACCGGAACTTCCGCCCCTGACCGGAACTTCCGCCCAAGTCGGCCGGAACTTCCGCCACCGCGAACTTCAGCACAGCACTATTTTTCAGCGTGTAACTTACCCATTCGCCTACCCGACTATAAATAGCCTAGTTGGCTCAGATCTGAGATTAGACTTGTTTAGAACTCAAACCTAACTTTGAGCTTAGTCTCCCTTGGGTATCATCCCTCTGTAATCAAGGCACTCTTGTTGTTGATTTGTGAATTGCTAAGTGAGATTCTAGTGCAAGGCACTCTCTCTCCCTTATCAATCCCCTTCTCTCCAACACCAATCTCTCTCCGGGAATTCTGCCGCGTGCCTCTTCCTTGGAGATTCTATTGGCGTGATCTACCGAGTCACGGGGGTAAGTATCGGGTGTATCGGGTTGGTGTGCGTGCGTGAGTACCGTGTTCCTCGTGTTCTTCGTGTTCCTCACGTTCTCCCGCCTTTTCCCCTTGGTCTTTGGGTTGAATCGCGAGATCGGGCCACATCCTCGATCTTAGATCGCATCATATGGTATCAGCAGCCTTTGGTTACCGCGATTTTGACCCTCCACCCACCCGATTTCGTTTCTAGAAAATTTTCCAAAAAATAGCCCAAATTGCCTTTGGACCGATCTGTGATTTGGTTGAGTTTTGAGTGGTTTTGATCCAATAGAAACTTGTCTTTGGTGTTGATCTACAATTCCCCACCTTCCCACAGCTTCTAGTGCCAATTTTCCCACGAATTCGAAGATTTTCGGCCCGGATTTCCGCCCAAATCGAAGAACAGCCCGCAGATCTGATTGCGACCGGAAGTTCCGGCCGGCAGGACCGGAAGTTCCGCCCCCGGACCGGAAGTTCCGCCCCTCAGGACCGGAACTTCCGCCTGGCCGAAATTTTCACAGCTAACTTCGTTTTTCGTTTTGGCACTAACCCCTTGTGTTTGGACTTCGTAGTGTGTGCCATTTCAGCTACCATAAAGCTTCCGCAACATCATCTACGACGACGGCACCCCGAGGATCCAAGCGGTTCATTTGACACTTTCCACCATAGCAAGTTCAAGTTCGTCGGCCACCGTCATCACGTGGTATAACTTGCCCTTAACTTGTAGCCTTAGCTTCCTTTGCGTACCTTTCCTATCGAGAGTGGCTTTCTAGTGTTGCGAAGCATTGCGCAAGCGTCCCGACCGTGAGGGTGTGCGTGTGTTGAGCAAAGCTACGAAGCAAGCTCGTGTGAAAAGATAGGCAAAAGAAGTGTGACATACTTACATAGATAGTGAGAAAAAGAAAGCTTCTAAGCATACAAAAAAAAGAAAAAAAAAGAGTGTGAGTGACACCTATACACAAAAGAGTCCAAAGCTTATAAGCAAAAGAGAGAAAAGAGAAGAGAGGCGTCTTGCGCAAATCTTGTTGCTTCTCAATTTTGCAACCAAGCCACGGTCTCTCTTGCGTTAGCGTGACACCGAGCTAGTAGTCTTCGTTAGGACCTTTTTGTTCGTGCTCATTTTCCGTCGCGCTAACCCCATTTTGTCCCACGTGTGTGTTCCACATTGTGTATGCCTTTTGTGATCACCGCTTTTGACTTGTGACTTTTGCATCTTACCCACTCTTAACAACATACTCGATTTTGGATTTCGTCTTTTGGCTTTCCACCATCCACACCTAACACCATATTTGCTAGCTTTTGCGTGTGCCTTTGTGTGTGTCCCGATACACTTGGTCTTACTTTGGTCTTGGTTGATTGCCTCAATACTATCTTACCAAGGTAAGAGTGCGAGGTAGTCTCCTTCCACTAACATCCACAACATAGTTCTTGTCTTTCCATCATGGATAGGAACGGAGATGAGCCAAGGGATGGAGAAGTCCTCCGCAACACCGAGAGGTTGGCCACCCAACACAATCTATGGGTGCAACGCCAAGAGTTCAAGGAGCAACTTACCTTGTTCGAGACTCGCATCGACGAACAATATGAAGAGGTGGCCCACAACTTCGGCCAAGTGAACCAAGATATGATCCTTCTTCGTGAAGCTACGGACAACTTGCATGACCAAGTGACGGCCAATGATGCAAACATGGAGCGGCGCATGGATAGCCTCGAGCGCGCCATCAACAACTTGGGACGTCGACATCGACATCGCTCTACTTCCTCATCGTCATCGACCTCCTCACATGATGACTACTCCCGTGATCACCATTCGTCCTCAAGCTCCGACTCAAGGCATGGAGATCATCATCGCTCTCGTCGACCGCACGCTCGTCATGATGATTCTCGCTCAAACTCAAGGCGCGGAGAGTTCCACCGCCATGCTCGTCCTCATGAGCGTCCTCAACAAGACCAAGCTCTTCACCAAGATCGTCATCAAGCGGCTCGCCATGCCCACCACGGGCATGACGACCAACCCCAAGACAACGTCCTCCACAACATGGACCCGGCACCTCATCGTCAAGCCCATGTGGATGCTCAAGACCAAGGTCATCAAGATCCACCAAGGCGTGACCTCCGGAACCATCCTCGCCATGACCAAAGGGGCCGAGGACAACCTCAACATGATCAAGATGAGAGAGCCAACATTGGACAACGTCAACAACCTCGTCAAGATCCGCAACAACATCCTCAACATGAGCCAAGTGAAGCTAGTGTTCACCTCCAACGCCAACCCAATGCTATGGTTGGTCGTGGAAGACCTCCTCTACCACCTCAAGTCGCAAGAGATGAAGGCATCCGTCCTCGCCGAAGGAACATGGAAGATGAAGAGAACATGTATGGGAAACTCAAGTTCAACATGCCCAAGTTCAAGGGTGAAGACGACGCCGAGGCCTATCTCTCATGGGCACTCAAGGTTGACAAGATCTTCCGCATCCATAACTACTCCGGTGCCAAGAAAGTAGCCATGGCCTCCCTCGAGTTTGAAGATTATGCCAACACTTGGTGGGAACAAGTTGTCACTCTTAGGGAAGAAAAGGGTGATCCTCCAATTGATACTTGGGAAGACATGAAGGAGGAGATGGAAGCTCGCTTTGTCCCTAAACACTACAAGACCGATCTCTTCAACAAGCTACAAAAGTTGAAGCAAGGCACCAAGACCGTTGAGGAATTCTTCAAGGAGATGGAGTTAACCATGATGCGAGCAAACATCCAAGAGTCCGAGAACCAAACCATCGCTAGGTTCTTCAATGGCCTCAACTACCCCATCAAGAGGATTGTGGAGTTCCAACAATACTCCAACATGGTTGAGTTGGTTCACCAAGCTTCCAAGGCCGAGCGTCAAGTGAATGAGGACATCAAGTACTCGAAGTCCAAGCAATACTTCGCCTCCAAGCTTGCCACATCAACTCCTACAACAAGTGTCAAGCCAACCGCATCCTCTACACCTTCCAAGCAACCTTCCATACAAAGTCGCATGAAGCAAACGGTATCCTCCACCGCCTCCTCTAAGGCCTCTACGGGACCCTCCAATGTCACTTGTTTCAAGTGTGGCACCCAAGGCCACAAGTCCTTTGAGTGCAAGAACACCAAGGTCATGATCACTATGGAGAATGGTGACATAGAGACTCTAAGTGAAGGTGAATATGAAGCCCTAGTGCAAGCCGCCGTTGCTAATGAGGAAGAGTATGATGAAGAAAGTGGAGAAGACCCTCTCTTATGCACACATGATCCAAGCCCTTCTCTTGTGGTCACTCGAGTGCTCACCACTCAACCCCAAGCTATGGAAGACCAAAGATGCAACATCTTCCAAACGCGTGCCGGCATTGGTGGCAAGTCAATCAAGGTCATCATCGATGGTGGGAGTTGCCACAACTTGGCAAGCACCGAGCTATGTGAGAAGCTCAACCTCACGCTTCGCAAACATCCTCATCCATACCATGTCCAATGGTTGAGCGACAAGGGCAATGTCAAGATTCAACACACCGTCACCGTCAACTTCAAGATAGGACCCTATGAAGACACCGTCGAGTGTGACGTGGTGCCTATGACCGTGTGCCACATGTTGCTTGGCCGCCCATGGCAATTTGACAAGAAGGCCATACATGATGGTTACTCCAATGCATACACCTTCAAGGTCAAGGACAAGAAGTTCGAGCTTCGCCCAATGACTCCTAGCCAAATCATCGCCGACAATGCGAAGGCTTTAGCGAGGGCACAACACAACACCCACCATAGTGAGTTGAGAGGAGAGGGAGCTACCCACCAAAAAGAGAGTGAGCGCCACCACCCACATATGAGTGAGAGAAAGAGTGTCCTCCTAGCCACAAAAAGCGAGTGGAGAGAAGTGAAAGACAACCCATCCACCACCATACACTACGTGCTCATTTGCAAGGGCCTCTCGTCGGAGACTAACGACTTAACCAACATTCCTTCGTCTTTGTTGTCTCTTTTGAAGGAGTTCCAAGACGTCTTCCCCGACGAGCTACCTCATGGACTACCACCGCTTCGGGGCATCGAGCATCGCATCGACCTCATACCCGGCGCTCCACTACCAAACCGCGCCGCCTACCGCACCAACCCCGAAGATACCAAGGAGATACAACGACAAATACAAGACCTCCTCGCTAAAGGGTATGTCCGAGAAAGCCTTAGCCCTTGTGCCGTTCCCGTCATTCTTGTGCCTAAACCGGATGAGACGCAACGGATGTGTATGGATTGCCGCCCTATCAATGCCATTACCGTCCGTTATCGACATCCCATTCCGCGTTTAGATGACATGCTTGATGAATTGAGTGGTGCCACCATTTTCTCGAAGATTGATTTGCGTAGTGGCTACCACCAAATTCGCATGGCAATTGGTGATGAATGGAAGACGGCATTCAAGACCAAGCTTGGTCTCTATGAATGGCTCGTCATGCCATTTGGTCTTTCCAATGCTCCTTCCACTTTCATGCGTCTTATGAATCACATTTTGCGACCTCTCATTGGCAAGAGCGTGGTTGTTTACTTTGATGATATCCTCATCTATAGCAAAAATCTCGAGGACCATGTTCAACATGTGAGAGAAGTCTTATGCATCTTGCGCCACGAGAAGCTCTTTGCCAACCTACCAAAATGCCATTTCGCTCAAAACAAATTGGTTTTTCTTGGTTTTGTGGTTTCCGCCAACGGGATTGAAGTTGATTCTTCCAAGGTTGAGGCCATCCACAATTGGCCCACTCCCACAAATGTTGGTCAAGTTAGAAGCTTCCATGGACTTGCCGGATTTTACCGCCGCTTTGTGAAAGATTTCAGCACCATTGCTTGCCCTTTAAACGAGCTTACAAAAAAGAATGTTCCGTTCGTTTGGGGCAAAGCACAACAAAAAGCTTTTGATGAATTGAAAAAGAGACTCACCGAGGCACCACTACTTGCTCTTCCCGATTTTACAAAAACATTTGAGATAGAATGCGATGCGAGTGGCCTTGGAATAGGTGGTGTTCTCATGCAAAATGGAAAACCCGTGGCATACTATAGCGAGAAGTTGGATGGCGCACGCCTCAACTATCCTATATATGACAAGGAACTTTATGCTTTGGTTCGTGTTCTTGAAGTTTGGCAACATTACCTTTGGCCAAAAGAGTTTGTTATCCACTCGGATCATGAGTCCTTGAAGTATTTGAAAAGTCAACACAATTTGAACAAGAGACATGCTAAGTGGGTTGAGTTCATAGAGTCCTTCCCTTATGTAATCAAATACAAAAAGGGCAAGGAAAATGTGGTTGCGGATGCACTTTCCCGCAAGATTACTCTTCTACTCACCCGCTTGGAGTTCCACATTTTGGGTCTTGAGGAGATCAAAGAACTTTACCCTTCCGATGCTTTCTTTGGACCAATCTTTGCCAAGTGTTCCGTTGACCGAGGTTTTGATGATTTCTATTTGCATGATGGCTACTTGTTTAAAGCTAACAAGATTTGCATTCCCGAGTCTTCTCTTCGTAAGTTGCTTTTGCAAGAGTCACATGGAGGTGGTCTCATGGGTCACTTTGGACGAGAGAAGACATATGCCATGCTATCAACCCACTACTATTGGCCAAGAATGTACCGCGACGTGGAACGCCTTTGCCGCCGGTGTACAACATGCTTACAAGCTAAGTCTACTTCCAATCCTTATGGTCTTTACATGCCTTTACCCATTCCATATGCACCTTGGTCGGACATAAGCATGGACTTTGTACTTGGCTTACCACGCACAAAACATGGTCATGACTCAATATTTGTGGTAGTGGATAGGTTCTCTAAAATGGCTCATTTCATACCATGTCATAAGAGCGATGATGCTTCACACATTGCTTCATTGTTTTTCAGGGAAGTGGTTCGCCTACATGGAATACCGGCAAGCATTGTGTCGGATCGAGACGTCAAGTTTATGAGTTACCTATGGAAGTCACTCATGGCGAAGTTTGGAGTGAAGCTCTTGTTCTCATCGTCCTCGCACCCTCAAACCGATGGACAAACCGAAGTGGTCAATCGAAGCCTCTCCACACTCCTCCGCACACTTGTGAAGACAAATTTGAAGTCATGGGAAGATTGCCTACCCCATGCGGAGTTCGCCTACAATCGAGCCAAGCACTCCACAACCTCAAGGAGTCCCTTCATGATCGTCTATGGATTCGAACCTCCAACGGCACTCGACATCCTCCCACTACCTCTTCATCAAAGGACGAACATGGACTTCGATGAGCGCACCACCGCCATGAAGAAACTACATGAAGAGACAAGAGCAACCATACAAGAGCATGTACTTCGCCAAGCTAACCGCCTCAACGCCAAGAAAAAGGAACGCGTGTTTGAAGAAGGAGACCTCGTTTGGATCCACCTACGGAAAGAAAGGTTCCCGCAAGAACGCAATTCCAAGCTCAAGCCAAGAGGAGATGGACCTTTCAAGGTCCTCAAGCGCATCAACAACAACGCCTACGTCATCGACATACCAACATCAAAGTACTTGGTGAGCAACACTTTCAACATCTCGGATCTCTCACCCTATCATGGAGATGAGGAGGAACAAGAGTCGAGGACGACTCTCTCCCAAGGGGGGGAGATGATGCGGGGTGGCCTTCGGACACCTCCTCACCAAGACCGACAAGTCCCCCAAGTGGACCAATGACAAGGGCTCGAGTTAAAGCTCTACATGATAAGGTGAATTCGCTCCTCTCTACCTCTACCTTTGACACCCCTTTGGATGGCTTGCTACTTCATGCAAATACACTATGTTCAATCAGGTACATCGGTCAAGACACAAGCCATGGAGTCCAAGCCAATGGAGAGAGAGCTGGAAATGATGAAGATGGAGCTCCAGCGCACAGGCCGGAACTTCCGCCCTCCAGGACCGGAACTTCCGGCCAGATTCCTCCCAGATGCTGCCAAGATGCCGTCCAGCGCCCAGAGAAGTGGAACCAGCCGGAACTTCCGCCCCAGGGACCGGAACTTCCGCCCACCCGGAACTTCCGCCCAAGTTCCGCCCAAGCTCCGAAAGTCCGTCAAAACGCCCCTGGATGTTACTGCAAGGAAATGGGCTAATTTCGGAACTTGACCGGAACTTGGCCGGAACTTCCGCCTTCCGGAACTTCCGCCCCGAAACTTCCGCCGTCGGCCGGAACTTCCGCCACCGCGAACTTCAGCACAGCACTATTTTTCAGCGTGTAACTTACCCATTCGCCTACCCGACTATAAATAGCCTAGTTGGCTCAGATCTGAGATTAGACTTGTTTAGAACTCAAACCTAACTTTGAGCTTAGTCTCCCTTGGGTATCATCCCTCTGTAATCAAGGCACTCTTGTTGTTGATTTGTGAATTGCTAAGTGAGATTCTAGTGCAAGGCACTCTCTCTCCCTTATCAATCCCCTTCTCTCCAACACCAATCTCTCTCCGGGAATTCTGCCGCGTGCCTCTTCCTTGGAGATTCTATTGGCGTGATCTACCGAGTCACGGGGGTAAGTATCGGGTGTATCGGGTTGGTGTGCGTGCGTGAGTACCGTGTTCCTCGTGTTCTTCGTGTTCCTCACGTTCTCCCGCCTTTTCCCCTTGGTCTTTGGGTTGAATCGCGAGATCGGGCCACATCCTCGATCTTAGATCGCATCACTCCGCGTCAAGCAGGAGACGAGCAGACCTAAGTCGACAATCAGGAATGTCGGGAGATAGTCATAGAGAAGCTCAGAGGAGAGCGAGATCTCGGCTGCAAAATATACCTGAGTCAGAGAGGGAACATCTAGTTCAAAACCTCGACATGTCTTTTATGACAATTGACACAAGGAGAAACATTATCCCAAAAACACCGGAAGCTGGGTACATGGCAACACAGGCTTTCATCCTTGCGTCTAGGCCACCCCCTGGGGATCCGAGAGAAGCATTGTATAACATGGCAATGGCAGGAGTTGGAGTCATGGGAACAGCGTTCACAGCTACACCTCCCGAAGGAACTGCAAGGCAAAATAGTCCACGACCCACCGCAGCAGTGCAAGATCCACCAAGAGCAAGTGGAGCAAGGGATACAGCGGCTCAAGCAAGGGTGGATAGAGGACGACAAGAAAGAAGGGAACATCGGCAGTCACCGGAAGTTGCCGAGGAAGATATGTGTGGGCTCCCGTGTTTTACGAGACGAGTTCGAAAAACTCGAGTTCCGTCAGGGTTTAAGTTACCTGAAAATTTCAAGAAATTCGACGGTCTACAAGACCCCGAAGATTGGCTCGTTGATTACCTCGAGATGGTGAAGTTGATAGGCGGAACCAGGGCAACAGCCATGCAGAGCATCCAAGTACATTTAAGTGGAGCCGCGCGATCGTGGATAAAGAAACTTCCCCCAGGTTCCATCGATAGCTGGGATAGTTTTGAGGATATCTTCGTGAAGAATTTCCGATCCACCTGCAAGAAACCCGCGTCATTGGAAGAGTTGAGGGCGTGTAGACAGAAACATGATGAGTCAATGAGAAAATATATACATAGATGGAACATTATTAAAAACTCGGCAGAGGATATATCTGACGAGAGGGCAATAGACGCGTTTGTGGCAGGAATTCGACGGGGAGATTTCGTCGAAGACTTAGGGAGAACCAACCCTAAGACAATATCAGCATTGATGGAAATAGCAAACAGGTGGGCAGATGGAGAAGATGCTATACTCAATAAACGACATAGATCGATAGAAGAGGACCGCAGTCGAAATTTCCAAAATAGACGACGATTTTCTCGACAGTTCTATAGTAATGATGCTCCTGGCCACATATCAGCTGGCTTTCGAGGAAACTATGGAGGAAACATTCGAGATGATTATCAAAGAAGTAACGAGCAACAAGGAGACAACAGAGGTGATTTCCGTAGTAACAGGCAAAATAGTGGGCCAAGGTTTCAGAGACCATATGTGTCTCCCGAGGATATGATGAATGGGCCATGTCAGATGCATTTTTATCTCGACAATAATGGGAAGAGGCAGTCAGGACACCTCCAAAAGGATTGTCGAAATTTTCAAGCAATGTTGCGGGCCGCAGGGTAGCCAATGCTCAAGCAATGAATAGAAACCCCCAAGGACCTAGGAGTGAGATCCACCTGCCACCTCCTCCCGCAATTACGGACGAAAATCGACACCAGCTCAGAATAGCGGCAGCTCCACACCCACCCCCATATGTCGATCCCAACTCCAACGGCGCGGTCTCGATGATTCAGAAAGCTAGGTCGTCCAATAGGGCTCGGAAAGTAATCTCGCGACAGGTATTCATGGCAGAGAAGATGCCTCCACCAACGGTTGAGTACTTAAATTGGTCGGGACAGGACATTGGCTTCACAATTGCGGATCACCCGCAACAAGTTCCTCGACCAGGGCAATCTGCACTCATCTTACCCGCAGTCATCGCTGGTTTTGACGTGTCGAGAGTCTTCATAGATGGCGGCAGCAGCTTAAACCTTATGTATGCAGATACACTAAGGAAGATGAACATATCCCTGGCAAATCTAAAACCAACTGACACACACTTCCACGGAATCACGCCAGAGAAGCCGAGTTATCCGTTGGGGAAGATCAATCTCGACGTTCAGTTCGAGACCCGAGAAAACTACAGGATAGAAAAGTTGGAGTTTGAAGTTGTGGATTTCCCGTCGCAATATCACGCCTTATTGGGACGACCAGCATATGCCAGGTTTATGGCGGTACCACATTACACGTACCTGTTGTGGAGGTTGCCTAGACCTAAGGGACCAATTACAGTCAAGGGAAGTTTCGCGCTAGCTGATAAATGCGACAAGGATTTTCATCGACTGTCAGAAACTTTCGGGATGCAAGCAGAATATATGGCGTCAAGGCTCACAACTGACTATGATGTATTACCAGATTCAGGAAGGCCACTTAGGAGCCAACCTTTAATACTGCTAAGGATTCCAAGGAAGTACAGATTCACCCGACAGACCCAAAGAAAACGACGTCCATTGCAACAAATATGGACCTCGCATAGGAAAGCGCGCTCGTCGAGTTCCTCCGTGAGCACTGGAAAATCTTCGCATGGTGTCCAGCTGACATGCCAGGAGTACCCAGGGAACTTGCCGACCACCACCTAAACTTGGATCCAATAGCGAGACCAATCAAACAACCTTTGCGGCATTTTTCGGAACCAAACCGCAAAGCTATGCTGTCAGATATTGATCGACTCAGAGAAGCTGGTTTTATTAAAGAAATATCTACAGAAGCCACATGGGTAGCTAACCCAGTGATGGTGCCAAAGAAAAACACGAAAGTCCTTCGCATGTGTGTCGACTTTACGTGTCTCAATAAACACTGTCCAAAGGATCACTTTCCCCTCCCAAGGATCGATCAAATCATCGACTCCATGGCAGGATGTGAACGTCTTTCCTTCCTGGACGCATATTCTGGTTATAACCAGATCAGATTAAAAGAAGATGATGAAGCCAAGACAGCGTTCATAACACCTTATGGCGTGTTCTGCTATAGAACAATGCCTTTTGGTCTAAAAAACGCGGGAGCAACATATCAGCGGATGATGCAGAAGTGTCTTGCAACACAGATTGGAAAAAATGTACAAGTTTACATTGACGATGTCGTCATAACATCAAAAAAGGGGACAACGCTGATCGAGGATTTGAAAGAAACTTTCGACAACCTTGACAAGTTCTGCCTTAAGTTAAACCCGACAAAGTGCTCCTTTGGTGTTCCTGCGGGAGAACTTCTCGGGTTCCTAGTATCAGCAAGAGGGATCGAGGCCAATTCAGAGAAAATCCAAGCCATCGTAACGATGAGGAAGCTAACAAAATTGAAAGAAATACAACAGTTGACGGGGCGAGTCGCAGCTTTAAGCAGATTCGTCGCCAGGCTAGGAGAAAAGGCACTACCGTTCTACGCATTGATCAAACAAGGAGAGAAGTTTCAGTGGAACGAGGAAGCGGATAGAGCTTTCGAGAATCTAAAGCGCACAATTTCGACACCACCAATCTTGGTGGCGCCCAAAGAGAAGGAGCCCCTCCTGCTATACATTGCAGCCACACCTCAGGTGGTCATCACGGCTATCGTAGTCGAAAGGGAAGAAGAAGGAAAACTCCATGGAGTACAGAGGCCAGTATATTTCATCAGTGAAGTATTATTGCCTTCAAAACAGCGGTACCCGCAGTACCAGAAGCTGGCATATGGAGTGTTTACAACGGCAAGAAAGTTGCGGCACTATTTTTCGGCGCACCCGATAATAGTGGTCAACGAGGCTCCTCTATCAAATATATTAAACAATCCAGAAGCTACGGGTCATGTCTCCCTTTGGGGAATAGAGCTTTCCCCTCGGGACATCACGTATGAAAAAAGAAAAGCAATAAAGTCGCAAATCCTACCAGACTTCATCGCAGAATGGATGGAGCTACAAAATACAGGACCCCCAGATTTATCGAGAACCTGGACTATGAACTTTGATGGGTCCAAAAGGTTAGAGGGCGCTGGAGCAGGCGTGATACTAATATCACCTGAAGGCGAAAAATTAAAGTATGTCTTACGGATGACGTTTCCAAACGCGTCTAACAATGAGGCAGAATATGAAGCTCTCATACACGGGATGAAGATGGCGAAGGCTTGTGGTGCAACCCGACTGAAAATCTTTGGCGACTCACAATTGGTGGCCCAGCAAGTCATGAATCAATGTGATGCAGTCAATGAGAGCATGATGGCATACAAGGAGGTGTATAACGAGCTAGAAAAGCTGTTTGATGGATGCGAGGTAAATCACATCCGCAGGTTGAGCAATGATGAAGCCGATGTTCTTGCAAACATCGGGTCGCAGTGTCTCGCGATTCCACCAGGCGTATTTTGGGAAGAAATAACCGAGAGATCTACAAAGCCGACAAAACCAAAGAAGAAGGAGAAGGATGACAAACCCTCGGGGGCTACAAAAGAAACACTGGAAGAAGAAGAGAAACAGGAGCTAGTCATGATGGTGCAAATTCCATGGATGCAGGCGTACATATCGTACATCCTAAGGAAAACTATACCCGACGATCCAATAGAAGCAAGGAGAGTAATCAGACGTTCCAAAGCTTTTACTGTGGTCAAAGGGGAGTTGTACAAGAGAAGTATTTCAGGTGTGTCACAAAGGTGCGTCACACCCGAAGAAGGGAGGATAATGCTGAAAGATGTACACGAAGGAATATGCGGTCATCACGCAAGCAGTCGAGCTATCGCGGCCAAGGTTTTTAGAGCATGATTTTATTGGTTGACAGCAATCGAGGACGCGAAGGAAATAGTGCGAACTTGCGACGCATGCCAGAGATTTGCCGCAAAGCCTCATTCTCCGGCAGCAGAGCTAATGCCAATACCACTATCTTGGCCCTTTGCTCAATGGGGGCTTGATATGGTAGGAAAATTGCACAAGGCCTCGCCAGGTGGATACGAGTATATGCTCGTCGCTGTCGACAAATTCACCAAGTGGATAGAAGCGAAGCCGATAAATTCACCAGATGGAGCGCCAGCAATCAAGTTTGTGAAAAGCATTGTCTTTCGATTTGGAGTCCCTCATAGTATCGTCACGGACAATGGTAGTAATTTCACATCCAAGGAGTTCAAAGCATACTGTGCAGAAGTGGGCATCAAATTAAGTTTCGCATCAGTCGCACACCCGCAGACCAACGGTCAAGTCCAGAGCAACAGATAGTCGCCAATCTCCTCGATACCCAGGGTTGTTGCATACATGCACTACGGGAAAAAAGGACATTGCCGTGCGACAATTCACACGGCAAAGGGCCATATATGCACGGCAAAGCCTTTGCCATGCGAAGTCGCACGGCAACGATCGCACGGCAATGTTTATGATGGCAAAGCTGTCGTTGCCGTGTGACGTGCCAAAACTGCACGGCAACGGCTTCGCCGTGCGTCGATTTCTTTGCCGTGCGCTAACAGCCTTTGCCGTGTGGGCAGCCTTTGCCGTGCGGCGTGCGTCTCTGCCGTGCGGGTAGCCTTTGCTGTGCGCCGTTTCAAAATACACACGGCAAAGCCTAATTTTGGAATTTAAAAAAATTACTATCCGTCGCGTGCGTCTGCCGCTGCGCGCCAGGCCACCGCCGCAGCGCCAGACCGCCGTCCGCGTTGCTGCGCGTCACCACGCCACGCCGTCGTCGCGTCCAGGTCGCCGCCCGCTAGGTCATCATCGCTTCTGCATCGCCGTGCGCTAGGCCGAGGCCGCCGTCGTCGCGTCCTGGTCACCGCGCCAAGCCGTCGCCGCGCGCCAGGCCACCGTCGCGTCCAAGTCGTCGTGCGCCAGGCGGAGGGCGCCGTCGTCGCGTATGGGTCGCCGCGCGCCAGGCCAAGGCCACCGTCGCCGTGCGCCAGGCCAAGGCCACCGCCGCCGTGCGCCAGGCCAAGGCCACCGTCGCCACGCGCCAGGCCGCTGTCGCGTCCGCCTCGCCGTGCGCCAGGCCGCCGTCGCCGCGCGCCAGGCCACCGTCGCGTCCGCGTCGTCGTGCGCCAGGCGGAGGGCGCCATCGTCGCGTATGGGTCGCCGCGCGCCACGCTGCGTGCGCCGTGCGCCAGGCCAAGGCCGCCGTCGCCGCGCCAGCTGTCCTCGCCGCGCGCCCGAGGCCGCCGCGCGTCCACGTCGCTGCGCGCCAGCTCGAAGCTTCCGCGCTGCCGTGCGTCCGCGAGGAGAGGATCTGGCTATCCCTGTGCACGACGCGGAGAGAGGAGAAAGGAAAGCAAGGGGGAGAGAGAGAGCGCTCACAATTATTATCCCTCTCTCCAGTTCTTATCCATGTGCACGACGCAAGCCTGTACACATGGAGCACAGAGACGCACGCCGCATGTGCGCCTGGTCCCCACATGCGCAGAGAGGGATTGGAGAGGTGAAGGCCGTTGGATTTTTAAGGATCTAACGGTGCAAGGGGCTAATCCGTGGGACTATGATTTCGACCAATCAGAACATAGCTTCTTTGCCGTGTGTTACACAAAAACGCACGGCAAAGCCACGCCTTTGCCGTGTGTAGTGTCCTGGTACACAGCAAAGAAAACTGCCGTGCAGCGAATCTTTGTCGTGCACTGGTTTCTTTCGTTGCTGTGCATGGTTTCTTTGCCGTGCGTTAATTTCTTTCATTACCGTGCGGCCCTCTTTGCCGTGCGTTTAATCAAGTCTTTGCCGTGCGTCGTTTCTTTGCCGTGCATTTTCCGGGCTTTACACGGCAAATATTTCTTTGCCGGGCGGGAGCACACGGGAAAGAAAGCCTGCACGGCAATGTCCTTTTTTCCCGTAGTGATGACATATTTAGGTTCATGTTACTTACATTGTACTTACCTGTTAGTTAAGTCCCGAAATAGATGGTGGCTGCAAGATGACATTATGATTTGTGCTTCCTCTGTCCAACAAAAGTAACTAACAATTTATTGAACAATTATGGCTCTGGTTAAAATTATATTCGTAAAACATTGACCATGGAAAACCCAGAATTAGCATTAATACGAAAATACGTGATACATAAGAAAATAGATGGCATCGTTGGAAGGAACCGTTTAAGTTGCAGAATTGATTTGCTATTGAACTCTATTCAGTTTTTACAATGGAAGTACATTTTTATTCTTGACCTTGACTCATTTCACTTGGTGCTGAATTGACTCCCTGTACCTGGAGCTTTCTCCTTCGAAGAGAGCGCCTAGATGTTGCAAATGAAATGGTGCTTACTGCTTAGACAGAATTCCAGCTGGGGTTCGGTATCATCTTTGGGTTGGTGACTCATGAGTATACTTTCTACGACTTGTCCGGGTTCAGAACAGTCCCATTATTTACTCCTTTCGTGTTAATTATCTTGATTGGAGAAGCTTATGCAAAGCTTTCTTCCTCCTGTGGTTTTTTCACCCAGGTTAGCAAAAAGCTGCTTACGTTCGTATTGTTTGGTCTCAGGTTGCCTTCTTCAGGCAGTTCTTCACGTCAGCCACTGAGGTGGACTACCTCACCTTTCACATGGGCTTCATCAACGTACTGACCAACTATCCCCTCGCCATTACTATTACCATTCTAACATTATCATCATTATCATGTTTGCTTATGCTGAGGTTGCCAAGCATCCTCGATATGAATTCATCTACTGTTCCCTCTATTTAGATATTACAATTCAAACCCATTTTTTACATTGACACTTAAGCTAGAATCTCATATATCTGGTTTTTTTTTAATGTCGAGGTTGCCGAGCATGAGTGATATGAATTCATCTGATGTTCCCTCCTATTTAGAGCGCCACCGCCTCCTCCTCCTCTCCCGCCCCCCTCCCGGGCGGCGGCGGAGGATCTGTCCACCCCGCTCCGAGCAGCCGCCCCCGGACCGCCGCACCTCAGCCGCCGCTGCTGCCAGCCTCGGCCTCGGTCCCGGCCCTGGCCTTGGCCCCGGCTCCGGCCCCGGCCTCGGCCACGGCGGCGGTGGCGGCGCCCCTTCCGTCGAACGACGAGGGGAAGGAGAGGGTTTCCACGGTGGCGTTCCATGGGAGGTGATGAAGCGCCGGTGGAGGAAGCCGGGCGGCACGGCTACTTGGCCGGGGCCTGATGCTCTCCGTCGGTAGCCATGGAGGATTCGGTGGAGCGGTGGCGGCCTCCGCCCCCGGTGACGGTTCAGCGGTGGTACGCATGATCCGCGCCGCCGTCCACTTCCCTGGTGATCCGGCAGGAGGGACTGGCGGCGTGGGGGCTGCTGGTCTTGCTTTGTTTTTTGTGGCGGTCCTCGGGTTTCTCGCAAGCGAAGATGAATATCTACTGGAGGTCAATTTGCTTTGATCTGGCTGGAGAGATGAGTTCCGGAAAGCTCCGCTGGCGAATGGAACAGTGCATATTTTGCCTGCAGTTTGCTGGATCGGGTGGTATTCGGTCGCGCACTGTTTTTATTCCGACCGTTTGGTTCCGGAGGGAGCGCCGCAAAGCTATATTCTGTGTTGACATCAGGTGACTTTTTGGTCCATGGTGAAGTCAGAAGAAGGAATATCATGAAGGCTGGATTGGTGGACTGGCTAAAGGAGGTTCGAGTCAACGTGATGCTGAGGGATCTGCTTGGCGTTCCGGGCTTGCAGCAGTGGTATGCATGTGGGGGCGGCAGCACAGGGGAAGTTCAGAGTCTTACCTCTCAGGGTGAAAACCCAAGGTCTGGCCTTAGCTGGTTGTGCCTGGCAATGTTCTTGTTGGAGGCATTGTTTTGAAAGTGGGGACTATCTTCAGGGTGAAAACCTAAGACCTTTGGTCGGGCGACGACGGCGCTGGTGCACTGTTTCCTTCTTGGAGGCGTCGCTTTTGGAGAGTCTGTACTTCAGGTGTTGTCACGGTGGTGGTTGTATTGCTGTTGCTAGGTCTAGAAGGCTGTAGCGGGACTTTTATTTCTTAGTTTTCTTTACTCTTATTTGGCTGTGTGCATCCGTACTGCCATTAGAGTGGGACGTTGTTGCAGAGGTTGGGTGTAATTGGTATCTTCGATATTAATATATTCCCTTTATCGAAAAAGTTTTAGAGCTACTCTATCTGTCACAACATATGGTAAAAAGATAGAAAATAGATGGCAGTGAGTGCACTTAACAAACTTTTGATTTTGCACACTTGTAAATTATAAAAAGAGAAGCTGCAGGGATGCAGCCTTGGTTCTGCCTTGGGCGCTTGTCGTCGATTTGTGGACGGGTGGCTGGAGACAACAACGGACTACGCATCAGTGACGGTGGTCGGCAGGCGGCGCCCGGCGGTGCAGAGGAGGCGCCCGGCAGTGCATTGACGGTGGTCGTGCGGGACAGACGGATGGTCGGACGGTTTTACGGCGCAGCAATGGCGTTGGTCGGCGGCCAGCGCCAGGCACTGCAGTTGCGGTGGTCGTGCAGGACAGACTGATGGATGGACGGTTTTACGACGCGGCCTGGTGCTGAGTGGGCTGTCATGCGCGTCAGAAGCGCGGCGGCGACAGGCCGGTGTGGATGGCGACGGAGGCGTCGTCCGCCGGCGGTAGTTTGTTGCAGTTATGTTATTCTATTTTTTCTGATCAGTACTGGGCGGTAGTGGGATTAGGTGTTTTTGAACCGGTCAGTCTGTCACGGATTGTCCGGCGCGTGTTTGTAGCATTGGATAGATGATGTAGGGCTATGATTAAGTGGATCACCACCCTCTCTTCCTTTTCATATTATATATTAGCGGAGATTGATCCCATCGTGCAAGGGCAGGCAGGAGCGGAAATTTTGACAGATCAGCTCCCCCAGTAAAATGTCAAAAAGGACCACCTCTCAGTACAAATGGCAAAAGTACCGTGGCCAGACGATACGTGGAGCATGCCGCCGCAGCCGGTGGCGGCAGGCCTTGCCTGTGGAAAAATGTCCTCCTTGGCACGCCTTGTCTTTCCGTGGTTGACCTTGAATCCAATCTGATCTTCTGCAGTTTCTTGCAGCGTCTTCATAGTAACATTGATGTCTTTTTTCACCGCCACTTGCATGATATGTGACACATATTTTGTGGTGACATTGCGGTGGTTATCCAGAGCCCCAACCTGCTCGCAGCTATGTGGTTATATTTTTGAGATATGCCAGGCTGACATACCCCAGATCTCTTTCGAGCGATCACTCTCCCTTGCACCCCTCATTCAATTTAACACATATCACTTTTAGCTGACTTCGATTAGACTGCTTCACTCTGTGCTCCCGAGAAATGCCCAATGCATACCTCTTTATTGTCTCGTCAGCGGAGTCCTTGTTAGAGAAACTTTGCCCAACTAGCAGACTTGCCTCTTCTAGGCCTGAAACAGAACGAAATTCATTGCTTATGGTCATGGCCTGTAAGAAGTCAGAGTCCATGGGACCTGGAACCGCCCTCTGGGAATGACCAACACCTTCTTCATCTGAGGAGGATTCACACGAAGATGAACGAGCGTCATCGACCAGCACCTGAGGCAATCCCTCCAACAAAAAGCCTTATTTTCTTTATTATTAGATATAGATAATGCAGGTTAGACCAATTTTATCTTGCATACCACCACGTTTCCAATACAATCTTGCACACATTTCAAAGGTCATAATAACTGACCGATAAAGAGCGGTGATGCAGTCATCATTTCTACATTGAAGTGCAATTTCGTAAAATAGCATGCATTCAGGAAAAACATGTAGTACTACTAAATTTGATCATGCGCAATGTGTATGTTGCTCAATCACCCACGGCAACAATTAACTGAGAAATGAATTTTCAGCTAGATCAAAGAACCTCAGTACCTCACCATATATACACGTCTATGATACTCAAACCATGCAATTAGGTACTCCCAGTTAACAAACTCAAGCAACATGCGCTGCAGTTGGAAAGGTAAATTGCTGTCCCTGGGAGGAAGACTGATACTCATTAATTCGGTACTAACAAATATGGTACTGTATATGTTATCATTCTTCCTACTACCAAAAGGAATTCTGTATAAACTCGATTATTATCGATCCAGATTCTTTTGGCAAGGGGACAGCGAGAAAAGAAAGTATCGACTGGTTAAATGGAGTATAGTTTGTAGTCCCAAAGATCAAGGTGGCCTTGGAGTTCATGACTTAGAGGTCAAGAATTCGGCGCTGCTTGGTAAATGGTTTTTTAAGCTCCTTACCGAGGATGGGATTTGGCAAACTATTCTTCGGAGAAAATATATCGGCTCCAAGACGTTATCCCAAGTGGTTTGGAAACCCGGGGATTCACACTTCTGGGCTGGTCTAATGGCGACGAAAAATGTCTTTTCCGCCATGGAAGTTTCTCTATTAAGAATGGAGCACAGATACGTTTCTGGAAAGATGCTTGGTTAGACAATGCACCCCTATGTGAACAGTATCCTGCGTTGTATAGTATCGTTCATCGTAAAGGGGATACCATTGCTACCGTAATGGCTACCTCTCCTCCGAATGTGACGTTCAGACGAGTTTTGCTAGGACAGAGGCTATTAGCGTGGAACACCTTAATTCAAAGGCTGGAGGATATTAATTTATCATCTGAACCGGATGAATTTAGGTGGAATTTACACGTAGACGGCTCGTTCTCGGTCAAATCTTTGTACAATGCTATACTCCATTCTGATATACCGATGGATAATAATAAGAAAATTTGAAAGATGAAGATACTATTAAAAATAAAAATATTCGGATGGTATCTTCGTCGAGGGGTCATCCTCACCAAAGACAATTTTGTTAAGTGGAATTGGCGGGGAAGTAAGCGATGCGTTTTTTGTCAACATGATGAAACAATCAAACATCTCTTCTTCCAATGCCAGTTTGCGAGGTCTATTTGGTCTGTCATCCAAGTAGCGTCTACCTTGTGCCCTCCGACTAGTGTGGCCAATGTCTTTGGCAATTGGCTTCATGGTATAGATCCAAGGTTTAAGTTGCTTCTTAGGGTAGGGGCGCTGGGCGCTTTGGCTAAGTAGAAATGACAAGATTTTTAATGATAAAAATTGCTCTTTGTTGCAGGTCATCTACATATGTACAGGTATTCTCCGTTCGTGGTTACCTCTTCAGCGCATGGAGAATCGAGACCTATTTACGGAGGTCTGTACACGGTTGGAGACTACGGCGAGGGATACTTTTTCCCTACATGGGTGGCAGCATAGTCTACGGATTGAAGCCCCACCCACACCTTAGGCGTTATATGCTTCATCGTTCCGATATGTATTTCGCCTAGATTCCTTTTTAAGTTAGACTTTTTATGGACCAAATAAGACTCATAAACGGCTGTGTGCACCCTGGTTGTGCAGAGGCTGGATGTAATTGCTTTGTACGACGCTCGGATCAACTTAAGCCCACAAAGTTTTGGGCTAAAAGTATCCATGCGTCTTACTGATGTATTACAAAAGAGTTTCACTGATGTAACCTCCTTCCTTTGTAACTCTTACTGCAAAAAAAAAAAAAAACTCTCCAGATGCTAATGCTACCGGGGAGTAAAAAAGTTGTACAACAACAAGAGGGGAACAAAAATGGGACGACAACATGTCTGTCTTTTCCTATCACAAAATGGCAGCGAAGAAGCATGGCATTCTTAGCCAGTTCATTGTTCTTTGAGATAGCTAACATCCTCCGCTTCTGTTCTGACAGCTGTTTGTCGACAAACAAAACAATAAAAGCTCTCTCCTTGTCGCTTGATCATAGGTTCAAAACTTGAACAAAACGGCTACTGTGATCAGACTGCTCTATAACGCAGTATCTTCTCTGCGTAACTTCCGAGCTGAGGCGAGATAGAATCCGCAGCCCCCTGGACACATTTCCTGTAAGAGAAGTCTTCGGTGCTATCATCGTCCCGTATCAGAATGAAGCACCTTGTGCCTGGGTGACTAGGATGGTGTCCGATCTGCAACCAAGAGCAGAACATGTTTTGATCATACTGTCAAAATATTCTGATACTCAAGAGTAGTCATAATGCACTGCAGAATGGTACTGTACTATGGATACATACTCAGGAATTATTGTAAGGTTGGGGCGAAAGCTGGTTGGTAGCTAAGCTAAGATTGAAATAAACTTTTTTCACATTTAAAAGGAGAGCTCATTGGCGCATTTGCATGTTGAACTCAAAAAAGATTAGCACACATGAGTCAAATGAAAAACAGATGAACACAATGATGTAAAAGAACCAATCCTACTTTCCGGAGACACAAGCGGAATCATATTAATACATTCTGTGATTAATAGTCAACTAAATTCAGATCAGTAGAACTGTAGAGTGATGAAGCTATGACAAAACGAAAAATACATTTCTGTCATTTACATACCTTTATATCTCTTATTCCAGCACCAATCTTTTCATGCCCTCTTGGATGAAATCTCAGGGCCTCAATCACGTCTGATTTATCTAGCTCCGTGACATATTCATTCAGTTTGTACCTTCATGCAAGTAAAACATGATATCATACAGGAAGGTTTGCAAGATAAAACTAATATGCACAATACAATTCGTGGATAGCGATGGGGGCCTTACTTTTGTAGCATGTTCTGCAAGCAGGTGCGCATATCAATAATGTTGTCCCATAAACCAACCCTAGCACTACGAAAATCCTGTTGCTCAGATATGGTGCCACCATTTGAGTTAGCGTCCCGTACTTCAGGGTTCTGTAGAAAGTCATAGACATTCACACTCGCTATGGGTTCATGTGCCTGCATGAGAATTTAAATGTTAGCATCCAAGTAAATATCTGAATAGTAAGCATGACGGTGTAGTTTTATCAGATTATCACTTCGCCAAGATTGATTCATTAGTTACAACAATCCAGACATCACAGATATACACTATTCATTAGCCTGGCCATGGGTGAAATATATTTGGTACATACTAAGCTCTCAAAGACTAAACTGAACTGGCTTGTAGAAACCTAGTATAGGGTGATTACATATGAAGGCCCCAATTTGCTTTAGCAGTTTAACATTTTCGGAAGCACAATCAATGCCTCTAAAAGGATGTTGTGCCTGAATTCAGCAACATACCTTTCCAGAATACATAATCTTGAAAGGACCCGACGTTCCAGCAAAAGGCTCTTTGCCCCAGGCCATTGCATCTACAGTACCACAGAGATTGTCTACTGAAGATTGCTTTGCAGCATTTATAAAACTTTGTGCAGGTCTCTGCAGAAAATAACGTCAGATAAGAAAATTTTCACCTTTCTATAAAAAGGAAATCTTCTAGTAATCAATCACTCATAATAGCATATATTACTCACAGAGAAACAAGCTTCAGAAAATGGAGAGGAGATTGATAATCGAGTCCTCTGTTGCTTTAAACCTTGACTGCTTAGCCCATGGAACTGCCCACTTACAGATAAACTATCTGCCACAACCAGCAAGTGCTTCCGACGAATATTCCTTCCAATATCATCAGTTGTTGATCTTAAAGACTGTACAGGGAATAAAGGAAAATCAAATGCTATAGAGGAAATTAGTAGGCAATAATTTTTTTGGCCCAGATGTTCAAGAAAAAGTGGGAAAAAAACAAAAGTAAATATATATACTTCAACAAAAAAATTCCACGCCGAGTCTACGCCGTATGAGAAGGAAATATCATATACGCTTCCTGGTCGGCTCCGCTCCCAATCAATCAACTCAAATATTGCAACACAAGCATTTTGTAGATTAGCCCAGAATTCCCCACTCTTGCAATGCTCAGACATACCAACTTTCACAACAAGTTCATTGTCTTGCTGACACTGGATCTCAATATCCTTAAATTCCAAAAATCCTGCAAAGGAAAAAACAAGACAAGCAATACACATCAAATATTAGCTGCGTATTTTGTACTGAAGACACAAGTATGTTATACTAGAAATATAAAAGTCGCGCCAAGGGTCCTCGCAATGCCCAAAATGTGAGAAGACCCAATCATACAAGTTACACCTGAAAAACTTTACATTGTACCATGTAACACAGGAAAAGGAAATTATACATTTAGAACTCAGATCGTAGTAAGATTTTTTTAGCAAAATAGTAAGAGATCCTTAGCACAGATATTGAGAACTTATATGGAAAAATCTATCAAAACATAATAACCTTTCACTAGAATGGCCAGGAGCTTTGGGATCACCCTTTTCTTGATAGTGTCCAATTGAGATATTGAGTTGGAATCGTTCTCTGTTACCACAGTAATGCAACAAGTCTGGTCGTTAACACACTCATCATTCCCAGCAGAACCTTCGCTGCAGGGAGAGTAAAAGTAATACGTGTAAAATAATATGTTGATGTAACCACAAAAAGAAAAGGTAAAATAGGTACTCGCATAGCAACATAAAGCATATATAATTCTAATAGCAGCAGTGCCAAGTACTAATTAAGTTTAATCATTTTACAGCCTAAAAGCCACCTTACATCTGCAGAATATGTTTGTCGACAAATTGATGTCTAAATATCACTTGGACAAGGCTACACAATAATTGGACATAAATACAACGCAACACCAATCTCAGTGATTTTAATTATTTTAAGATGTCAAGTTTTGTTGGATAAAACATCATATACTACTAATTATAAAAATGATATTTTATTTTTCTTGGAAAACACAAATGTTTTTTTATGGTAACACAAACAGCTTCAGAACTTACCCCTTCGAAATATATACTTCCGGGAACACAATGGTTGACTGGTCTCGGTCTCTCATGTATTGTTCTGTAAGCTCATCTATAAGAGATCTTAATCCCATTTTTTTCCTCTTCATTATTTCCTGCAGCAAAGGTACACGTTTAAGTGAATAGAAAGATACCAACTTATGTCCCTTACGAAACAGAAAATGTGATCATTTAACTTCAAAAGAACAATTTTCGCAAAAAAAAAACTTCAAAAGAACAATACCTGGCTTATATGAAAATGAGTAATCCATGTGGCTTTCCTTGTCTGTATACGTGGTATGTTATATCTGCAAAACAAATGTGATATTTAAAAATAAAATAAAAACCATTACAGGTCAAGTGATAAGAAAAAAAAAATGATCCAAATGTACTCACAAAATCATGACGGTGTCAACAAAATCGGAAAACTTCACTGGTTCAAGATGATCCTTAACTTCTAGCGATCCATACTCTGGACCATATCTATACCTTTTTAGATTCTTTGATAGGAACAGAAAACCGAAATGATCCAGTGAATTAGCACCCTTCTGGCACTTTAATACGTTCTGGCAGTAAAGTTAAAATAGTATAAGAAAGAAAGAAAAGAGACCGCACAATAATCATGGGCCATCAAAGAAGAGAATAAAAGAATGTAACCTCCAAACTTATGAGAGGAGAGTCCTCTAAGATGTTCACTGGGTGATCCAAAGCTCCATATGCAGCTTCCGAAATGGAGCCAGCAGCCCAAGAACCAACAGGGGCACCAAGTTCACCTTCCAGACTGCCATCAGTGTACATGTCTTCAGCAGTATCATAAGTGAACTGGGTTATTTGCTGCCCATAAGAACTCCTAACAGTTCCGTCATAAGCAACATATGTATCTCTCAAGTGGTACATTAGGTTTCTCGTTAATGTCCCGGGAACATCTGCATTCTCACTGAAGCAACTTGCCCTGCCAACAATTGAATGCAGAAGACACTCCAATGGATTTAAACCATCTATAAAAGAATTTCTGATCACAGCATATGAGTTTCGGCCTCCCAAGCATTCACGTGTTCCCTCGGCATTGTCAATATCCAATGATTTAAGTGTATTCCATCTAGCACATGAGATTTCTGAAGGAATTCTAAACGGAAATTTCCTTGCAGGAAGTTGAAGACCGACACATGCAGTTTGTTGCACAAACTTCAGCATGCTACCCTTACTTCCTGCATTCATCATCACTATCAATGAATTCTCTTTACTCGTGTGTTGTTGAACCATCTTAAGAAGATCACTGAACACACTCTTAAATGCAATGATTGAAGATTTGATCATTGGTAGACTGTTCTGATTGAAATCAGATTGTTTATGAAAATTTGATAGATCAGCACAGTCATCATAACACTTCAGATTTGGTATGGAATTTGGGCTTAGCAATAGTTGTTTGACAAGAAAAGCCTCTTCAGCCTCATCCAATGCTAGATTAACCTCATCAGCAAGTTTTCTCCTTGAGTAATGATCCGATAACAGATAAAAATCTGAAAGAGAGACACTTAAGCCCCTCATGGTTAAGAATTCACATAGTATATCCTGAGCAGATGACAGGAGCTGAAGAGCCTCAGCACCGTACTGTTTGAACATGGCAGAGAAAAGGCTAGATGTGTTACTCTGTAGCCAATAAGCTTCAGAAGAGCAGGAAAGTACTTCACCATCTATGATCTGTAACTTGGGATCAATACTAAAATTTATACCAGAAGGAAGCAGCATGCCGAACAACTGCTTGCCAGTCCATAGTGAAGCTTGAGAGTTCATTGATTTAACTATTGATGGCATTGGTGTCAGCGAGAGTGAATGGCATAACATTTGAAGTTGCTGAAAGTCGATCTTCTTGAATAAAATATCTGAGCTTGTTAACAAATGTGCAGCAGCTAAAGAATCATGTGTTAAGGACACCACACTTCGTCCGTCTTGCACATTCAACAGTTGGTGGCTTAAGCTTACTAGCTCTCCAAGCTCAACTCTTGATCGTATAGACTGTGGGACATATCCATGTAAACAATCCCCATCAAAATCACCCATCAAAGGGGCACAGCAGAGTGGGTTAATTGAAACAACTGACTTAACTGGTAATAACTTTGCAGAGAGTGCAATAAGCGAGTGTTGATGTACTGAGGGTGGCCTATTGATAAGAATAATGTCACCATCCTGCAATGGCCTGTATACAATGTCACCAATTTGTAGCTGATTTGTTTTCTTAACATGAATTAGCTCTTCATTGCGCCGAGTGAATAGTATTTTCTTGGCACAAAGGTGAAGGCTGCACTTCAAATTTAAGCTCTCGATATTGTAAGAATTAACTTGTTCAGAAACAACCAAGTTTGAAGCTAAATCCTTGGAGATGCCGATTTCATGTAATCCAATCTTGGGATCACCAACCATAGTAGCGCGAAATGCATTATCTGACCGTTTGCTGAGAACGGCATCCTTCATCCATTTCATTCCATACATGCCTATTGATGATTCCTTATCTGTCTTTTTAGAGTGTAGCTGCAAAAAATAAAATTATGTTAAAAAGCATAAAACATAAGCGGTAAATGCAATTGCCATGTCAAACTATATAGTCCCTTCTAAAGTGTAACTTGAATACTCATCTTTTTTGTTCCAAAAAAAATTGATGCTCATCCTCCAACATTGACTGGATTAAATCTAAGCAGCGACTAGAAAGGAGGTAAACAATATTTTGTCACATGTAGTAAATTAGTATCTATCTTTTCATAAATATATCCCAAAACGCGTTATATTTAGGAATGGAGGGAGTATTATAGAGCGTTGCATATCAAGGTGAAAAGTCGAACAAGATATTCAGTAGCTAGTGCCTACACTACAATCATGTAATGTGCCGGAAAAATTTATGTATCACAAAGATGGGAACCATATAAATGAAAAAGGATGGACATAAACGGAAACCAAATAATACAATAATGTGCATAACTACATATGCATGTGTGGGAACAAAATAACGGGGACTTCTTCAAAACAAACATACCTTATCCAATCATATTAAGAAGTCTTAAGAAGTTTGGCTCAAGCTCGACTAGCGACCTTGAACCTTGGCCCAAGCTGTATTCGCCGAAGGCTCTACGAGCTAATAGGTATTCTAATTATTTAACTCTTTAAATTGTCAACGTATGTGCCTGCTCTTAGAACAGTAGCAGGTCGCACTTTTCTTCCGTTCGATTCGGGCCTCTAGCCTTTACTTTTATAGACAATGTTCAATAGAGACATTTCTACCATGAGCGAGGTGGTACTAAAAGAGTTTACAAGAGCTCCTATTTGGCGCCCTTACCATCCTTTTGTGGGACGACGTACCTCCCCTGAGCTTTTGGGCTTGGCCCATTTACTGTTTCTTATGTTTTCCCATGGTTGTTCACACGCTGACCAAATTATGAACGCGGTTGTTTGTGTTTTTCAGAAAATGAACAAAATTATTCAAATAAAAAGAATAGAAACAATATTCCTGTGTTCTTGGAAATATTAGAAGAAAGAATTATACGATTTGGCAGCATTTAGAATGCTTATCATGTTTTGGTAGAAACAAAGTCGTGAAAACTTCACAAATAAAGCCTTATGCGATATGTTAATTGGATATAATTATGCAACATGGATATCGCAATAAAAACAAGAGCATTAGATTTCTTGCCTTAGATGATTTCAGGCACTCCATAACTGGGCTTGTGACAAGTGAAAGAAAACCGATCTTTGGATACTGATGGAAGTCATCAACTTTCCTACTGACATCAACAGTCCTCTTATAAGCTTTTGTCAGGTCATCCTAAATCCAAACATGGAATGAACAAACATATAAGATCATAAATCTGAGAGAAAAACTATGCAGCTATGTGCAACGTATATTCATCACACAATAATAAAACATGCATGCTCAACACACATACAAGGAAGCCAGAGAAAATACGGCATCCATTTGGCAACAGGATTGTATAAGACTATTAGAAAGAATCATGAAAAAGCTTTTAACAAGATGTACCGAAGTAACCCATGTTCTTGCATTGAGTAATTGATTAGTTATTGACTGATTGTCAGATTTTAGAACTTGCACCATAAAAATGGTAAGGTTGCATTTAACAAAGTATTCAATGGAGAAGTGGTTAGAAATCATTGAAGGGATGATACGAAAATATCTTGGGAGGAAACTTCACCCAAAATAGATAGCACTTACATAAGCTAAGCGAGAGCCATCTGAGAACCTGTAGGACATCTCGGCCACACGATGACAGTTAGGAGTCACCGGCAAACTTGACAGGAAAAGGAGATGACGACTTGAAGCAAAGTTGTTATTAATAATCTCAGGATCAAGTTGTTTCAGCATGTGAAATACCTGCAAATATGATGAAGGAAACTAGGACTTAATCATAAGAAATAATTTTGAGAAAAATACAAAACGTGGGTAAAGGGGGAAGTTCCCTCCCTTAAATAATCGTGTTAGAAAGAAATGAGGAACCCTGCAGAGGCTGCGCCTCAAACGCAGATGGATGAGCTCATAGGCGTGTGCTCTAACCAGCTGGCCACTGCTCGGTTCTCAGCATACCGGTTCAATGGCTAACAAGAATATGCATACCAGCTTCTCAAATAATCTTTAAGAAAATAGTATTGGGCCTTGTTTTCCCTTTTCACTTAACAATACTGCAATCCATCCACCCTAAACTGAACAGACTAGAAGATAATCATGATTAAAAGTGGTTGGGCGAATCTTTCACCATATTAGGGCACCCTGGGTCTAATTTTACGCAAGTAGTTGGTGATGCATCATAGTTAATCAAGCGTAGTGTTTTCTCCCACAAAAACAAAAAATCAAGCGTACTGCTTTAATGATCAGGCAAAACTATTATGCCTGACAAGAATAATAAGACATCGTATTTCTGGATCTCATGATTTTAGTTGTGTTTTCTTTTTGCGAGGGATATTTGTTGTGCTTTCTGTACATTGTAAATACTTGAAACAGTACATGAAACGGTAAATTTTCTTTAAATTATCCTTTGATTCCATACACATTGCACCCTCAGTTTCTGATACTGGCACTTGAGATAAATATGGCAAGGACACTCTACGAATTTTCATCCAGTAAAATAGAATGTATTCTCAAAAAAGGAAGGAAACAGGGGACAATTTTGCAGCACTGTCAAATTTACTCTGAAAGCCAACGCAGAACAGACTGACAAATTGATAGCTAACACTTACTTGATGAGGAGATAAGAATATCTTGGTCACATTTGGTTGAGGGAGCTGGTCATGGTCATGAGGTAGAAAACCCCAATAATCCTGGGGAAGAGCTTGATGTGGACCTTCATTCGTCAACTTATTTGTCACTCTGTAAGCAACTTCTGCGATAATCGAAATTGTGTCTATAACAGTAGGGTCACGTTTAATTTTTTTCCTGGACAGCTTTACTCTTGGACTTTTCAGCGCCTTAAAGATTACACTCGGGTAAAGTTTAGCACCATCCTTCTGCTCACAAAAAGACCAAGGTTAATGCAATCGGTCAGAAGTACGGGCCAAATAATATGAGCATGCACTTACTGAGCAATACTTGCAAGTTGACTGACTTGTTCCGCCATCTGAGTTCTTCAACAACTACAAAAAACCAACATGTTAGGGAAATAAATATGCACCAATCTGATATACCAAAAAGGGCAATGTTTCCGTATGCATAGTGTCTGTATTATTTTCTGTGAACCCTCACATATCTTCTGATGGGCTTTTGAAATGTTAATATCTTGTCTCACAATTTCCAAATGTTCAAACAAATAAAATGTCAGAAAACAGAATGAAGTTATGTTCTGTTTCCACAATCCAAAAGTTTGTTGAAGATGTCTTAGGCGTGTTAAAGAAATTTACAGTTAGTAATGACAGTTGTACTGATAATTGTTTTATGGCCTTTACAGGGTTTACTACCCTGACGTTAATTCAGCGGTCAATAAGCAAAACTTTTGACTGAGCACCTGATAGTGTGAAGGTTCTATGGCCCTTGAACTATGACATGTATCGATTTTTTTTCACAGAAGAGAATAAATTGCTTAATCAGGATAAATTAGGTTAATATGTATTTTCCAAACCTTTGCATCTCTGTTTTTCCTTGGAGCGTAACAGCCAGGACATATCTGATTCAGTAACTGAACAACTTCCTTGATAAAATACGGGCTGAACACAGTTGCCGGCAGCTTAATAATACCAGAATGACCTAGCAATTTGACAAACCAGTTTATTTTGGATTGAAGAGGAACATAGAACACATCATTCGATGCTAAATAGTTAATATTACTCACCATCGCAATCATGTGCGCCATGTGATCCACAAGTCTCACACTGTGTTGCCTTAGTTGGTAATCCCAACTTGGCACTAGTCACATCAGATCCTTTTATGACGGTCGCGCTACTTGATATTTCCTGGAAATGCATGCAGGTTTTACGTACTTTTCCCTTTTCGCGCGTAAAATCTGTCAGGGCAAAGTAAAAGCTTACCATATCTGCAGTGGTCATGAAATCAAATTGTATAGCCTTCAGGACAGCAGTAGGCTGATCCATTTGATCCTTTAGCTCATCCATCCTGCACAAGGAAGATAGAAAACAATTGTCATGATGAAAGAAGTAGATGATGACAAGAAACGAGATCTAAATCGTTAATAGAAGAAGAAATAACTTGATGGAACAAGCAAAATTCCTAGATGCAATTCTATGAAGATATGAATCGAATCGGGCAACTAACATGTTTTGCTACTGTAATCCGAACTGCACATAGGAAAAAACATATCGTATGCAGGAAATTTTGGAGAACAATCGTTTGAAGGAAAAAAACAATCATTTAAAATCCTTGAAGCCAAACGAATACAGAGTAATCCTTGAAGAAGAGGATTCCTTGAAGCAAATTTGGAGAACAATCGTTTGGAGGAAAAACAATCATTTGATTGAAGGCAAACGAATACAGATTAATCCTTGAAGAAGAGGATTCCTTGAAGCAAATTTGGAGAACAATCGTTTGGAAGAAAAACAATCATTTGAAATCCTTGAAGGCAAACGAATATATACAGAGTAATTCGGCAACACAAATCGTTTGGTTCAAAAGAGGATTCCTCACCTGCAAAGGAGGAAGGGACGCTACACGCAGTCGAGTTTAGTCCGATCCGACAGCAGTCGGAGGGTGGCGGCGCCTAGGCGTGCCCCTATGCCACCGGCTCAGCAAGTTAAGGAGAAGAAAGAAATGCGTTATCAATCTGGTAACCAACCCGATAGGAAGAGGAAGAAGAAGGCGCAGGGGAGAGAGAGGAGGATGAAAGCTGTGGACGGGGACAGAATGGTCGGAGAAGTATTGCGGCGGCCGCACTGAGGAGAGAAAAGTTTGGGACTTCGGGCGCTATTTGTATACTGGGGTTTGGGAATCGGCGGCAGGGGAGAGCAGGAGGGAAATTTTGGAATTTTCGGACCGGCGGCGATCCCAGCTCGGACCCAATGACGGCCCAGTTTTCTTTTAGGCCGCACAAAGACGTTATTCCGAGACAGTTTCAAAAACAAGAACCAGTTCATACCCAACACGATTCCTACCAAATCGAATCGAGAGTCCTTGGCCCCTCCTCGCAAAAATCCACCGAACGGAAGGGCAATTCCTACAGAAACCCAAGAAACATTATGAGCACGAGAGCGCGAGACAGACCGGGGAGTGGGGCAGAAGAACCAGAGGCCTACCGTAATGATGGAAGCGAGTTCGGGTTGGGAAGAGGAGGCGCGTGTGCGACGCCATGGTCGACGGCGGGGTGGCCAACGCACACTGACGGGCGAGGAAGCTTGAGGACGTGCTGCTGCTCAGGGAGAGCTGCTCCAGCTTCAGGAGTACGGAAATACGGCGGCAAACCGTGGAGGAGGACCGGGCGAGGGGGAGGAGGAGATCGACGCGACAACGGCGGACAGCCGGAGTTGGGGAAGACGAGCACGACGATGGCATTACAGGGCACAAGAGGGTGCGGAAATAGGGGATGGTGGAGATATCGACAAGGAGAGATAAAGAAAACTTTCGTATGGATTTCGAGAGGAGGCCAACGACGAGGAGAGACTGGAGCGCCATGGCGTCGACGGTTGTGTGATGCGGTCAAGAGCGAGCTGCTCCAGGGAAGAAGAAAGGGCAAAGCCTAGATGGGCCGGCTGCTGGGCTTGGCTGCAGGTGTTCTTTTTCTTTGAAACTAAAATGTGAACAACGGCTACCCCTCAAAAAAAAATGTGAACAACGGCGAGGCAACATCAAAACAGCAGTCACTACTTCTGTTTGAACCAACTATCTAGCTTATTTTTGAAATTCAGATGAAAAGATTTACCTGCCCGTCTATGTTAGTGTGCAAGTGTGGTTTTCTTTTAGGCCACAGAAAAAACATATTCCTAAGTTTCAAAAAACATTAAGACAAAAATTGCAGAAATAAAGTAACTCACGTAGATAAATGGACAGATGTATAAGAGCGAAGTCTAAAACATATTAAATATAACCATTTGTGATTTGTAAAATATTGTATCTCCGTACTAAGTTTTGAAATCTGTAACCTAAGTTGCAGTGACTTCATTTTGCGTAAGTTTCAAAACAAAACTGGATGTGATGGATGTGAGAAACCTCACTGGTTACATTTAGATGATGACCCTCACGAAGGGAGTCGAGGTCGTAGGAATACAGAGACAAAATGCAAACACAAAGTGCACTTGTTAGAAAAATGTGCAAAGTAAATGGTAACCATAAGAATAACATATTGTGTTGATGAATCAAACACAGGTCTAAGATTTTGTGGTGTGATATCGTGCGGGGCGGTTCTAAGCCGCTGCAAATTGGATCAGCTTTGCTAAGAGGAAACGAGACAGGTCTCTCACCATTTTATTATTTTCACCATGTCACAGTTAAGAAATGATTGTGTGTTCGAAAGCACCTCGAAGGATTGCCTAACACCAATCCATGGGATCTTCATAGAAGTCAGTCATTGGAAGCTAGCCGGAGATAAGGCGTTGAAACGTTGCCACGGGGCACCAGACACCTCATCGCCATGATCCGCTGGCATAGTAGTGGCATAGACGCTAGTAGAGTTTATAGTTTTTGATGTAGCTTTTGTGTTTATGTCGTTTTGCACTTCTTTTTAGGTTTCCTTTAGCTGTGTTTTGCTTTGTATTGATTTGTTTTTTGGGGTTGTGAGTTTTGTGTTG
This sequence comes from Lolium multiflorum, assembly GCA_030979885.1. Taxonomy (NCBI): domain Eukaryota; kingdom Viridiplantae; phylum Streptophyta; class Magnoliopsida; order Poales; family Poaceae; genus Lolium; species Lolium multiflorum. Next base: position 50,438,559 of record CM061747.1, on the reverse strand, counting down.
CTTTGACATTCTCTCCGGATGAAAAAGGACATGTTGCATATGTATTTGAGAAAAAGTATGGCGCGAAACCGTGGAGCGTCTAATGCTTTTATTTGGCAAGTTTTAATCAATCATGCCCGAAGGCTGACCTTGGGATGTAAGTTGTGTCATTAGATTTTCTTTCCTTCAATACATTAGGGATAGTTTTTCTAATCAATTAATACTTTGATAGTTTCAACAATGTATTTTTGTGTGAGAGTAAATTTAAAATGAGAACTTTCATGTGGCAAAGTAGTCATTCCAAATTCGTCCTCACTTCTCTATCACCTAACGGCAAGACCATGGACAAAACTTAAAATGTCGGGAGGGGTTTAATAAAATTTATGTATCCATCATAGATTATGTGTTCCCATTGTTAACTCATTCCCTATTATCTGCATTCACGTTTCACACTAGTCTTAACACCACTTACGACATGAAATACATACATGGTGTGCGGGCATATAACATGATTGTGTTGTTGAAGATAGTGGCGAAGGAAGATCCACGTAGAAGATTCGTGTAGGTTGGGTGCCAGAAGGAAGGTGTGATAAATCTAAGAAATGAAGTATGACGACCTTCAACGGTCCTCTCTGCGAAGGATGCATGGTACATTAGTCTCTTATATATGCTTGTATGATGTGACACACTTTGTGCATATGGTGACATCAAGGGTGGTGACCTTGAGGCTAACACTCTTTATGAATAAACCTAGATCAAATTGTACAAGGTTTTATGGCTAAGTATGTTAAGATTTTGGGTAGTTGGTTCGGAAGATAAGTTGTTAGCCAGGTTTGAAATGCAAACCAGTGGAGAGCTAGGTGACCATGTATACTTTGTTTATCACTTTCTATGAGCCCCTATATTTTTCGATTTGTCTTGAGTTGTTAGTGGAATTCTGTCTCCCAAAAAGATTTGTGTAATACCTTCCAAGTTCTCCTTCACTAGAGACTTTGTGGATGTGTCGTTTGCATGCATGGCCGGCCACTACTTTTATCTACACTCACCTAGTTGAAGGATACAATGTTAACCCACTAATTCTTCTATGGTTTGATACATTTTGTTATAAGGAGAGTCCTCATGTGTTCGAAATTTTTAGCCTCGCCCGAATTGGAGAAAATAGCAAATTTTACACAAACATCAAGTACTTGTTGTGCTATAGATCTATTAACTCATATTATTGATACACTAACTAAGGGTACCATTTACTTGACGTGTAGGAGGAATCACCTGCGGCGCAATGTGTGATGGTTTGTTGCTGCTATGGAGACTCAAGCATGAACATAATGAAGCTACACATGACAAGTCAACCATATCACTGGAGGGTTCTTGGATGTATGAGTATGTATTAGATTATATTTTTTCATAACAGCAATATGTAGCTACAAAGGAAAGCAACACGTACAGGGTTGTCGTTGGAATGCACAAGTCTGATATCGTTTTATTCCTTATGATCGACTAAGTATATTTTGAAGGCGAAAGTGAATGTTGATATGGGGAGGACGAATGTAACCGCAGGTGCATGAATGGTGTTACCTATGAAGAAGGGGCGATCAGATTTTGCCTTCTCGATCTTTGCAATCATGTGTGAGTGCATTGCATGTGGAATTTGATTCATGTTTTTTGATAAGTGCCATTCTATTAAAACATCAATATGATACATTGAATACATGGGCTCAGAAACAGTACTCGGTTAAGAAAATGCGTTGAAGATGCACACACAAAAAAAATAGAACACCATGAAGGTGGTGAACAAAAAACTTCAACTCCAATCTCCTAATTTTTGAAAAATGCCTGGACATCGAGAAAGGTCCTCCAAAGCGGCACCTTCAGCAAAACAACATGCCTACAAGGTCATTTTCCGATCACTGCCACTAAAGGCTATATCAAGGATTTTCTTCTAGAGCAGGAATTCAAAAGAACTCAAAGAAATGCCTTCATGGAGATGACACGCATGCTCTGTTCGCTAGATCCAACGAATTCAGGGCAGGTCTAAAGTTTTCACACAGGAGCTTGAGAACTACTCCCTCCGGTCCTTTTTAATTAACTCGAATTTAGTATAAAGTTATACTAAATCTGAGTCAATTAAAAGAGACCGGAGAGAGTAGTACTTGGGGCATGTAGGGAAGGCATTGAGCTCCAATTAACGGACCTTCCAATTATCCTAGATTTCAGACTACAATAAAGCTACTTTCGTAATCTAATCAAGAGGTCAATGTCGGTCAAGATAGGCACATATTTTAGATGAGTGAGATATGCGCTCGCTGGTGATCCAATTAAATATTATATTTTATTTAATTGGTGAGGTGTTAGAATAGATTGACTGATGAACTGGGAGGGTTTGATCAACATCAGGGTATACATTGGCTCATCTCAAAAAAAAAAAGGGTATACATTGGCTTGGCTAGGGCCTTGCCAGTCGAACTACTATGTGTGTGTAGATATATATTATATTATTTTTATTGTACCTCAACTAACGTCTGATTCAAGTATATCTTGTCACAAGAAAGTCCACCTTAGATTTGACGTGTAGCATAGGTGAGTGGTCATTTTTTTTCCTTTGCGCCTATGACAAGGGGTAACATTATCAATGCACATTGATGATGGACTTGGATTTTAAGAAAAATAGGGTTACCAGTCGGTGTGCTGGTCCACTAGTGGTATCTCGTCAGTGGTATGTGTTACTTGTCGTGTGCTAGCTCGACACACGACTAGTAAGCCACTTAAAAGTCGTGTGCGTCCCTGGCACGCTACCAATAGGATTAATTGCAGCGTGTGGACGACATGCTGCCAGTGTATATATATATGTATACTAGCAGCGCTCTGCCCGCACACTGCCAATACTTGTGGAACTGCCATGTTTCTAATATGTTGTCATTTCTCCATATTATTCATATATACATACGCATGCATATACATACACAGGTAATACCAAATACATACACACATGATACAATTATATCAGTACCAAACCATAATTTGATCTCAAATGTCAAAACCGTAAATCGATCACAAGCTAGTTAGTTATCTAAACAAAAATCACATCGATGAGAAATGCAGTCACGATGAGCTGCATCCGGACGAAGGTGGTCTTCATCCGATTCCTCCTCATCAGCGGCACGCTACAGCTAAGTTTTGTGTCCAAGCGCAGCTAGGCCCACATACTAGTCGCGTGCCATAGTCGGCGGCACGCTTCTTGTAAAAGCATACTAGCCGTGTGTCTCTACGCCGCCGCAGCTAAAAATAGCCAGTCGTCTACCCCGGCTAGTGCCCGCTTCCATATAGCCTTTTCCCTACTAGCGCATGGGTGTTCCGTGTTATCAATCTAGATCTTCCTCTCGATGGACCCACCTAGCCCTTATAGAGTGGGCTATGTCTCAGAGTCCACCTTCGGATCGGTTACATTACACAGGTCGATTTACCTGATATGGGTATAACCTGCCTATTTTACATAGCTATTCGGATTTGGCTCCATGTTGTATTCTTCATGGACTTCGCATATTTCTTCCCGGATCCACACTAGGGATCATAACGCCGAGTACCTAATATGGTATACCCATATCAGCCTAGGTGGGGGATGAGGTGCTCTCACTACCGAGACACTAGTGTCAAACAATTTTGGTTATGCAAAATTTTAGCAAAGCTTGTAATTAGTAGAAAATCTGGCAATAACGTTTTCCTTAACTATCTTGTTCATATTGACACCCCCATCTCACCCGCAGAAACACATAGTGCCTTGCGAAAATGGTTTAAAGTTCTCTATCATATGAATAGACAAGTTTAAAGTTTCTTTGTAAGAGGTGAAGCTGATCATAATGCGGAAATTCGTCTTGGCTCCCGGGAGCATTTGCTCCCGAATTTTTGGGGAGCAAATTTTTTTTTTAACTTTTCAAAAAATTCCGAAAAAAATCATGCACGTACCTGACCATGGCACGCATCACCTTGTGAAATTTCGCTGCGAAATGTCATCATATGCGTCCCAGGGCGCATACGATGACATTTTGCAGCGACATTTTACACGGTGGTGCGTGCCATGGTCAGGTACGTGCATGATTTTTTCGGAACATTTTGATAAGTTTTCGATTTGTTGTGATTTTTCGAAAAATCCGGGAGCAAATGCTCCCGGGAGCCAAATCGCCACTCCCTGGAACCTTACCAAAATTTTCCAACTATTGAATAAAGGATAAAAAATTTCTATCCTATGAATATGGCACGTTCAAGTTTTTGGTAAGAAATAAAGTAGGTAGCTGGCGGTAATGGGGCCTTACCAAATTTTGCCACCGTATGAATATGACAAGCTTAAGTTTTAGGTAAGAAATGAAATAGGCGGCTAATGGTATTGAAACCTTCCATAAATTTTCCATTTATTGAAGACCAAAGTTTATTTGACATGAATAAAAGAAAAATTCCAATAAAATTTAAGTCTACACATAAAAAGCTGGTGAGCCAACTCATGATTAAAAAAATGGACAGGTCAACTTTTTGGATACACTAGCACGTGCCATACACACTAGTAGAAAAAATGCTTTGGTTTTTGGCTCCAAAGAGCATTAGTATCGGACCGGCTACGAAGCGGTGTTAAAGGGTGCATTGGCATCGGTTAGAGAGGCTAGAGTTTTAGCACCGGTTCGTGCGCGACCTTTAGCACCGATTTGTGCCACGAACCGGTGCTAAAGGTACGAACCGGTGCTAAATGTTTTTCTGCTCCCAACGCACCTCCACACCCCCTTCCTCGTGGATCGTCTTTTTTTAACTCTGTAAAAATAGAAAGAAAATAATAGAAAATTCAAAAAATAAAATCTTTTGAGATTCTTGTATGCTATGTAACCTACTGTTAGGAAAAATTAACAAATTTGAATTTCGACTTATTTTTTGCATAAAAAGTTTAGAGAAAGGTAAAATGACATTAACTTTTGCCTACGATGTCAGAAAAAGCGTATAATATATCAAAATGATCATGGAAAAAAGTTACATCCGAATTCACCTGGGTTTACCCGGTTAGCAAATTTTTAGATTCTCAAAATTCTAAATTTAAATATGAAAGGAGGAAGATTTTAGTTTTTTGCTTGAAATTTAGGATTATATATTTTTTATTATTTTTTAAAATTAAAATTAATAATTACATCCTGCATAAAGATTACTATTAGTTTTAGCAAATTATAAGATTTTCAAATTTTCAGGATTTAGGTTTGCCAAAAAAAATTAAAAAAATGAAAATAATACAAATTATAAAGTTAATGTTTATTTATTTATTTATTCAAGATTATTATTACATCAATAATTTTGTTTATTAAAAGAATTATTTGAAATTCAAACAATAAAGAAATATGACATCGACCAATATGTTAATAGGATTGATATGATACTAGTATCACATACATGCGCGTGAAGCACTTGGATGTGGGACGGGAAGGAACTTGGAAGTTATGCACTTGGATGGATGACCGACCGGGAAGTTTGACCACGAGTGAGTAATTTGACTAGAGATAAGTGTAGTTAGGGACTAAACTTGTGAAATAACTAAATTATTAGAAATTCTGAAAAAAAAAGGGAGTAGAAAATAATTCGAAAAAAATTACGGTACCGGGGTTCTACCGCGGCAGCGTTTTGGGGCATTTTCCTGCCGTGACAGACCCTTTAGCACCGGTTCGTATTACAAACCGGTGCTAAAGGTCCTCTCGCTCGGGCGCTCGGTGATGACCCATAAGTATAGGGGATCGCAACAGTCTTCGAGGGAAGTAAAACCCAATTTATTGATTCGACATAAGGGGAGACAAAGAATATTTGTAAGCCTTAACATGAGTTGTCAATTCAGCTGCACCTGAAAATAGACTTGCTCGCAAGAGTTTATCAGTAGCAACAGTTTTATAGCAGTAGGAGTAGTGAAATAACAGCAGCAGCGTAACAAAGACAGCAGTAGTGATTTTAGTAAACAGCAGGATTAAAATACTGTAGGCACAGGGATGGATGAACGAGCGTTGCATGGATGAGAGAATTCATGTAACAATCAAGGTAGGATATTTGCAAATAATAATAAAACGGTATCCAAAGAAAAAGTGCTTGATGCGCGTAGATGTACACGTCCGTTGGGAACCCCAAGAGGAAGGTATGATGCGCACAGCAGCAAGTTTTCCCTCAGAAAGAAACCAAGGTTATCGAACCAGTAGGAGCCAAGAAGCACGTGAAGGTTGTTGGTGGAGGAATGTAGTGCGGCGCAACACCAGTGAAACCGGCGCCAACGTGGAACCTGCACAACACAATCAAAGTACTTTGCCCCAACGTAACAGTGAGGTTGTCAATCTCACCGGCTTGCTGAAAACAAAGGATTAAACGTATCGAGTGGAAGATGGTGTTTGTTTGCAAAGAACAATAAGAACAGTAGAATGTACTCAGATGTAAAGAATGGACCGGGGTCCACAGTTCACTAGAGGTATCTCTCCAATAAGATAACTAACATGCTGGGTGAACAAATTACAGGCGGGCAATTGACAAATAAAGATTCAATACATATCAACGATGATTACTATGTGATTTAATCAGGGCATTACGACAAAGTACATAGACCGCTATCCAGCATGCATCTATGCCTAAATAATCCACCTTCAGGTTATCATCCGAACCCCTTCCGGTATTAAGTTGTAAACAACAGATAATTGCATTAAGTATGACGCGTAATGTAATCAACACAAATATCCTTAGATAAAGCATCAATGTTTTATCCCTAGTAGCAACAGACATCCACAACCTTAGAACTTTCTGTCACTGTCCCAGATTCAATGGAGGCATGAACCCACTATCGAGCATAAATACTCCCTCTTGGAGTTACAAGTATCAACTTGGCCAGAGCCTCTACTAGCAACGGAGAGCATGCAAGAACATAAACAACACATATATGATAGATTGATAATCAACTTAACATAATATTCTATATTCATCGGATCCCGCCAAACACAACATGTAGCATTACAAATAGATGATCTTGATCATGTTAGGCAGCTCACAAGATCTAAAACAATGATAGCACAAGCGGAGAAGACAACCATCTAGCTACTGCTATGGACCCATAGTCCAAGGATGAACTACTCACGCATCAATCCGGAGGCGGGCATGATGATGTAGAGCCCCTCCGGTGATGATTCCCCTCTCCGGAAGGGTGCCGGAGGCGATCTCCTGAATCCCCCGAGATGGGATTCGCGACGGCGGCGTCTCTGGAAGGTTTTCCGTATCGTGGCTCTCGGCACAGGGGGTTTCGCGACGAAGGCTATTTGTAGGCGGAAAGGTAGGTCAAAGGGCGTCACGAGGAGCCCACACAACAGGCCGGCGCGGCCAGGCCTTGGGCCGCGCCGCCCTGGTGTGTCGCCACCTCGTGGCCCCACTTCCCTTTCTTTCGGAAGCTTCGTGTAAAAATAGGCCCCTTGGCGTTGATTTCGTCCAATTCCGAGAATATTTTCTTACTAGGATTTCTGAAACCAAAAACAGCAGAAAACAGCAACTGGCACTTCGACATCTTGTTAATAGGTTAGTTTCGGAAAATGTATAATAATGTTGTAAAGTATGTATAAAACATTCAAGTATTGTAATAAAAATAGCATGGAACATAAGAAATTATAGATACGTTTGAGACATATCAAGCATCCCCAAGCTTAGTTCCTACTCGTCCTCGAGTAGTTAAACGATAACACAAATAATTTCTGAAGTGACATGCTACCAACATAGTCTTGATCAACATTATTGTAAAGCATATGAGATGAATGGAGTGATCTGAACAAAAGATTGCTAACAAAGATAATGACTAAGCAAATGAATCATATAGCAAAACTTTTCATGAATAGTACTTTCAAACAAGTATCAATAAGACTTGCATAAGAGCTAACTCATAAGCAATAAATTCAAAGTAGAATGAATTGAAGCAACACAAAGGATGATTAAGTTTCAGCAATTGCTTTCAACTTGTAACATGTATATCTCATGGATATTTGTCAACATAGAGTAATATAACAGGTGCAATAAGTAAACATGTAAGAATCAATGCACACAGTTAACACAAGTGTTTGCTTCTAAGATAGAAAGAAGTGGGTAAACTGACTCAACATAAAGTAAAAGAATGGCCCTTCGCAGAGGGAAGCATGGATTACTATTTTTGTGCTAGAGCTTTTGTTTTGAAAACATAGAAACAATTTTGTCAACGGTAGTAATAATTCATATGTGCTATGCATAATACTTCCTACAAGTTGCATGTCTCATGCATAGAGTACTAATAGTGCTCGCACCTTGTCCTACTTAGCTCGGAAAACACGGATTATCATCGCATAACATATGTTTCAACCAAGTGTCACAAAGGGGTACCTCTATGTTGATACGTCCAAAACGTATCTACTTTCCCGAACACTTTTGCTATTGTTTTGCCTCTAATTTGTGTATTTTGGATACAACTAACACGGACTAACTCTGTTTTCAGCAGAACTGCTCTCTCGTTTGTGCAGAAATCCAACTTTCAGGAAAATCCTCGGAATTTATGCGAAAGGCCCTATTTTCCCAGAATACTAACGGAGCCAGCAAGGTGGGGGCCGAGGCCCCCACACACTAGGCCGGCGCAGCCGGGGGGCGCGCCGCCTTGTTGTGTGGCGCCTCGGCGGCCTCCCGACGCTCTCCTCTCGGACTATATACGCCTTTCGACCTAAAAACGCCAGGGGGGTACGACCATATTTCCAGAGACCATCCAGTACGCCGCCCCCATCGCGAAACTCCGCCTCGGGGCCAGAAACTCCGTTCTGGCACTCCGCCGGACGGGGAATTGAGGGGATCTTCACCGCCATCACCAATTTCTGTCAGTCTCGAGGAAAGTATTACCCAATTTATTGATTCGACACAAGGGAGACAAAGAATACTTGTAAGCCTTAACAGCGGAGTTGTCAATTCAGCTGCACCTGGAAATAGACTTGCTCGCAAGAGTTTATCATTAGCAACAGTTTTATCGCAGTAGGAATAGTGAAATAACAGCAGCGGTGAAATAAAGATAGCAGTAGTGATTATAGTAAACAGCAGGATTAAAATACTGTAGGCACAGGGACGGATGAACGGGCGTTGCATGGATGAGAGAATTCATATAACAATCATGGTAGGGCATTTGCAGGTAATAATAAAGCGGTATCCAAGTACTAATCAATCAATAGGCATGTGTTCCATATATAGTCGTACGTGCTCGCAATGAGAAACTTGCACAACATCTTTTGTCCTACCAGCCGGTGGCAGCCGGGCCTCTAGGGAAACTACTGGAAATTAAGGTACTCTTTTAATAGAGTACCGGAGCAAAGCATTAACACTCCGTGAACACATGTGATCCTCACATCACCGCCTTCCCCTCCGGTTGTCCCAATTTCTGTCACTTTGGGGCCTCGGGTTCCGGACAGCAACGTGTGTATACAACTTGCAGGTAAGATCAATAAACAATGCATATGATGATGAAACAATAACATGTTCAGATCTGAGATCATGGCACTCGGGCCCTAGTGACAAGCATTAAGCATAACAAGTTGCAACAATATCATAAAAGTAACATCTACGGATACTAGGCACCATGCCCTAACAATCTTGTGACTATTACATGATGAATCTCATCCAATCCCTACCATCCCCTTCAGCCTACAGCGGGGGAATTACTCACACATGGATGGGGGAAACATGGCTGGTCGATGGAGAGGCGTCGGTGGTGATGGCGGTGAAGATCCCCTCCAATTCCCCGTCCCGGCGGAGTGCCAGAACGGAGTTTCTGGTCCCGAGGCGGAGTTTCGCGATGGCGGCGGCGTACTGGATGGTCTCTGGAAATATCGACGTACCCCCTGGCGTTTTTAGGTCGAAAGACGTATATAGTCCGAGGAGAGCGTCGGGGGGCCGCCGAGGCGCCCACACAACAAGGCGGCGCCCCCCCTGGGCCGCGTCGGCCTAGTGTGTGGGGGCCTCGGCCCCCACCTGGCTTGCCCTTCTGGCTCCGTTAGTATTCTGGGAAAATAGGGCCTTTCGCATAAATTCCGAGGATTTTCCTGAAAGTTGGATTTCTGCACAAAAACGAGACACCAGAGCAATTCTGCTGAAAACAGCGTTAGTCCGTGTTAGTTGTATCCAAAATACACAAATTAGAGGCAAAACAATAGCAAAAGTGTTCGGGAAAGTAGATACGTTTTGGACGTATCAACTCCCCCAAGCTTAGCTTATTGCTTGTCCTCAAGCAATTCAGTTAACAACTGAGTGCGATAAAAGAACTTTCACGAACACATTTGTTCATATGATGTAAATATTCTCATGATATGGAAAGTGCTTAAGCAATTCATAATAAGGTACATGCAAATAAGATCATCTAATAATTGTGTCAATCATAAAAGAGATACCAACAAACTAATAACAAGCATCATGAAGCACTTCAATAAGCAGGATTGCAATGTTCATAGAAGGATATGATAAAGTGGTATCTCGCTTGCCTGTATTTGTAGCAAAACATAAATGCCCAGGCACCTCTGAAGTTCATAGAAAGACTAGAAGTAAATTTGTCAAAGATAAAAGCATCAAAGTTATACCACAGCTGATCATATTTTGGGACAAGCATATTATACTAAGAATGATAGTCATGCTCTCAAGAAAGTGCTCAAAGAAAGGATGGTGACTCAACATAAAAGTAAAAGATTGACCCTTCGCAGAGGGAAGCAGGGATTAACATGTGCTAGAGCTTTTCATTTTCAAAAACAGAAGTAAAATTATTTTGAGAGGTGTTTGTTGTTGTCAACGAATGATAGTGGGTACTCTAACCACCTCGCCAACCAGACTTTCAAGAGCGGCTCCCATGAAGGACGTTATCTCTACCAGCAAGGTAGATCATCCCTCTTCTCTTTTGTTTACACATGTATTTTAGTTTCATTATGGATGACACTCCCCCAACCTTTGCTTTCACAAGCCATGGCTAACCGAATCCTCGGGTGCCTTCCAACATTCACATACCATGGGGAAGTGTCTATTTGCAGGTTAAGTTGCTTACTGATGAATCAGAGCAAAACACGTGAAGAGAATTATTAATGAAGGTTGATTAATTGGGGCTGGGAACCCCGTTGCCAGCTCTTTTTGCAAAATTATTGGATAAGCGGATGTGCCACTAGTCCATTGGTGAAAGTCTGTCCGGAGTAAATGACAAGGTTGAAAGATAAAACACCACATATTTCCTCATGAGCTATAAAACATTAACACAAATTGAGAAGTAGTTTGAAGGTTTAAAGGTAGCACATGAGAATTTACTTGGAATGGTTTGAAATGCCATGCATAGGTATTTATGGTGGACACTTTGGAATAACTTGGTTTTCAGGTGTTTGGAAGCACGAGCAGCGTTCCCGCTCAGTACAAGTGGAGGCTAGCAATAGACTGGGAAGCGACAATCAAGAGAGCAATAACTGTCATAATCATGCTTGCGACAAAATAAAATTAACGGAGGCATAAAAGTGATACAAGAACTCTGAAGCAAAGTAAATCATCGAGGCTTAATTGACTTTTGTTTAGTCATATGCATGCGTGAGCATGTGCCAAGTCGATTCAAGTGAATTATTCAGAGGAGGATACCACAATGTCATACCGATCTATGAATAAAACAATGCAAGCAAATATCCATGACATGCTACTCATTATTAATAAATTGGAACTAATTATGAGAGATCATAAACTACTAGACTTTCATTAAATGACATATACCTCATATGAACCAACTAAGCATGCTCACATGGATGAGTATATGTACAAAAATGAAAACAAATAGAGTTCATACCAGCCTCTCACCACAGTCAAATTGTCGTAGATCGTCATTATTGCCTTTCACTTGTGCAGCTTGAATAATAATATGGAATGAAACCAAGCTCCAACCACCGGAGACCTCTGAACTCCCTAATGAACTTTACAAAACCAAAGAAGAACAACAAATATTTTTGGTGTTTTCGGGTTAGAAACAAGAACAAAAGGAAACAAGAAAACAAAGCAAAATCTTTTTGGGTTTTCTCATAGCAAACCAACGATAGCAAATAAAGTGAAATAAGAGCAAAGAACCAAATAAACAAATGGTGAAGAGAAACAACAGAAATATTTTTGGTCTTTTTGTGTTTTAGGAAAGAAACAAAGCGGAAACAATAGAATGCAAACTAAAAGAAACACAGAAAAGCAGGATGGCAGAAATCTGCCAAAACCTGACAGCAGTATAGAAATCGAAATTAAAAAAAATCTTCCATTGCTCATCTCAAAAAGTGTTCAACTAATGAAAGTTAGATAACAACCTGGGGCATATGCTCAAAAATTTGCAACTCAAAATAACATTCTGGCTGTGCGTACGAATTTTTTTGGTAACAGCCCAGAATCTGTTTTTGGACAGCACTTCCCCAAATATCATCTCCCTCTCATTAGAAAACCACTCTAAGAAACTAAACAAGTATGTACAAGTATCCAGCAACCATAATATGCAAAGAATGAGTGATGCCGGTATACCTCCCCCAAGCTTAGGCTTTTGGCCTAAGTGGAGTTCATTCCCACGGTCCCCATGAAGTGGTGTCTCCGTAGTATGACGAAGAACGACCCGGTTCTAGGTATGTGCTTGAAGAAGCAACAGGGTACGTGACGGTGTAGTCGTAGGAGGGCTCAGCGTCCTCGGAGTCATGTTGCTGGTGGAAGCCTTGTATCTTCAGTTGCTCATCCACCTCCTCCTTAGAGCGCGACCATGGTTTCCTGCCAATACTGAACAAATCTGTTTGGGGCAAGAGGACTTCCCTCTCATCCCCGTCAGCAAATAACATTCTATAAACAATATTATCCATACTAGAGTCAACTGTAACAAATTGGTGACTCTTCATAGCAGCAATATCTAACTTAACAGGTGGTATTTCTACATCAGTAGGGTCAAGAGGGAGATCTAGACGTGCCAAAATACGCGATGCAATTATTCCCCCATAAATAGGCCCCTTGTTAGACAAACGGCGAGCAATCACAGAACCAAGATGATAAGGTGTCTCCCCAGTGAGTGCAGCAATTAAGAAAGCAAGATGGTAACTAGAAATATTACTAGTGTTCTCCCTACCAAGAATGCTAGTAGCAAGGTAATAAGCAAAATACTTAATGGCGGGGAGTTGAATGTTTCTTATCTTGCCACGCTGAATGGTGCGGCAATCATCATTTGTAATTTCTCGATAGAGCTCCAGCAAAACCCTGGGGTTGTCCTCAATCTTCTTCGCTGTACCTGCAGGGGCAATATCCAATGCAGCACAAAAATCCTTCAACTTCATAGTGACAGGATTACCATAGATCTTGAATGCAACCGTCGGGTTGAAGTGCTTGTTGTTGAACTTGAAGCTCTCCACAAAGATTTTAGTAAGCATGTAGTATTGCTTCCTCTCATCCTCCATATAGGCGGTTAAACCCGCCTTTCTGACGAGAGTCAAGAAATCATCCAACAACCCTGCATTGCTCAAAAATTCATAGCATGGAAAAGATGAAGCATTAGGGTCTCCATTGCCCTCATCGAAGCTTGGTGCAATCACGTCCTCATTATAGGATCGTCTAATCCGAGTGGATGCCCTCGAGGGCCTCCCCGTGCTCGTCGTCTCTCCTTCGAACACCTCTCCAAAGTTGTAGTTGTTCATTTTCCTTTTCTGAAATTTTTCAACAAATCATTATAAAATTTGATTTCAAGGTATATAATTGAGGGGAACTACTATAGGAACTTGCTAGAGTACTAAACATGCATCAAAACTAGTTTCTACCACTTAGAACAAGCATGCAAGCTCACTAAACATGTTACCTACAGCAGCAAAATATTCAAGATATACTCAACCAAACAAAATTCTAATTGGATAATCAAAGGAGTCACATACCGGAGAGCAAATGTGCCAAATTTCAGACAGAAATCTGGGCTGAGCAAAGAGATCGAGAAATCTCGAGTTCTTGAGCAGAAACGCGAGTGAGAGAAAGTGAGTACGAGTTTTTTCGGGAGAGAGAAGAGAATGAGTGAAAGGGATGATGAAGTGGGGCAAGGAGGGGCCCACACACCAGGGTGGCGCGCCCCCCTTGCTGGCCGCGCCGGCCTGTGGGGTGCCACCCTGGGGTGCCCCACTGGTCATCCCCAGGTGCTCCCAGGTGCCCCTTCGAAAAATAAGACTACCAGTATAATTTTTGTAAATTTTTGAGAACTTCGAAAAATGCACATTTCTGGGTGTTAAATTAATTATTACTGCGCAGGAAAATGATTTCCAAAATCTTAAACAACTAAATCATATTGCAAAACAAAAAGTGCTACAGCAAGTAAAACAAGTGGAGGGAGAAAGAAAGAAAGAAAGAAAGAAATGTTGTTTAGCTCTCTTATGCATTAAAATATACTTGTTAACAAGGTTGATCAAGTCTTGCTACCAAATAAATTTTATATGACATAAGAAGAAATAAACCTCAAATCAATCATGTTACCTTATATTGAATTGATATGGATCCAATCACAAGAGTTTGATATTCTTCTTTAGGCTCATATATAGGACAATCAATGGATCCCACCTTGATAGTTTTCACATTAAAAATTGTATTAACTCCATATACTTTATCAATCCTCTTGGGAAAATAGACAGTATGTTCCTTGTCATCAACATTGAAAGTAACCTTGCCTTTATTGCAATCAATAACAACCCCTGCAGTATTAAGAAAGGGTCTTCCAAGAATAATGGACATATTATCATCTTCAGGCATTTCCAACACAACAAAATCAGTTAATATCAAGCAATGTTGAGTAACTTGAACAGGAACATTTTCACATACACCAACAGGAATAGCAGTAGATTTATCAGCCATTTGCAAAGATATATCAGTTGGTATCAACTTATCTAAATCAAGTCTCTTATAAAGAGAAAAAGGCATTACACTAACACCTGCTCCCAAATCACATAGAGCAGTTCTAACATAATTATTCTTGATGGAACAAGGAATAGTCGGTATACCTGGGTCTCCAAGCTTCTTTGGAACCTTACCATTAAAAGAGTAATTAGCGAGCATAGTGGAAATCTCCTCATTGGGAATTTTCCTTTTGTTAGAGACAATATCTTTCATATACTTTGAATAAGGAGGCAATTTAATAGCATCAGTCAAAGGGATTTGCAAAAATAAAGGTTTCATCCAATCACAAAATTTATTATAATGTTCCTCCTCCTTTGATTTTAGTTTCTTAGCAGGAAAAGGCATTGGCTTTTGAACCCAAGGTTCTCTTTCATTACCATGTTTCTTTGTAATAAAATCTTCTTTAGTGTACTTTTTATTTTTATCATGCTTTTCAGGTTCTTTTTCAATTTCTTCTTTATCAGGAGTATCATTCTTATCATTATCTTCATCATGTTCATTACCACTTTCAGTTTCAGCATCAGAAATAGAAATACTATTAGGATCATTAACAGGTTCAGAGGATTCTACAACAGCTTTATGTTTCTTCTTCTTTTTCTTAGAAGGACTACTAATTTCTTTAGTTCGTTGAGAATCTTGTTCAATTCTTTTGGGGTGCCCTTCAGGATATAGAGGATCCTGGGTAGAAACACCGCCTCTAGTTGTTACTTCATAAACATGTTTTTCTTCATGATTATTTTTTAACAAGTCATTTTGCACTTTAGTAAGTTGATCAATTTGAGTTTGAATCATATTAAAATGTTTAACAAGCATCTTAACATCATTGGAGGTTCTCTCCACAATATCATGCAATTTACTAATAGCTTGAGAATTTTCCATTAGATGATTCTCTACTCTCATATTAAAATTACTTTGCTTAACAATATAATTATCAAATTCATCTAAACATTGATCAGGAGGTTTTGAATATGGAATATCTCCTCTATCAAAGCGTTGAAGAGAATGTACCTCGATTGTGGATGAAGGGGGAATTATCTTACATAGGTCTTCTATAGGAGGTAAATTCTTCACATCTTCAGATTTAATACCTTTCTCCATAAGAGATTTCTTGGCTTCCCTCATATCTTCATCATTTAATTCAATCATACCCCTCTTCTTCAGTATTGGTGTCGGAGTTGGTTCAGGTGTAGACCAATCATCATGATTTTTGCTTATCTTTGCCAATAATTCTTCAGCTTCGTCCGGAGTTCTCTTCCTGAAAACACAATCAGCACAACTATCCAGGTATGCCCTAGACTCAATGGTTAGTCCACTATAAAATATATCAAGTAAATCATGCTTTTCCAAATCATGTCCAGGCCGAGCTCTAATAAGAGAGCAAAACCTTGCCCAAGCTTCAGGCAATTTCTCTCCATCTTCTTGATCAAAACTATAAATTCTCTGCAGAGCCATATGTTGAGCACTAGCGGGAAAGTATTTCCGAAAGAAAACATCAAGCAAACAACTTGGACTATTAATAGAATCAGGAGGCAAATTATTATACCAAATCTTAGCATCATCCTATAATGAGAAAGGGAAAATCTTAGTAACAAAATAAGTACGCATCTTAACATCATCAGAAAACAAACTACTTAAAGTAGAAAGCTCATTCATATGTTCTACAGCACTCTCTTTTTCAGTACCACAAAAGGGTGTTTTCTCAACAATAGATATATGAGATAAATCAAGAGAAAAATCATAATCTTTATCCTTAATGTTTATAGGAGATGTGGAAAATTTAGGATCAGGAGACAGTTTATATCTAACAGCATGTTGTGCAATAAGCTTTTTAAGGTTACTTGTACTAGTAGTAGCATTGCATTTATCAATAAAATCATCATCAAGTTCCACATAATCTTCATCAAGATCATCAATCTCAGGTGAATTAACAGGTGTAACAGTATTTTCATTAGGAGTTTCAGTAATTTCAATTTGTCTAGACCTAGCAATTGTAGCATCTAGAAAAGGACCTAATGAACCAGCATTATCAAGCACAGTAGAAGCATCATCAAAATTATCAGAGGAATTTTCAGATTCAGCAGAAATACCAACACGTGAAGTTTGTGGTGGTGAAACAAGTTGACTTATCACAGATGGTGAATCAAGAGCAGCAGAGGTACTCAGAGTTGTACCTTTTCTTGTAGTGGATGGTAATATGGCGACTTTAGTATCGCGAGGTTTACCCATGATGGAGAATTTGCAGCGAACAATATCAATCCAAGTGAACTTCCAAATAAAGCTATGCTCCCCGGCAACGGCGCCAGAAAATAGTCTTGATGACCCACAAGTATAGGGGATCGCAACAGTCTTCGAGGGAAGTATTACCCAATTTATTGATTCGACACAAGGGGAGACAAAGAATACTTGTAAGCCTTAACAGCGAGTTGTCAATTCAGCTGCACCTGAAAATAGACTTGCTCGCAAGAGTTTATCGTAGTAACAGTTTTATAGCAGTAGGAATAGTGAAATAACAAAGCGGTGAAATAAAGATAGCAGTAGTGATTATAGTAAACAGCAGGATTAAAATACTGTAGGCACAGGGACGGATGAACGGGCGTTGCATGGATGAGAGAATTCATATAACAATCATGGTAGGGCATTTGCAGGTAATAATAAAGCGGTATCCAAGTACTAATCAATCAATAGGCATGTGTTCCATATATAGTCGTACGTGCTCGCAATGAGAAACTTGCACAACATCTTTTGTCCTACCAGCCGGTGGCAGCCGGGCCTCTAGGGAAACTACTGGAAATTAAGGTACTACTTTTAATAGAGTACCGGAGCAAAGCATTAACACTCCGTGAACACATGTGATCCTCACATCACCGCCTTCCCCTCCGGTTGTCCCAATTTCTGTCACTTTGGGGCCTCGGGTTCCGGACAGCAACGTGTGTATACAACTTGCAGGTAAGATCAATAAACAATGCATATCATGATGAAACAATAACATGTTCAGATCTGAGATCATGGCACTCGGTCCCTAGTGACAAGCATTAAGCATAACAAGTTGCAACAATATCATAAAAGTAACATCTACGGATACTAGGCACCATGCCCTAACAATCTTGTGACTATTACATGATCAATCTCATCCAATCCCTACCATCCCCTTCAGCCTACAGCGGGGGAATTACTCACACATGGATGGGGGAAACATGGCTGGTCGATGGAGAGGCGTCGGTGGTGATGGCGGTGAAGATCCCCTCCAATTCCCCGTCCCGCGGAGTGCCGAACGGAGTTTCGGTCCCGAGGCGGAGTTTTGCGATGGCGGCGGCGTCGGATGGTCTCTGGAAATATCGACGTACCGGCGTTTTTAGGTCGAAAGACGTATATAGTCCGAGGGAGAGCGTCGGGGCCGCCGAGGCGCCCACACAACGCGGCGCCCCGCCGCCGGCCTAGTGTGTGGGGGCCTCGGGCCCCCACCTGGCTTGCCCTTCTGGCTCCGTCGTATTCTGGGAAAATAGGGCCTTTCGCATAAATTCCGAGGGTTTTCCTGAAGTTGGATTTCTGCACAAAAACGAGACACTGAGCGCTGAAAACAGCGTTAGTCCGTGTTAGTTGTATCCAAAATACACAAATTAGAGGAAAAACAATAGCAAAAGTGTTCGGGAAAGTAGATACGTTTTGGACGTATCAACTAGTACGATTGCTGATACGTCTCCAACGTATCGATAATTTCTTATGTTCCATGCTACTTTATTGATGATACCTACATGTTTTATGCACTTTATATGTCATATTTATGCATTTTCTGGAACTAACCTATTAACAAGATGCCGAAGAGCCAGTTGTTGTTTTGCTGTTTTTGGTTTCAGAAATCCTAGTAAAGAAATATTCTCGGAATTGGACGAAACTTTCGCCCAGGGTCCTATTTTTGCACGAAGCTTCCAGAAGACCGAAGACCTAACGAAGTGGGGCCATGAGGTGGCCAGAGGCTAGGCCGGCGCGGCCCGGCCCTGGCCGCGCCGACCTGCCCCCTGGGCCCTCGTGTGGCCCCTCGCGTTGACCTTCCGCCTACTTAAAGCTCCCGTCGCGAAACCCCCCACCGAGAGCCACGATACGGAAAACCTTACAGAGACGCCGCCGCCGCGAATCCCATCTCGGGGGATTCAGGAGATCGCCTCCGGCACCCTGCCGGAGAGGGGATTCATCTCCCGGAGGACTCTTCATCGCCATGATCGCCTCCGGAGTGATGAGTGAGTAGTTCACCCCTGGACCATGGGTCCATAGCAGTAGCTAGATGGTCGTCTTCTCCTTGTTGTGCTTCATTGTTAGATCTTGTGAGCTGCCTAACATGATCAAGATCATCTATATGTAATTCTATATGTTGTGTTTGTCGGGATCCGATGGATAGAGAGTACTATGATTATGGTGATTATCAATCTATTGTTCATGTGTTGTTTATGATCTTGCATGCTCTCCGTTATTAGTAGAGGCTCTGGCCAAGTTTTTACTCTTAACTCCAAGAGGGAGTAATTATGCTCGATAGTGGGTTCATGCCTTCATTGATACCTGGGACAGTGACAGAAAGTTCTAAGGTTGTGATGTGCTGTTGCCACTAGGGATAAAACATTGATGCTATGTCTAAGGATGTAGTTGTTGATTACATTACGCACAATACTTAATGCAATTGTCTGTTGCTTTGCAACTTAATACTGGAGGGGGTTCGGACGATAACCTGAAGGTGGACTTTTTAGGCATAGATGCAGTTGGATGGCGGTCTATGTTCTTTGTCGTAATGCCCGGATTAAATCTCACTATATTTACCATGTCATGTATATGCATTATTATGCCTTTCTCTATTTGTCAATTGCCCGACTGTAATTTGTTCACCCAACATGCTTTTATCTTATGGGAGAGACACCTCTAGTGAACTGTGGACCCCGGTCCTATTCTTTACATAGCATACAATCTACTTGTTTTACTGTTTTCTTTGCAAACATCTTCCACTCGATACGTTTAATCCTTTGTTACAGCAAGCCGGTGAGATTGACAACCTCACTGTTTCGTTGGGACAAAGTACTTGGGTTGTGTTGTGCAGGTTCCTAGTTGCCGGAATCCCTGGTGTTGCGCCGCATCACATTTCGCGACCATCAACCTTCAACGTGCTTCTTGGCTCCTCCTGGTTCGATTAAACCTTGGTTTCTTTCTGAGGGAAAACTTGCTACTGTGCGCATCATACCTTCCTCTTGGGGTTCCCAACGAACGTGTGAGTTACACGCCATCAAGCTCTTTTTCTGGCGCCGTTGCCGGGAACTGAAGAAAAGTTACACCACAGAGAATTGCCTCCCACGCAACAGCTCTTTTTCTGGCGCGTTGCCGGGGAGATCAAGACACGCTGCAAGGGGAGTCTCCACTTCTCAATCTCTTTACTTTGTTTTTGTCTTGCTTTATTTTATTTACTACTTTGTTTGCTGCACTAAATCAAAACACAAAAAAATTAGTTGCTAGTTTTACTTTATTTACTGTCTTGCTCTCCATATCAAAAACACAAAAAAATTAGTTACTTGCATTTACTTTATCTAGTTTGTTTTATTTACTGTTGCTAAAATGGCCAACCATGAAAATACTAAATTGTGTGACTTCACAAATGCAAATAATAATGATTTCCTATGCACACCTATTGCTCCACCTGCTACTACAGCAGAATTCTTTGAAATTAAACCTGCTTTACTAAATCTTGTCATGAGAGAACAATTTTCTGGTGTTAGTTCTGATGATGCTGCTGCCCATCTCAATAATTTTGTTGAACTTTGTGAAATGCAAAAGTATAAAGATGTAGATGGTGATATTATTAAATTGAAAGTGTTTCCTTTCTCATTAAGAGGAAGAGCTAAAGACTGGTTGCTATCTTTGCCTAAGAATAGTATTGATTCATGGACTAAATGCAAGGATGCTTTTATTGGTAGATATTATCCTCCCGCTAAAATTATTTCTTTGAGAAGTAGCATAATGAATTTTAAACAATTAGATACTGAACATGTTGCTCAAGCATGGGAGAGAATGAAAACTTTGGTAAAGAATTGCCCAACCCATGGACTGACTACTTGGATGATCATCCAAACCTTCTATGCAGGACTAAATTTTTCTTCGCGGAATTTATTGGATTCAGCTGCTGGAGGTACCTTTATGTCCATCACATTGGGGGCGGCTACAAAACTTCTTGATGATATGATGGTAAATTACTCTGAATGGCACACGGAAAGAGCTCCACAAGGTAAGAAGGTAAATTCTGTTGAAGAAACCTCTTCCTTGAGTGATAAGATTGATGTGATTATGTCTATGCTTGTGAATGGTAGATCTAATGTTGATCCTAATAATGTTCCTTTAGCCTCATTGGTTGCTCAAGAAGAAAATGTTGATGTGAATTTCATTAAAAATAATAATTTCAACAACAATGCTTATAGGAACAACTCTGGTAATAACTATAGGCCATATCCTTCTGCTAATGGTAATGGTTATGGTAATTCTTATGGGAATTCTTACAACAATAATAGAAGTGTACCCTCTGGTCTTGAAGCCATGCTTAAAGAATTTATTAGTACACAAACTGCTTTTAACAAATCTGTTGAGGAAAAGCTTGATAAAATTGATACTATCGCTTCTAGAGTTGATAGGCTTGCCTCTGATGTTAATCTTTTAAAGTTGAAAGTTATGCCTAATAATGATCTTGATAATAAGATTACTACTACAGCAAATGCCATCCAAGTTAGAATTAATGAGAATATAAGATTAATGGCTGAGTTGCGTGCTAGGTGGGATAGAGAAGAAAATGAAAAACTAGCTAAAGAGAATAATGTAGCTAAAGTTTGGACTATTACCACCACTAGTAATGCTAATTCCTCACATGTTGCTACACCTCCTACTATCAATGGTAATATAATTGGTGTTGGCAATGTTTCTACTCCTAGTGCAAAGCGTACAAAACTGCCTGAAATTGCTAAAACTGCTGAAACTGCTTGTGATAAAACTGCTGAAATTTTTTCCAACCTTGGGAATAATGATCCCATTGCTGTAGCTCATAATGATTTAGATTTTGATGATTGCCACATCTCTGAAGTTATAAAGTTCTTGCAAAAACTTGCTAAAAGTCCTAATGCTAGTGCTATAAATTTAGCCTTTACAAAACATATTACAAATGCTCTCATAAAAGCTAGAGAAGAGAAACTAAAACTTGAAACTTCTATTCCTAGAAAGTTAGAAGATGGTTGGGAGCCCATCATTAAAATGAAATTCAATGACTTTGAATGTAATGCCTTATGTGATCTTGGTGCAAGTATTTCTGTTATGCCTAAAAAGATTTATG
Source organism: Lolium multiflorum (assembly GCA_030979885.1). NCBI lineage: Eukaryota > Viridiplantae > Streptophyta > Magnoliopsida > Poales > Poaceae > Lolium > Lolium multiflorum. Next base: position 50,416,307 of record CM061747.1, on the reverse strand, counting down.
ATATGCTTGACTTGCCACCATTAAAGAATTGTTATTTGGATGTTAATCTCGCCGATAATGTTAAAAAGAAACCTTTGGGGAGGATTGATAATGTGCATATTACGGTTAACAATAACCTTGTCCCCGTTGATTTTGTTGTCTTGGATATCGAATGCAATGCATCTTGTCCAATTGTGTTGGGAAGACCTTTTCTTCGAACCGTTGGTTGTTATTGATATGAGGGAAGGTAATATTAAATATCAATTTCCTCTCAAGAAAGGTATGGAACACTTCCCTAGAAAGAGAATGAAGTTGCCTTTTGATTCTATTATTAGAACAAGCTATGATGTTGATGCTTCTACTCTCGATGTTACTTGATTTGCACTTTCTGCGCCTAGCTGAAAGGCGTTAAAGAAAAGCGCTTATGGGAGACAACCCATGTTTTTACCTACAGCAATTTTTTGTTTTATTGAGTCTTGGAAGTTGTTTACTACTGTAGCAACCTCTCCTTATCATGTTTTTGTGCCAAGTAAAGTTTCTATGTCAAAGTTGATGTTATATTTGGGATTGCTGCGCAGAAACAGCATTGCTGTCTGTCACGAATCTGGGCACAATTCCCTGTAGAAAATTCGAAAAAATCTGCCAATTTACGAGCGTGATCCTCAGATATATACGCAACTTTCATTAGTTTTGAGTTTTTCCATTTGAGTAAGTCTGGTGCCATTTATAAATTCGTCTTTACGGACTGTTCTGTTTTTGACAGATTCTGCCTTTTATTTCGCATTGCCTCTTTTGCTATGTTGGATTTATTTCTTTGATCCATTAATGTCCAGTAGCATTATGCAATGTCCAGAAGTGAAAAGAATGATTGTGTCACCTCTGAATGTGTGAATTATTAATGATGCACTAACCCTCTAATGAGTTTGCTTGAAGTTTGGTGTGAAGGAAGTTTTCAAGGGTCAAGAGAGGAGAATGATATACTAAGATCAAGAGGAGTGAAAGCTCTAAGCTTGGGGATGCCCCCGTGGTTCATCCCTGCATATTTTAAGAAGACTCAAGCGTCTAAGCTTGGGGATGCCCAAGGCATCCCCTTCTTCATCGACAACATCATCAGGTTCCTCCCCTGAAACTATATTTTTATTCAGTCACATCTTGTGTTCTTTACTTGGAGCGTCGGTTTGTTTTCGTTTTTGTTTTTGTTTGAATAAGATGGATCCTAGCATTCACTTTGTGGGAGAGAGACACGCTCCGCTGTTGCATATGGACACATGTGTCCTTAGGCTTTACTCATAATGTTCAAGGCGAAGTTTCTTCTTCGTTAATTTGTTATATGGTTGGAATTGGAAAATGCTACATGTAGTAATTCTAAAAATGTCTTGGATAATGTGATACTTGGCAATTGTTGTGCTCATGTTTAAGCTCTTGCATCATATGCTTTGCACCCATTAATGAAGAAATACATAGAGCTTGCTAAAATTTGATTTGCATATTTGGTTTCTCTAAGGTCTAGATAATATCTAGTATTGAGTTTTGAACAACAAGGAAGACAGTGTAGAGTCTTATAATGTTTACAATATGTCTTTTATGTGAGTCTTGCTGCACTTGTTCATCCTTGAGTTTGCTTCAAATAACCTTGCTAGCCTAAACCTTGTATCGAGAGGGAATACTTCTCATGCATCCAAAATCCTTGAGCCAACCACTATGCCATTTGTGTCCACCATACCTACCTACTACATGGTATTTACCCGCCATTCCAAAGTAAATTGCTTGAGTGCTACCTTTAAAATTCCATCATTCGCCTTTGCAATATATAGCTCATGGGACAAAATAGCCTTAAAAACTATCGTAGTATTGAATATGTACTTATGCACTTTATATTTTATTAAGTTGCTTGTTGTGCGATAACCATGTTTCTGGGGAACGCCATCAACTATTGTTGAATATCATGTGAGTTGCTATGCATGTCCGTCTTGTCTGAAGGTCTATCATTTTAGTGGTTGGAGCATGCAAAATTGTTAGAGAAGAACATTGGGCCGCTAACTAAAGCCATGAATCATGGTGGAAGTTTCAGTTTTGGACATATATCCTCAATCTCATATGAGAATAATAACTTTGCTACATGCTTATGCATTTAAGAGGAGTCCATTATCTGTTGTCCATGTTGTCCCGGTATGGATGTCTAAGTTGAGAATAATCAAAAGCGAGAAATCCAAAATGCGAGCATTCTCCTTGGACCTTTGTACAGGCGGCATGGAGGTACCCCTTTGTGACACTTGGTTGAAACATGGCATGCAAAGATCCGGTAGTCCAAGTTAAGTAGGACGAGGTGCGGGCACTATTAGTATACTATGCGTGAGGCTTGCAACTTGTAAGATATAATTTTCATAACTCATATGCTTTATTACTACCGTTGACAAAATTGTTTCATGTTTTCAAAATAAAAGCTCTAGCACAAATACAGCAATCGATGCTTTCCTCTTTGAAGGACCATTCTTTTACTTTTATTGTTGAGTCAGTTTACCTATCTCCTTCCACCTTAAGAAGCAAACACTTGTGTGAACTGTGCATTGATTCCTACATACTTGCATATTGCACTTGTTATATTACTTTATGTTGACAATATCCATGAGATATACATGTTACAAGTTGAAACTTAATCTTCTTATGTGTTGCTTCAACACCTTTACTTTGATTTATTGCTTTACGAGTTAACTCTTATGCAAGACTTATTGATGCTTGTCTTGAAGTACTATTCATGAAAAGTCTTTGCTATATGATTCAGTTGTTTACTCATGTCATTACCATTGCTTTGATCGCTGCATTCATTACATATGTTTACAAATAGTATGATCAAGATTATGATGGCATGTCACTTCAGAAATTATCTTTGTTATCGTTTTACCTGCTCGGGACGAGCAGAACTAAGCTTGGGGATGCTGATACGTCTCCAACGTATCGATAATTTCTTATGTTCCATGCTACTTTATTGATGATACCTACATGTTTTATGCACTTTATATGTCATATTTATGCATTTTCTGGAACTAACCTATTAACAAGATGCCGAAGAGCCAGTTGTCTGTTGTTTTTGGTTTCAGAAATCCTAGTAAAGAAATATTCTCGGAATTGGACGAAACTTTCGCCCAGGGTCCTATTTTTGCACGAAGCTTCCAGAAGACCGAAGACCTAACGAAGTGGGGCCACGAGGTGGCCAGAGGCTAGGCCGGCGCGGCCCAGGCCCTGGCCGCGCCGACCTGCCCCCTGGGCCCCTCGTGTGGCCCCTCGCGTTGACCTTCCGCCTACTTAAAGCTCCCGTCGCGAAACCCCCAGTACCGAGAGCCACGATACGGAAAACCTTACAGAGACGCCGCCGCCGCGAATCCCATCTCGGGGGATTCGGAGATCGCCTCCGGCACCCTGCCGGAGAGGGGATTCATCTCCCGGAGGACTCTTCATCGCCATGATCGCCTCCGGAGTGATGAGTGAGTAGTTCACCCCTGGACCATGGGTCCATAGCAGTAGCTAGATGGTCGTCTTCTCCTTGTTGTGCTTCATTGTTAGATCTTGTGAGCTGCCTAACATGATCAAGATCATCTATATGTAATTCTATATGTTGTGTTTGTCGGGATCCGATGGATAGAGAGTACTATGATTATGGTGATTATCAATCTATTGTTCATGTGTTGTTTATGATCTTGCATGCTCTCCGTTATTAGTAGAGGCTCTGGCCAAGTTTTTACTCTTAACTCCAAGAGGGAGTAATTATGCTCGATAGTGGGTTCATGCCTTCATTGATACCTGGGACAGTGACAGAAAGTTCTAAGGTTGTGATGTGCTGTTGCCACTAGGGATAAAACATTGATGCTATGTCTAAGGATGTAGTTGTTGATTACATTACGCACAATACTTAATGCAATTGTCTGTTGCTTTGCAACTTAATACTGGAGGGGGTTCGGACGATAACCTGAAGGTGGACTTTTTAGGCATAGATGCAGTTGGATGGCGGTCTATGTTCTTTGTCGTAATGCCCGGATTAAATCTCACTATATTTACCATGTCATGTATATGCATTATTATGCCTTTCTCTATTTGTCAATTGCCCGACTGTAATTTGTTCACCCAACATGCTTTTATCTTATGGGAGAGACACCTCTAGTGAACTGTGGACCCCGGTCCTATTCTTTACATAGCATACAATCTACTTGTTTTACTGTTTTCTTTGCAAACATCTTCCACTCGATACGTTTAATCCTTTGTTACAGCAAGCCGGTGAGATTGACAACCTCACTGTTTCGTTGGGACAAAGTACTTGGGTTGTGTTGTGCAGGTTCCTAGTTGGCGCCGGAATCCCTGGTGTTGCGCCGCATCACATTTCGCGACCATCAACCTTCAACGTGCTTCTTGGCTCCTCCTGGTTCGATTAAACCTTGGTTTCTTTCTGAGGGAAAACTTGCTACTGTGCGCATCATACCTTCCTCTTGGGGTTCCCAACGAACGTGTGAGTTACACGCCATCAATTGCCTGCACCTGTTCTGCTTAACCTTGATTCCAGGAAAGGGTGGTCGGTCACAGAAAATGAGCTAAATGCATACATAGAAAGGGAAGGCCATCATGCAAGGGACGGCACGGAGGAGGCCGAGGAGCACCTCGACTCTTCATCCGATGCAGCAAGCTCCTCATATCAACATTATGGTCATGTGGAGCCTCCACGACATTCTTCTGCGCAGGGGCCTTATTATCACTCCATGTATCCACCGGCGTGGAACCCCGACCCTCGTTGGGAATGAACTCCACTTAGGCCAAAAGCCTAAGCTTGGGGGAGGTATACCGGCATCACTCATTCTTTGCATATTATGGTTTCTGGATACTTGTACATACTTGTTTAGTTCTTAGAGTGGTTTTCTAATGAGAGGGAGATGATATTTGGGGAAGTGCTGTCCAAAAACAGATTCTGGGCTGTTACCAAAAAAATCGTACGCACAGCCAGAACGTTATTTTGAGTTGCAAATTTTTGAGCATGTGCCCCAGGTTGTTATCTAACTTTCATTAGTTGAACACTTTTTGAGCTGAGCAATGGAAGATTTTTGTTAATTTCGATTTCTGTACTGCTGTCAGGTTTTGGCAGATTTCTGTCATCCTGCTTTTCTGTGTTTCTGTTAGTTTGCATTCTCTTGTTTTCGCTTTGTTTCTTTCCTAAAACACAAAAAGACCAAAAATATTTCTGTTGTTTCTCTTCACCATTTATTTATTTGGTTCTTTGCTCTTATTTCACTTTATTTGCTATCGTTGGTTTGCTATGAGAAAACCCAAAAAGATTTTGCTTTGTTTTCTTGTTTCCTTTTGTTCTTGTTTCTAACCCGAAAACACCAAAAATATTTGTTGTTCTTCTTTGGTTTTGTAAAGTTCATTAGGGAGTTCAGAGGTCTCCGGTGGTTGGAGCTTGGTTTCATTCCATATTATTATTCAAGCTGCACAAGTGAAAGGCAATAATGACGATCTACGGCAATTTGACTGTGGTGAGAGGCTGGTATGAACTCTATTTGTTTTCATTTTTGTACATATACTCATCCATGTGAGCATGCTTAGTTGGTTCATATGAGGTATATGTCATTTAATGAAAGTCTAGTAGTTTATGATCTCTCATGATTAGTTCCAATTTATTAATAATGAGTAGCATGTCATGGATATTTGCTTGCATTGTTTTATTCATAGATCGGTATGACATTGTGGTATCCTCCTCTGAATAATTCACTTGAATCGACTTGGCACATGCTCACGCATGCATATGACTAAACAAAATTCAATTAAGCCTCGATGATTTACTTTGCTTCAGAGTTCTTGTATCACTTTTATGCCTCCGTTAATTTTATTTTGTCGCAAGCATGATTATGACAGTTATTGCTCTCTTGATTGTCGCTTCCCAGTCTATTGCTAGCCTCCACTTGTACTGAGCGGGAACGCTGCTCGTGCTTCCAAACACCTGAAAACCAAGTTATTCCAAAGTGTCCACCATAAATACCTATGCATGGCATTTCAAACCATTCCAAGTAAATTCTCATGTGCTACCTTTAAACCTTCAAACTACTTCTCAATTTGTGTTAATGTTTTATAGCTCATGAGGAAATATGTGGTGTTTTATCTTTCAACCTTGTCATTTACTCCGGACAGACTTTCACCAATGGACTAGTGGCACATCCGCTTATCCAATAAATTTGCAAAAAGAGCTGGCAACGGGGTTCCCAGCCCCAATTAATCAACCTTCATTAATAATTCTCTTCACGTGTTTTGCTCTGATTCATCAGTAAGCAACTTAACCTGCAAATAGACACTTCCCCATGGTATGTGAATGTTGGAAGGCACCCGAGGATTCGGTTAGCCATGGCTTGTGTAAGCAAAGGTTGGGGGAGTGTCATCCATAATGAAACTAAAATACATGTGTAAACAAAAGAGAAGAGGGATGATCTACCTTGCTGGTAGAGATAATGTCCTTCATGGGAGCCGCTCTTGAGAGTCTGGTTGGCGAGGTGGTTAGAGTACCCACTATCATTCGTTGACAACAACAAACACCTCTCAAAATAATTTTACTCCTGTCTTTGAAAAATGAAAAGCTCTAGCACATGTTAATCCCTGCTTCCCTCTGCGAAGGGTCAATCTTTTACTTTTATGTTGAGTCACCATCCTTTCTTTGAGCACTTTCTTGAGAGCATGACTATCATTCTTAGTATAATATGCTTGTCCCAAAATATGATCAGCTGTGGTATAACTTTGATGCTTTTATCTTTGACAAATTTACTTCTAGTCTTTCTATGAACTTCAGAGGTGCCTGGGCATTTATGTTTTGCTACAAATACAGGCAAGCGAGATACCACTTTATCATATCCTTCTATGAACATTGCAATCCTGCTTATTGAAGTGCTTCATGATGCTTGTTATTAGTTTGTTGGTATCTCTTTTATGATTGACACAGTTACTAGATGACTTTATTTGCATGTACCTTATTATGAATTGCTTAAGCACTTGCCATATCATGAGAATATTTACATCATATGAACAAATGTGTTCGTGAAAGTTCTTTTATCGCACTCAGTTGTTAACTGAATTGCTTGAGGACAAGCAATAAGCTAAGCTTGGGGGGAGTTGATACATCCAAAACGTATCTACTTTCTCGAACACTTTTGCTATTGTTTTGCCTCTAATTTGTGTATTTTGGATACAACTAACACGGACTAACGCTGTTTTCAGCAGAATTGCTCTGGTGTCTCGTTTTTGTGCAGAAATCCAACTTTCAGGAAAATCCTCGGAATTTATGCGAAAGGCCCTATTTTTCTAGAATACTGACGGAGCCAGAAGGGCAAGCCAGGTGGGGGCCCGAGGCCCCCACACACTAGGCCGGCGCGCCGCCTTGTGGTGTGGGCGCCTCGGCGGCCCCACGCTCTCCTCTAGACTATATACGCCTTTCGACCTAAAAACGCCAGGGGGTACGACCATATTTCCAGAGACCATCCAGTACGCCGCCGCCATCGCGAAACTCCGCCTCGGGACCAGAAACTCCGTTCTGGCACTCCGCCGGGACGGGGAATTGGAGGGGATCTTCACCGCCATCACCACCGACGCCTCTCCATCGACCAGCCATGTTTCCCCCATCCATGTGTGAGTAATTCCCCCGCTGTAGGCTAAAGGGGATGGTAGGGATTGGATGAGATTGATCATGTAATAGTCACAAGATTGTTAGGGCATGGTGCCTAGTATCCGTAGATGTTACTTTTATGATATTGTTGCAACTTGTTATGCTTAATGCTTGTCACTAGGGCCCGAGTGCCATGATCTCAGATCTGAACATGTTATTGTTTCATCATTATATGCATTGTTTATTGATCTTACCTGCAAGTTGTATACACACGTTGCTGTCCGGAACCCGAGGCCCCAAAGTGACAGAAATTGGGACAACCGGAGGGGAAGGCGGTGATGTGAGGATCACATGTGTTCACGGAGTGTTAATGCTTTGCTTCGGTACTCTATTAAAAGGAGTACCTTAATTTCCAGTAGTTTCCCTAGAGGCCCGGCTGCCACCGGCTGGTAGGACAAAAGATGTTGTGCAAGTTTCTCATTGCGAGCACGTACGACTATATATGGAACACATGCCTATTGATTTATTAGTACTTGGATACCGCTTTATTATTACCTGCAAATGCCCTACCATGATTGTTACATGAATTCTCTCATCCATGCAACGCCCGTTCATCCGTCCATGTGCCTACAGTATTTTAATCCTGCTGTTTACTATAATCACTACTGCTGTCTTTATTTCACCGCTGCTGTTATTTCACTATTCCTACTGCCATAAAACTGTTGCTACTGATAAACTCTTGCGAGCAAGTCTGTTTCCAGGTGCAGCTGAATTGACAACTCCGCTGTTAAGGCTTACAAGTATTCTTTGTCTCCCCTTGTGTCGAATCAATAAATTGGGTAATACTTCCCTCGAAGTTGCGATCCCCTATACTTGTGGGTCATCACTGTACAAGTGTCTAAGGAGAAAGCACGCATTGGATTTCTCGCTTTTGATTATTCTCAACTTAGACATCCATACCGGGACAACATAGACAACAGATAATGGACTCCTCTTTTAATGCTTAAGCATTCAACAACAGTTAATATTCTCATAAGAGATTGAGGTTGTATGTCCAAACTGAAACTTCCACCATGATACATGGCTTTAGTTGGCGGCCCAATGTTCTTCTCTAACATATGCATACTCAAACCATTTGATCATGAAATCGCACTTACTTCAGACAAGACGAACATGCATAGCATCTCACATGATATCCAACAAAGATAAAGTTGATGGCGTCCCCAGAAACATGGTTACCGCTCAACAAGCAACTTATAAGAATTAAGACACATAACTACATATTCATCACCACAATAGTTTTTAAGCTATTTGTCCCATGAGCTATATATTGTAAAGGTAGAGGAATGAAATTTTAAAGGTAGCACTCAAGTAATTTACTTTGGAATGGCAGAAAAATACCACATAGTAGGTAGATATGGTGGACACAAATGGCATGGGGTTTTGGCTCAAGGTGTTTGGATGCACGAGAAGCATTTCCTCTCAGTACAAGGTTTGGGCTAGCAAGGTTGTTTGAAGCAAACACAAGTATGAACAGGTACAGCAAAACTCACACAAGAACATATTGCAAGCATTATAAGGCTCTACACTGTCTTCCTTGTTGTTCAAACACTTTACCCGAAAATATCTAGACTTAGAGAGAACAATCATGCAAACCAAATTAAACAAGCTCTACGGTAGTTCTTCATTAATAGATTAAACTACATGATGCAAGAGCTTAAACATGATCTATGAGAGCTCAAACAATTGCCAAATTTCCAAACCATATGCAGCATTTTCCGATTCCAACCAAATAGCAATTTAACGAAGCAATTTAGCCTTCGCCATGAACATTAAAGCACAATTAAGAACACAAGTGTTCCATAAGAAAAAGCGGAGCGTAATATCTCCAATATAAGAATGGTGGGATCCAACTTTATTCAAAACAAAAACAAAAATAAAAAGCAAACCGACGCTCCAAGTAAAGAACATAAGATGTGATGGAATAAAAATATAGTTTCACTAGAAGTGACCTGATAATGTTGTCGATGAAGAAGGGGATGCCTTGGGCATCCCCAAGTTTAGATGCTTGAGTCTTCTTAAAATATGCAGGGATGAACCACCGGGGCATCCCCAAGCTTAGACCTTTCACTCTTCTTGATCATAGTATATCATCCTCTTCTCTTGACCCTTGAAAACTTCCTTCACACAAACTTCAAGCAAACTCATTAGAGGGTTAGTGCATAACCAAAAATTCACATATTCAGAGGTGACACAATCATTCTTAACACTTCTGGACATTGCACAAAGCTTCTGAAAGTTAATGGAACAAAGAAACTCATTCAACATAGCAAAAGCGGCAATGCGAAATAAAAGACAGAATCTGTCAAAAACAGAACAGTCCGTAAAGATGAATCTGGCAGGGGCACTTAACTTGCTCAAATGGAAAAACTCAAAACTAATGAAAGTTGCGTACATATATGAGGATCATGCTCGTAATTTTGCATATTTTTAAGATTGTTTTACAGAGACTTCTGCGAGAATTCGTGACAGACAGCAATGCTGTTTCTGCGCAGCGATCCAAATCTATCATCAACTTTAACATGGAAACTTTACTTGGCACAAAAACATGATATGGAGAGGTTACTACAGTAGTAAACAACTTCCAAGACTCAACAATACAGTAAATAAAATGAAACTTGGGTTATCTCCCAAGAAGTGCTTTTCTTTAACGCCTTTCAGCTAGGCGCAGAAAGTGCAAATCAAGTAACATCAAGAGAAGAAGCATCAACATCATAGCTTGTTCTAATAATAGAATCAAAAGGCAACTTCATTCTCTTTCTAAGGAAGTGTTCCATACCTTTCTTGAGAGGAAATTGATATTTAATATTACCTTCCCTCATATCAATAACAACACCAACGGTTCGAAGAAAAGGTCTTCCCAACACAATAGGACAAGATGTATTGCATTCGATATCCAAGACAACAAAATCAACGGGGACAAGGTTATTGTTAACCGTAATGCGAACATTATCAATCCTCCCCAAAGGTTTCTTTTTAACATTATCAGCAAGATTAACATCCAAATAACAATTCTTCAATGGTGGCAAGTCAAGCATATCATAAATCTTTTTAGGCATAACAGAAATACTTGCACCAAGATCACATAAAGAATTACACTCAAAGTCATTGAATTTCATTTTAATGATGGGCTCCCAACCATCTTCTAACTTCCTAGGGATAGAAGCTTCAAGTTTTAATTTCTCTTCCCTAGCTTTAATGAGAGCATTTGTAATATGTTTTGTAAAGGCTAAATTTATAGCACTAGCATTGGGACTTCTAGCAAGTTTTTGTAAGAACTTTATAACTTCAGTAATATGACAATCATAAAAATCTAAACCATTATGTTCTACAGCAATGGAATCATTGTCACCAATATTTTGAAAAATTTCAGCAGTTTTATCACAAACAACAGTTTCAGCAGTTTTGTACGCTTTGCACTAGGAGTAGAAACATTGCCAACACCAATTATTTTACTATTGATAGTAGGAGGTGCTATAATTTCTTATGATACGTCGCAAACGTATCTATAATTTCTTATGTTCCATGCTACTTTTATTACAATACTTGAATGTTTTATACATACTTTACATCATTATTATACATTTTCCGGCACTAACCTATTAACAAGATGCCGAAGTGCCAGTTGTTGTTTTCTGCTGTGTTTGGTTTCAGAAATCCTTGTAAGGAAATATTCTCGGAATTGGACGAAATCAACGCCCAGGGGCCTATTTTTACACGAAGCTTCCAGAAGACCGAAAGGGAGACGAAGTGGGGCCACGAGGTGGCCGACACCAGGCGGCGCGGCCCGGCCTTGGCCGTGCGCCCCGTTGTGGGCCCTCGCGTCGCCGACCTACCCTTCCGCCTACTTAAAGCCTCCGTCGCGAAACCCCCGTACCGAGAGCCACGATACGGAAAACCTTCCAGAGAAGCCGCCGCCAATCCCATCTCGGGGATTCAGGAGATCGCCTCCGGCACGGGAGAGGGGAATCATCACCGGAGGGGCTCTACATCATCATGCCCGCCTCCGGATTGATGCGTGAGTAGTTCATCCTTGGACTATGGGTCCATAGCAGTAGCTAGATGGTTGTCTTCTCCGCTTGTGCTATCATTGTTATAGATCTTGTGAGCTGCCTAACATGATCAAGATCATCTATTTGTAATGCTACATGTTGTGTTTGGTGGGATCCGATGAATATAGAATATTATGTTAAGTTGATTATCAATCTATCATATATGTGTTGTTTATGTTCTTGCATGCTCTCCGTTGCTAGTAGAGGCTCTGGCCAAGTTGATACTTGTAACTCCAAGAGGGAGTATTTATGCTTGATAGTGGGTTCATGCCTCCATTTAATCTGGGACAGTGACAGAAAGTTCTAAGGTTGTGGATGTGCTGTTGCTACTAGGGATAAAACATTGATGCTTTATCTAAGGATATTTGTGTTGATTACATTATGCGCCATACTTAATGCAATTATCTGTTGTTTACAACTTAATACCGGAAGGGGTTCGGATGATAACCTGAAGGTGGATTATTTAGGCATAGATGCATGCTGGATAGCGGTCTATGTACTTTGTCGTAATGCCCTGATTAAATCACATAGTAATCATCGTTGATATGTATTGAATCTTTATTTGTCAATTGCCCGCCTGTAATTTGTTCACCCATCATGTTAGTTATCTTATTGGAGAGACACCTCTAGTGAACTGTGGACCCCGGTCCATTCTTTTACATCTGAATACATTCTACTGCTTTTAATGTTCTTTGCAAACAAACACCATCTTCCACTCGATACGCTTAATCCTTTGTTTTCAGCAAGCCGGTGAGATTGACAACCTCACTGTTACGTTGGGGCAAAGTACTTTGATTGTGTTGTGCAGGTTCCACGTTGGCGCCGGTTTCACTGGTGTTGCGCCGCACTACATTCCTCCACCAACAACCTTCACGTGCTTCTTGGCTCCTACTGGTTCGATAACCTTGGTTTCTTACTGAGGGAAAACTTGCTGCTGTGTGCATCACACCTTCCTCTTGGGGATCCCAACGGACGTGTACATCTACGCGCATCAAGACCGTTTTCTGGCGCCGTTGCCGGGGAGATCAAGACACGCTGCAAGGGGAGTCTCCACTTCCAATCTCTTTACTTTGTTTTTGTCTTGCTTTATTTTATTTACTACTTTGTTTGTTGCACTTAAACAAAACACAAAAAAAATAGTTGCTAGATTTACTTTATTTACTGTCTTGTTCTCTATATCAAAAACATAAAAAAATTAGTTACTTGTCTTTACTTTATTTGCCTAGTTTACTTTACTACTGTTATAATGGGTACTCCTGAAAATACTAAGTTGTGTGATTTCACTAGCACAAATAATAATGATTTTATATGTACTCCTATTGCTCCACCTGCTACTACAGCAGAATTCTATGAAATTAAACCTGCTTTACTGAATCTTGTTATGAGAGAGCAATTTTCTGGTGTTAGTACTGATGATGCTGCTGCCCATCTTAATAATTTTGTTGAACTTTGTGAAATGCAAAAGTATAAGGATATACATGGTGATATTATAAAACTGAAATTGTTTCCTTTCTCATTAAGAGGAAGAGCTAAAGATTGGTTGCTATCTTTGCCTAAGAATAGTATTGATTCATGGACTAAATGTAAAGATGCTTTTATTAGTAAATATTATCCTCCTGCTAAGATTATATCTTTGAGAAGTAGCATTATGAACTTTAAAAAATTTGATAATGAACATGTTGCTCAAGCATGGGAGAGAATGAAATCTTTGGTAAAGAATTGCCCAACCCATGGACTGACTACTTGGATGATCATCCAAACCTTTTATGCAGGATTGAATTTTTCCTCGAGGAACCTATTGGATTCAGCTGCTGGAGGTACTTTTATGTCCATCACCCTGGGCGCCGCAACTAAATTACTTGATGATATGATGATCAATTACTCTGAATGGCACACTGAAAGAACTCCTCAAGGTAAGAAGGTAAATTCTGTTGAAGAAACCTCTTCTTTGGGTGATAAGATTGATGCTATTATGTCTATGCTTGCAAATGGTAGATCTCATATTGATCCTAATAATGTTCCTTTAGCTTCATTAGTTGCTCAAGAAGAAAATGTTGATGTGAATTTCATTAAGAACAATAATTTCAACAACAATGCTTATAGGAATAATTATGGTAACAACAACTTTAGGCCATATCCTTCTAATAATGGTAATGGTTATGGTAATTCTTATGGTAATTCTTACAACAATAATAAGAGTGTACCCCCTGGTCTTGAAGCCATGCTTAAAGAATTTATTAGTACACAAACTGCTTTCAATAAAACTGTTGAAGAAAAGCTTGATAAAATTGATATTCTTGCTTCTAAGGTTGATAGTCTTGCTCTTGATGTTGATCTTTTAAAATTGAAAGTTATGCCTGAGAAAGTTGAAGATGCTAGGTTTGCTAAAACAAATGCCATCCAAGTTAGAATTAATGATAATATTAGAATGTTGGCTGAATTGCATGCTAGGTGGGATAGAGAAGAAAAAGAAAAACTTGCTAAAGAGAATAATGTAGCTAAAGTATGGACTATTACCACCACTAGTAATGTTGATTCTTCACATGTTGCTGCACCTCCTACTAAAATAATTGCTGCACCTCCTCCCATTTCGAGAGTAATTTCCCTGCAAAGAATCTGAGACGAGACCGATACAATAGGACTTTATCCCCAATATTAAACTCTCTTTTGATGATCCTTCTATCATGCCATTTCTTAACTTTTTCTTTAAAGAGTTTAGCATTTTCATAAGCTTCACTTCTCCATTCATCTAAAGAACTTAATTGCAGCAACCTCTTATTACCGGCTAATTTAGGATCTTTATTTAGTTCTCTAACAGCCCAATAAGCTTTGTGCTCTAGTTCTAGAGGTAAATGACAAGCTTTTCCATAAACCATTTTATAAGGTGACATTCCCATAGGATTTTTATAAGCAGTTCTATAAGCCCATAGTGCTTCCTTCAATTTGCTAGCCCAATTCTTTCTAGATTTATTAACGGTCTTTCCCAAAATAGATTTAATCTCTCTATTTGATAATTCTACTTGACCACTAGTTTGAGGATGATAAGCGGAAGCAATTCTATGATTAATACCATATTTAGCAAGAGTTTTTCTAAAACCTCCATGAATAAAATGAGAACCTCCATCAGTCATAATATATCTAGGTACTCCAAATCTAGGAAAAATAATATCTAAAAGCATTTTTAAAGAGGTCTCACCATCAGCACTTTTTGTGGGTATAGCTTCTACCCATTTGGTAACATAATCAACAGCGACAAGTATATGAGTGTTACCTTCTGAAGAAGGGAAAGGACCCATGAAGTCGAATCCCCAACAATCGAATGGTTCAATAACAAGAGTATAATTCATAGGCATTTCATTGCGTCTAGAGATATTACCAACTCTTTGACATTCATCACAAGATAAGATAAACTTCCTTGCATCTTTGAAAAGTGTTGGCCAATAAAAACCTGATTGTAGAACCTTTTGTGCGGTTCTATCTCCAGCGTGATGTCCTCCATAAACACTACCATGACATTTACTCAATATCTCCTGTTGTTCATATTCAGGAACACATCTTCGCATAATACCGTCTACTCCTTCTTTATATAAGTGTGGGTCATCCCAAAAATAATGCCTCAAATCATAAAAGAATTTCCTCCTTTGCTGAGCTGAAAAGGTTGGAGGCAAATACTTCGAAACAATAAAGTTAGCATAATCAGCATACC
The DNA here is from genome assembly GCA_030979885.1 of Lolium multiflorum. Lineage (NCBI taxonomy): Eukaryota > Viridiplantae > Streptophyta > Magnoliopsida > Poales > Poaceae > Lolium > Lolium multiflorum. The sequence goes on along the minus strand of CM061747.1, from coordinate 50,400,883 downwards.
AAGGGCTCTCTCGCGAGCTCACCTTTATTACAGCCAATTGTTCATTTGGAAAACTATCATTAACAGGAACAGGATCATAAGTAATATTTTCCAATCTAGACAAATTATCAGCAACAGGATTATCAGCACCTTTCCTATCTATAATATGTAAATCAAATTCTTGCAAAAGAAGCACCCATCTAATAAGCCTTGGCTTAGCATCTTTCTTTGTCATAAGGTATCTAATTGCAGCATGATCAGTATGAATCGTGACTTTTGAATCAACAATATAGGGTCTAAACTTGTCACAAGCAAAGACTACAGCTAACAATTCCTTTTCAGTTGTAGCATAATTTCTTTGAGCAGCATCAAGAGTCTTACTAGCATAATGAATAACATTTAATTTTTTATCTACTCGCTGTCCAAGAACAGCGCCTACAGCAAAATCACTAGCATCACACATAATTTCAAAAGGCAAATTCCAATCAGGAGGTTCAACTATAGGAGCAGTTGTTAAGGCTTTCTTTAGAGTTTCAAAAGCTTCTTTACAATCATCATCAAAAACAAAAGGTACATCTTTTTGAAGAAGATTAGTAAGAGGCTTTGAAATCTTGGAGAAATCTTTAATAAATCTCCTATAAAACCCAGCATGACCAAGAACACTACGAATACCTTTAACATCCCTCGGATAGGGCATCTTCTCAATTGCTTCAACTTTAGCTCTATCAACTTCAATACCTCTCTCGGAAATTTTATGTCCCAATACAATTCCTTCATTAACCATAAAGTGGCATTTCTCCCAATTAAGAACAAGGTTAGTTTCTTCACATCTCTGCAAAACTTTATCGAGGTTTCGCAAGCAATTATCAAAAGAATTCCCATAGACAGAAAAATCATCCATGAACACCTCTACAATACTCTCGCAAAAGCCATGAAAAATAGCGGACATGCATCTTTGAAAAGTAGCAGGAGCATTACATAAACCAAAAGGCATACGCCTATAAGCATAAGTTCCATAAGGACAAGTGAACGTGGTTTTCTCTTGATCTTTAGCTTTAACAACAATTTGTGAAAACCCAGAATAACCATCAAGAAAGCAAAAATGAGTATTTTTAGACAACCTTTCTAGCATTTGATCAATAAAGGGTAAAGGGTAATGATCTTTCTTAGTAACTTTATTAACTTTTCGAAAATCAATGCACATTCTATATCCTACAACTACTCTTTGAGGGATGAGCTCATCATTATCATTAGGCACAACAGTCATTCCTCCTTTCTTAGGAACACAATGCACAGGACTAACCCATCTACTATCAGCAATAGGATATATAATACCAGCTTCAAGAAGTTTTAATACCTCATTCCTTACCACCTCCTTCATCTTCGGAATTAGACGACGCTGATGTTCAACAACAGGCTTTGCATCATCTTCCATATTAATAGCATGTTGGCAAATAGAAGGAGAAATCCCCTTCAAATCATCAAGAGTATAGCCAATAGCTCCTCGGTGTTTCTTCAATATTTCCAATAACCTTTCTTCCTCAATCTCTAAAAGCTTAGAACTAATAATAACAGGATATATTTTCTTATCATCAATATGAGCATATTTAAGATTATCAGGTAAAGGCTTTAAATCAAAAACAGGATCTTCCTTTGGTGGCGGTGTTGTACCCAAATCTTCCACCGGTAAATCATGCTTGAGAATAGGTTGGCGAAGAAAAATCTCCTCAAGCTCATCTCTTTCTTTCCTAAAAACTTCACTCTCGCTATTCTCCAAATGTTGCTGCAAAGGATTATTAGGAACAAGAACAATAGATGCACACTGCTCCATTTTAAAATCATCACTAGGCAAATCAGCTTTATAAGGAGTTTTGGTAAATTTAGAGAAGTTAAACTCATAAGATTCACCAGCAAATTTAGTCAAAATTTTCTCTTTCTTGCAATCTATAATAGCTCCACAAGTATTTAGAAAAGGTCTACCAAAAATGATAGGACAATAATCACTAGCAGCAGAACCAAGTACCAAAAAGTCAGCAGGATATTTAATCTTACCACATAGAACTTCCACATCTCGAACAATACCAATTGGAGAAATAGTTTCTCTATTAGCCAGCTGAATAATCACATCAATATCTTCAAGTTCACAAGAATCAATTTCGTGCATAATCTCCGTGTAAAGCTCATAAGGAATAGCACTAACACTTGCACCAATATCACATAAACCATAATAGCAATGATCACCAATTCTAACAGATAACATAGGAACACTAACTTGTTTGGGTTTATTAGGATGTGAAACAATATTAGAAGCATCTTCACAGAAAATAATATGACCATCCTCCACATTTTCAGTCACAAGATCTTTAACTATTGCAACAGCAGGTTCAACCTTTATTTGTTCTTCAGGTTCTATAGGTTTCTTTTCACTTTTATTAACCACACTAGATATAACAGAATACTCTTTCATTTTAGCAGGGAAAGGAGTTTTTTCAATATAAGCTTCAGGAATAACATGATCAACAGTTTCAATCACTACACATTTGTTTACAGATGAATCAACTTTATCTTTATACGGTTCATGATACTTATCAAAATTCTTCTTAGGCAATTCATAATGAGAGGCAAAAGCTTTGTAAAGATTTGCAACAACTTGGGAATCAAGACCATATGTAGCACTCATATTACGAAATTTATCAGTATCCATAAAAACTTCAATGCATTTATAATCATAAATTATACCTGATTCTCTATCTTTGTCGTTCTCCCATCCTTCAGTATTTTCTTGGATCCGATCAAGAAGGTCCCTTTTAAACTCTTCTTTGTTGCGTGTAAATGATCCAGAACAAGAAGTATCCAGCAAGGTCTTGTCTTGAAAAGAAAGTCTTGCATAGAAATTATCAATAATAACATTACCAGGAAGCTCATGAATGGGGCATTTGAGCATTAAAGACTTCAATCTCCCCCAAGCTTGGGCAATACTTTCTCCATCATGAGGCCAGAAATTATATATGCGGTTCCGATCCTTGTGAATTTCACTTGGAGGATAGAATTTAGAATAAAATAAAGGCACAATGTCCTCCCAATCAAGAGAATCACCATTCTTCAGCAATTTATACCAATGCGCCGCTTTACCAGACAGCGATATAGTGAATAGTTTCTTTCTAACTTCATTCATAGCAATACCTGCACATTTGAATAACCCGCATAATTCATGCAAAAACAGTAAATGATCACCAGGATGAACAGTTCCATCCCCTTCATAGCGGTTATCCATAACACGTTCAATAATTTTCATAGGTATTTTATATGGTATCACTTCCTCACCTGGCGCTTCATCCACTACCGTTGCAGTAGTAGTAGATTTCCCAAATAGAAATTGAAGAGAAGATCTCTCCATAATGACTTATAGCAGCAGGCAGAAATAAAATCAGCACAAACAGTAAAGGTTTTCCTTACCAATTCCACTTACCAATAGCGCTTCACTCCCCGGCAACGGCGCCAGAAAATAGTCTTGATGACCCACAAGTATAGGGGGTGTATCGTAGTATCTTCGATAAGTAAGAATGTCGATCCCAACGAGGAGCAGAAGGTGTTGACAAGTAGTTTCGATGAAGGATTCACTGTAAATGCTCACAAACAAGTATTCAAGGAGTTTTGATGTAACAGATGAATAAAGTACAAGTAAGTAAAATGCGAGAGAAATAATTGCAGCGAGTGGCCCAATCCTTTTTAGCACAAAGGACAAGCCGGTTTGTTTACTTATAATGACCAAACGTTCTTGAGGACACACGGGGATTTTAGTCTAGTGCTTTCGCTTCATGTAGCTAAATAATCTTCATTGTTTTGATAAGTGTTGTGTGGGTGAACCTATGCTAATGCACCGCCCTTCCTAGGACTAATACATACTTGTGATTATACTCCTTGCAAGCATCCGCAACTACAAGAAAGTAATTAAGATAAATCTAACCACAGCCTTAAACTCTGAGATCCTGCGATCCCTCTTGCATCGATATACTAACGGGGGCTCAGGTTTCTGTCACTCCGGCAACCCCGCAATTAGCAACCGAATACAAGATGCACTCCCCTAGGCCCATAAATGGTGAAGTATCGTGTAGTCGACGTTCACACGACACCACTAGAAGAATGACACCACAACTTAAATATCATAACATTGAATATTACTCAACCATAGTTCACTACTAACATTTAGACTTCACCCATGTCCTCAAGAACTAAACGAACTACTCACGAGACATCATATGGAATACAATCAGAGGTGATATGGTGATGAATAACAATCTGAACATAAACCTTGGTTCTATGGTTTCACTCAATAGCATCAATAACAAGTAGAAATTAACACCGGGAGAGTTTCCCCTATCAAACAATCAAGATCCAACCCAAATAGTTACAGCGGTGACGAGGTGCAGCGGTGGTGATGGCGGTGTAGATGGTGGAGATGATGATGATGGTGGTGGAGATGATGTCCAGCTCGATGACGATGGCGTCGATTTCCCCCTCCGGGAGGGAATTTCCCCGCGGATTCCTGCCCGCCGGAGAGCTCTTTTCTCTCTGGTGTTCTCCGCCCCGGCGGCTGTAACTCTTCGTGAGGTACCCTCTGTGGCTTAGGTTGGAGTACGCGAAGAAAAGGAGGCGAGAGGGGCTGTGGGGCCCCCACACAACATGGTGGCGCGGCCAGGCCATGGGCCGCGCCGCCTGTTGTCTGGGCCCTTGGGTCCAGCTGGCTCCCCCTTCTGGCTTCCTTCGTCATCTAGAAAAATAGGAATTTACGTGTAATTTCCTTCCACAGTTGATCTTCCGAAATATTGCGTTCTGACGGTGCTTTTTCCAGCAGAATCCTGGCTCCGGTGCTTGATCCTCCAATAATGATGAAACATGCAAAATAGATGAAATAACATAAGTATTGTGTCCCAATATGAAATATATCAATGAATAACAGCAAATTATGATATAAAATAGTGATGCAAATTGGACGTATCAACTCCCCCAAGCTTAGACCTCGCTTGTCCCCAAGCGAAACTGAGCTCGATAAACAAGACCACATGTTTATGGAGTGAAGAGTCGATAAATAAAATACGGACAAGAAGCATCATATTCATTCACACAAGACATTCTAGTAAACAACTTCCTCATATAACTCAACTTGAAATAAGTAAAGAGAAATCACAAGTAAAGGTGCATAAGAAATCATAGTTGGTGATGGCAAACTTTGTTCTTGGTCAGAGAACTACTAACGGATTGTACTTCTAAGCAAAGCTTTCATATTAGAATTTATATAGCTGGGCTTTCATATTCAATCATAACAATCTCCTCATAATCATTGATAACTTCAAAGTCATATTCATTCAGATAAAATTTGTACTAAACAAGAAAGTATAAAAGACATGATTAACTGAATCATAGCATAAATGGTTGGTTCACAACAACTCAATTGCTTGCTTGAGATAGAGGGAAATAGGTTTACTGACTCAACATAAAAGTAAAAGATAGGCCCTTCGCAGAGGGAAGCAGGGATTAAATCATGTGCTAGAGCTTTTCAAGTTTTGAAATCATATAAAGAGCATAAAAGTAAGATTTTGAGCGGTGTTTGTTGTTGTCAACGAATGGTAGCGGGCACTCTAACCCCCTTGCCAAACGAACCTTCCAAGAGCGGCTCCCATGAGGGACGGCATCTCTACCAGCAAGGTAGATCATCCCCCTTCTCTTTTGTTTACACATGTATTTTAGTTTTATTATGGATGACACTCCCCCAACCTTGGCTTTCTCAATCCATGGCTAACCGAATCCTCGGGTGCCTTCCAACATTGCAAAATTAAGTTGCTTACTGATAAATCAGGGCAAAACATGTGAAGAGAATTATTAATGAAAGTTATTAATTGGGGCTGGGAACCCCGTTGCCAGCTCTTATTGCAAAATTATTGGATAAGCGGATGTGCCGCTAGTCCATTGGTGAAAGTCCGCCCAACAAGATTGAAAGATAAAACACCACATACTTCCTCATGAGCTATAAAACATTGACACAAATAAGGAGTAGTATAGTTTGAATTATTTAAAGGTAGCACATGAAGTATTTACTTGGAGTGGCGCAAAATACCACATAGTAGGTAGATATGGTGGACACAAATGGCATGAGTTTGGTCTAAGGTTATGGATGTATGAGAAGCATTCCCTCTCAATACAGGTCTTTGGCTAGCAAGGTTTGATAGCAAGCATAAAGGTTGAAGGAAACAAACAAATATACATATGATAGAAACAATCATGCATCTTTCTCATAAGCACAAGCAATTTTAACTTCAGAATACTAAACTCATTAGCATAGAGATAATAGAGTAATATATCTAAGTGTATTTCTCTCTTCTAATTAAACATCAGGGTGTTGTTGCTATTGACCAATGCTAAGTTTTCCAAAACCAAATAGATTTACTTGATGCTCCCAAAGTGATATCAATACTAATGTCAAGAGTAATCATATAATGGAGATTGCAAACTAAAATAAGGTGTGCAAAAAGTAAATGATAAGACTTCTCATTAATATTCCATAACGATAACTCACACCAACGGATACATAGATAACCAACTAAGAGAGATACTTCCACATTGCATACTATTCCATATGATAACTTCCCTACTCATGATATGACACTACTTGATAGTAAAAGATAAAGGTAGTGATGATGTGATACCGCGGCACTCCCCCAAGCTTGGAACAAACCAAGGGGATGCCAATACCGATGATGAATTACTCCTTCGGTGATGATGGCGAATCCTTGCCATCATCAGACTTCCATGGAAGAGGCTCTCCATCAACAAAAGACATCTTGGTCTCCGGAAACCTGAAACTAGCAGCATGACTTATGCGCTTAAACCTGTTTTCATACTCACAGTTTTGATTATGAACATCATAGAGTTGAGCTTGGAGTTTGTTGGTGGTGTCGTGAAGTGAGAAGATATCGTCCCACAACTTTGCAGTCTCCCTCTTGTGTCCATCAATGAGTTCAGACACAATCTTGTGAAAGATGTCCACTTCACGCTCAGCCATCTTCTTGTAGTTGAAGACCTCTTGTTCCAGTTTCTCCATCCTGTCTTCCAAACTCCCTTCTCCCTTAGGACCCTGGACATCTTTGATCTGCAACTCTCCATCTACGAGCAGCAATTCTTTGGGGTGCATCTTCAGCTCGTTCATGTACGGGTTGACGACGTCCTCAAAGAAGCTGTCCTTCTGAGTTCCCGACGAAGACATGGTGGATCTAGATCCGAAGCAGATCCTGGCAGAAAACAGCTCGAAACAAAACACGACGAGAAAACGATATACGGACCTCCAGGGGTCCGGGGGATTATATAGCAAATATTTTTACAACAAAAGGAAGGTTCCAGGCCGAAAACGAGTGGAAAAGGGACGACGAGGCGGTGTCCTCATAGGGCGGCGCGGCCAGGCTGGGGCCCGCGCCGGCCTATGGGGGCACGCCCTCGTGCGTCTCCTCCACTCCGTTTCGATCTCGTAATTTTTCATATTTTCCAAAAACAGCAAAAACATTGTTCGGAAAGTAAATCGCGAACTTTTTATTACCTGTACTGTTACCTATTCAAAGTCGAGTTCTGGCGGACTGTCAATTTGTCCTTTGATGAAAGCCTCCGGTGTTTCCACTTGAATAATATCAACATCAACATTATAAGAATCACCCGAGATATAATGCTTGAGTCTTTGTCCATTCACCACTTGCGTAGCATTGCCTTGGAGAGAGCTAATTTTAATTGCTCCTGAACGATACACCTCCTCAACAACATATGGTCCTTCCCATTTCGAGAGTAATTTCCCTGCAAAGAATCTGAGACGAGACCGATACAATAGGACTTTATCCCCAATATTAAACTCTCTTTTGATGATCCTTCTATCATGCCATTTCTTAACTTTTTCTTTAAAGAGTTTAGCATTTTCATAAGCTTCACTTCTCCATTCATCTAAAGAACTTAATTGCAGCAACCTCTTATTACCGGCTAATTTAGGATCTTTATTTAGTTCTCTAACAGCCCAATAAGCTTTGTGCTCTAGTTCTAGAGGTAAATGACAAGCTTTTCCATAAACCATTTTATAAGGTGACATTCCCATAGGATTTTTATAAGCAGTTCTATAAGCCCATAGTGCTTCCTTCAATTTGCTAGCCCAATTCTTTCTAGATTTATTAACGGTCTTTCCCAAAATAGATTTAATCTCTCTATTTGATAATTCTACTTGACCACTAGTTTGAGGATGATAAGCGGAAGCAATTCTATGATTAATACCATATTTAGCAAGAGTTTTTCTAAAACCTCCATGAATAAAATGAGAACCTCCATCAGTCATAATATATCTAGGTACTCCAAATCTAGGAAAAATAATATCTAAAAGCATTTTTAAAGAGGTCTCACCATCAGCACTTTTTGTGGGTATAGCTTCTACCCATTTGGTAACATAATCAACAGCGACAAGTATATGAGTGTTACCTTCTGAAGAAGGGAAAGGACCCATGAAGTCGAATCCCCAACAATCGAATGGTTCAATAACAAGAGTATAATTCATAGGCATTTCATTGCGTCTAGAGATATTACCAACTCTTTGACATTCATCACAAGATAAGATAAACTTCCTTGCATCTTTGAAAAGTGTTGGCCAATAAAAACCTGATTGTAGAACCTTTTGTGCGGTTCTATCTCCAGCGTGATGTCCTCCATAAACACTACCATGACATTTACTCAATATCTCCTGTTGTTCATATTCAGGAACACATCTTCGCATAATACCGTCTACTCCTTCTTTATATAAGTGTGGGTCATCCCAAAAATAATGCCTCAAATCATAAAAGAATTTCCTCCTTTGCTGAGCTGAAAAGGTTGGAGGCAAATACTTCGAAACAATAAAGTTAGCATAATCAGCATACCAAGGGCTCTCTCGCGAGCTCACCTTTATTACAGCCAATTGTTCATTTGGAAAACTATCATTAACAGGAACAGGATCATAAGTAATATTTTCCAATCTAGACAAATTATCAGCAACAGGATTATCAGCACCTTTCCTATCTATAATATGTAAATCAAATTCTTGCAAAAGAAGCACCCATCTAATAAGCCTTGGCTTAGCATCTTTCTTTGTCATAAGGTATCTAATTGCAGCATGATCAGTATGAATCGTGACTTTTGAATCAACAATATAGGGTCTAAACTTGTCACAAGCAAAGACTACAGCTAACAATTCCTTTTCAGTTGTAGCATAATTTCTTTGAGCAGCATCAAGAGTCTTACTAGCATAATGAATAACATTTAATTTTTTATCTACTCGCTGTCCAAGAACAGCGCCTACAGCAAAATCACTAGCATCACACATAATTTCAAAAGGCAAATTCCAATCAGGAGGTTCAACTATAGGAGCAGTTGTTAAGGCTTTCTTTAGAGTTTCAAAAGCTTCTTTACAATCATCATCAAAAACAAAAGGTACATCTTTTTGAAGAAGATTAGTAAGAGGCTTTGAAATCTTGGAGAAATCTTTAATAAATCTCCTATAAAACCCAGCATGACCAAGAACACTACGAATACCTTTAACATCCCTCGGATAGGGCATCTTCTCAATTGCTTCAACTTTAGCTCTATCAACTTCAATACCTCTCTCGGAAATTTTATGTCCCAATACAATTCCTTCATTAACCATAAAGTGGCATTTCTCCCAATTAAGAACAAGGTTAGTTTCTTCACATCTCTGCAAAACTTTATCGAGGTTTCGCAAGCAATTATCAAAAGAATTCCCATAGACAGAAAAATCATCCATGAACACCTCTACAATACTCTCACAAAAGCCATGAAAAATAGCGGACATGCATCTTTGAAAAGTAGCAGGAGCATTACATAAACCAAAAGGCATACGCCTATAAGCATAAGTTCCATAAGGACAAGTGAACGTGGTTTTCTCTTGATCTTTAGCTTTAACAACAATTTGTGAAAACCCAGAATAACCATCAAGAAAGCAAAAATGAGTATTTTTAGACAACCTTTCTAGCATTTGATCAATAAAGGGTAAAGGGTAATGATCTTTCTTAGTAACTTTATTAACTTTTCGAAAATCAATGCACATTCTATATCCTACAACTACTCTTTGAGGGATGAGCTCATCATTATCATTAGGCACAACAGTCATTCCTCCTTTCTTAGGAACACAATGCACAAGACTAACCCATCTACTATCAGCAATAGGATATATAATACCAGCTTCAAGAAGTTTTAATACCTCATTCCTTACCACTTCCTTCATCTTCGGAATTAGACGACGTTGATGTTCAACAACAGGCTTTGCATCATCTTCCATATTAATAGCATGTTGGCAAATAGAAGGAGAAATCCCCTTCAAATCATCAAGAGTATAGCCAATAGCTCCTCGGTGTTTCTTCAATATTTCCAATAACCTTTCTTCCTCAATCTCTGAAAGCTTAGAACTAATAATAACAGGATATATTTTCTTATCATCAATATGAGCATATTTAAGATTATCAGGTAAAGGCTTTAAATCAAAAACAGGATCTTCCTTTGGTGGCGGTGTTGTACCCAAATCTTCCACCGGTAAATCATGCTTGAGAATAGGTTGGCGAAGAAAAATCTCCTCAAGCTCATCTCTTTCTTTCCTAAAAACTTCACTCTCGCTATTCTCCAAATGTTGCTGCAAAGGATTATTAGGAACAAGAACAATAGATGCACACTGCTCCATTTTAAAATCATCACTAGGCAAATCAGCTTTATAAGGAGTTTTGGTAAATTTAGAGAAGTTAAACTCATAAGATTCACCAGCAAATTTAGTCAAAATTTTCTCTTTCTTGCAATCTATAATAGCTCCACAAGTATTTAGAAAAGGTCTACCAAAAATGATAGGACAATAATCACTAGCAGCAGAACCAAGTACCAAAAAGTCAGCAGGATATTTAATCTTACCACATAGAACTTCCACATCTCGAACAATACCAATTGGAGAAATAGTTTCTCTATTAGCCAGCTGAATAATCACATCAATATCTTCAAGTTCGCAAGAATCAATTTCGTGCATAATCTCCGTGTAAAGCTCATAAGGAATAGCACTAACACTTGCACCAATATCACATAAACCATAATAGCAATGATCACCAATTCTAACAGATAACATAGGAACACTAACTTGTTTGGGTTTATTAGGATGTGAAACAATATTAGAAGCATCTTCACAGAAAATAATATGACCATCCTCCACATTTTCAGTCACAAGATCTTTAACTATTGCAACAGCAGGTTCAACCTTTATTTGTTCTTCAGGTTCTATAGGTTTCTTTTCACTTTTATTAATCACACTAGATATAACAGAATACTCTTTCATTTTAGCAGGGAAAGGAGTTTTTTCAATATAAGCTTCAGGAATAACATGATCAACAGTTTCAATCACTACACATTTGTTTACAGATGAATCAACTTTATCTTTATACGGTTCATGATACTTATCAAAATTCTTCTTAGGCAATTCATAATGAGAGGCAAAAGCTTTGTAAAGATTTGCAACAACTTGGGAATCAAGACCATATGTAGCACTCATATTACGAAATTTATCAGTATCCATAAAAACTTCAATGCATTTATAATCATAAATTATACCTGATTCTCTATCTTTGTCGTTCTCCCATCCTTCAGTATTTTCTTGGATCCGATCAAGAAGGTCCCTTTTAAACTCTTCTTTGTTGCGTGTAAATGATCCAGAACAAGAAGTATCCAGCAAGGTCTTGTCTTGAAAAGAAAGTCTTGCATAGAAATTATCAATAATAACATTACCAGGAAGCTCATGAATGGGGCATTTGAGCATTAAAGACTTCAATCTCCCCCAAGCTTGGGCAATACTTTCTCCATCATGAGGCCAGAAATTATATATGCGGTTCCGATCCTTGTGAATTTCACTTGGAGGATAGAATTTAGAATAAAATAAAGGCACAATGTCCTCCCAATCAAGAGAATCACCATTCTTCAGCAATTTATACCAATGCGCCGCTTTACCAGACATCGATATAGTGAATAGTTTCTTTCTAACTTCATTCATAGCAATACCTGCACATTTGAATAACCCGCATAATTCATGCAAAAACAGTAAATGATCACCAGGATGAACAGTTCCATCCCCTTCATAGCGGTTATCCATAACACGTTCAATAATTTTCATAGGTATTTTATATGGTATCACTTCCTCACCTGGCGCTTCATCCACTACCGTTGCAGTAGTAGTAGATTTCCCAAATAGAAATTGAAGAGAAGATCTCTCCATAATGACTTATAGCAGCAGGCAGAAATAAAATCAGCACAAACAGTAAAGGTTTTCCTTACCAATTCCACTTACCAATAGCGCTTCACTCCCCGGCAACGGCGCCAGAAAATAGTCTTGATGACCCACAAGTATAGGGGGTGTATCGTAGTATCTTCGATAAGTAAGAATGTCGATCCCAACGAGGAGCAGAAGGTGTTGACAAGTAGTTTCGATGAAGGATTCACTGTAAATGCTCACAAACAAGTATTCAAGGAGTTTTGATGTAACAGATGAATAAAGTACAAGTAAGTAAAATGCGAGAGAAATAATTGCAGCGAGTGGCCCAATCCTTTTTAGCACAAAGGACAAGCCGGTTTGTTTACTTATAATGACCAAACGTTCTTGAGGACACACGGGGATTTTAGTCTAGTGCTTTCGCTTCATGTAGCTAAATAATCTTCATTGTTTTGATAAGTGTTGTGTGGGTGAACCTATGCTAATGCACCGCCCTTCCTAGGACTAATACATACTTGTGATTATACTCCTTGCAAGCATCCGCAACTACAAGAAAGTAATTAAGATAAATCTAACCACAGCCTTAAACTCTGAGATCCTGCGATCCCTCTTGCATCGATATACTAACGGGGGCTCAGGTTTCTGTCACTCCGGCAACCCCGCAATTAGCAACCGAATACAAGATGCACTCCCCTAGGCCCATAAATGGTGAAGTATCGTGTAGTCGACGTTCACACGACACCACTAGAAGAATGACACCACAACTTAAATATCATAACATTGAATATTACTCAACCATAGTTCACTACTAACATTTAGACTTCACCCATGTCCTCAAGAACTAAACGAACTACTCACGAGACATCATATGGAATACAATCAGAGGTGATATGGTGATGAATAACAATCTGAACATAAACCTTGGTTCTATGGTTTCACTCAATAGCATCAATAACAAGTAGAAATTAACACCGGGAGAGTTTCCCCTATCAAACAATCAAGATCCAACCCAAATAGTTACAGCGGTGACGAGGTGCAGCGGTGGTGATGGCGGTGTAGATGGTGGAGATGATGATGATGATGGTGGAGATGATGTCCAGCTCGATGACGATGGTGTTGGCGTCGATTTCCCCCTCGGGATTTCCGCCTGCCGGAGAGCTCTTTTCTCTCTGGTGTTCTCCGCCCCGCAGGCGGGCGTAACTCTTCGTGAGGTACCCTCGTGGCTTAGGTTTTCGGGACGAAGGAGTACGCGAAGAAAAGGAGGCGAGAGGGGCTGTGGGGCCCCCACACAACATGGTGGCGCGGCCAGGCCATGGGCCGCGCCGCCCGTTGTCTGGGCCCACCTTGGTCCAGCTCCCCCTTCGGCTTCCTTCGTCATCGGAGAGCAAAAACTTGGCGAGCCTCTACTAATAACGGAGAGCATGCAAGATCATAAATAACACATAAACAATAGATTGATAATCACCATAACATAGTATTCTCTATCCATCGGATCCCGACAAACACAACATATAGTATTACAGATAGATGATCTTGATCATGTTAGGCAGCTCACAAGATCCAACAATGAAGCACAATTAGGAGAAGACGACCATCTAGCCTGCTATGGACCCATAGTCCAGGGGTGAACTACTCACTCATCACTCCGGAGGCGACCATGGCGGTGTAGAGTCCTCCGGGAGATGAATCCCTCTCCGGCAGGGTGCCGGGCGATCTCCGAATCCCCGAGATGGGATTCGCGGCGGCGGCGTCTCTAGAAGGTTTTCCGTATCGTGGCTCTCGCGGGGTTTCGCGACGGAGGCTATTTGTAGGCGGAAGGGCAGGTCAAGAGGCGGCACGAGGGCCCACACCATAGGCGGCGCGGGCCCCCTCGCGCGCGCCCATGGTGGCGGCGCCTCGTCGCCCCACTTCGTTATCCCTTCGGTCTTCTGGAAGCTTCGTGCAAAAATAGGACCCTGGACGTTGATTTCGTCCAATTCCGAGAATATTTCGTTACTAGGATTTCTGAAACCAAAAACAACAGAAAACAGCAACTAGCTCTTCGGCATCTTGTTAATAGGTTAGTTCCAGAAAATGCGTAAATACGACATATAATGTGCATAAAACATGTAGGTATCATCAATAAAATAGCATGGAACATAAGAAATTATCGATACGTTGGAGACGTATCACTCACTGACTTCTGTTTCAGTCCAACCTCTCTATTTCCTCGTTGCCGCCACGCATTCTCGCACTGTGTGCTGATCGCGTTACAATGTTGCTTACCGTTGTCGGCCCGTGACAGTTAGCTGTCTAGCTTGGTGCCGTCGAAGCACTGGATGCGGCATGGCCCGATGCCTTCGCGCGGTTGCTCGCTGATGGCTTGTCAGTCAACTGGCTTGGTGGCCAACGTGTGCTCGCTCCGGTGCTTCAGGTCTATGCAGTTGCATAACCTGCATGACCGCCCAGGTTCTCGCTCGACAGGTTCTTCAAATCGAGCTCTAGCTCCATGAGCTCGCGGGCCCTGACCCGGTGACCGTCACTTCTCCAGGTGTTGTGGATATACTTTATAGGTATACCATCGACATGGTCTGATTCTGGCAAGCCTAGGTGACCAACAGATGGTGGTGATGGCATATGGCCCACCGGACGGCCCAGTTGCTGTTAATCAAGATGGAAGATGTCCAGCCCAGGAGCAAGGAGTTGGATCCGATCCCAACCGACTTACGAAGGTAGCCAGATCCGTGGAGACCCATGAAGGTAGCCGGATCCTTGGAGGCTCATGAAGATAGTCGGATCCATGACGGCCAATGAAGGAAGCCGGATCCATGACGTCAAGTTAGGAATAGGTGGATCATTAACGTACACGATAATGTAAGATTCCATAGTTAGGCAACTTGTATCCGGGTAGGACTCTCCGTAGAAACCCTAGATCCGTGCGCTTTATGAGCCGGATCCCGGGAGCCCTAGAGGCAGATCTCGAACTAGCGACGAGATAACAACTCATTGTAACAACGCGAAAGCGTCAACATAATTTCAGACAAGCAGCAGTAGGCCCTGCCTCCGTGCAGCGTGTTCTGAAGCTGGGTAACTCGCGTACCCCTGTCCCGATGGCTCTCTGCCTTATGGCCCCCCTCTTCTTCCCCCCTCCGCGAAGATCCCTCCTTCGATCGATGCGGCTCACCTCGTGCCCCCCTATCCGGTTCGTATCTTGGTCGTACCAGCCACCACACATGATGGCTCTCCTGGCGCGGGGCCTGCATGTTGCCAGGGAGCTTGTGGCGTCGCACCGAAGAAGGTTGTGCGGCCAAGCGCCAGATTAAGATGGCGGCTCGGCAAAGCGCCCGAGAAAGAGCACGTTGCAGGTGAAGGGAGCAATGCTCAACGTCCATGCATACAAGCGATGGGGAGCAGAGCTCTGCATCGATGCGGTACATGCAGACCATAAAAATTAGATTGGCTAGGTCGGGTTTCCTCATGTGGAATTGACCCGATGCACTTGGGTCGTGCAGGAAGCTTTGTGCCACATCGGGAAGCCGGATTCACCACGATCTTATGGCGACACAGACTACCAAATTAGTTTTTTTTAGATAAAAATGCAGCTAGTACCCAACTTTAAATTAATAAAGTTCTCAGGTTCGAAGCAAGATCCCAATTACACTGTTACGTTAACATGATAACAAAGGTAAAGCAGCCAAGCAAAGCCTCCAAAGAGGCATGGCGGCGGAGGAAGCACCCACATCGAGCTCCGGGCCACGAGCTAGCTCTCACTTGTTGCCACCTCCGCGTGCATACGTTTTAGTTTGCTTGTTAGCTCCAGAAGGTTTGATCTGTCCTGATGTTTTGCGAGATATGCCCACCTCCGCGTGCCCACTACCGATTTAGTTGACGTACGAAAAAAATAATCTATTTTTAAAAATATGCATAAACATAGATGTAAATATATGATATTGATTGTTAAAAAATCACCGTAAAAATTATGAAACGGTTGGAGTAAGTGCTGGCCGTTCATCTCGTCATGAAACGGGTCTGGGTGAGCAACCGTTAGCCCGTGAAGTACTCCCGAGAAGTAAAAAAAAAATTCTACAAAAAAGTATTGTCAAATTTTTTTTCTAATAAAAGATATCATTCGCCACCGCCCGAGAAGCTATGGCCGCCGCGCCGGCCCCGCCGCCGCCCCTCCTCGCCTCCCACGCCGCCGTACGAGCCGCGGCCTCACGCGTCGCTGCCTACCGACCTATCCGCGTCGCCGGTGACGACCACCCGCCGCAAGTTGCTGCTCTCCGCCGCGGCGACTGGGTGAAGCTCATCTGCGGCGCCAGCTTCGAGGTACCGCATATTGCACCCCCTCCCCCCCTCGCAGAATGCTCCTGCTTCCTTCGCTCCGTTCTGTTAGGGCCCTGGGGGACTGCGGGCGGCTAGTTAGGCGGTGAATGAGTTCATTATACTTGAGATGAAGGAGAGATTCATGATGATGAATTCATGGTTATGACACAGATGAGAAGTGTTTTTACTCTTGTTGGTGGCACTTAAAAATGCGAACTAATTTAACCTGTGGAGTTCAATTCTTCGTGTCGCTCATATATTTCTCCGAGACACTGATTTGTTAGTGTGGGTAAGTGAAACCAGCGATGGTGACGATGTGATTGATGATAATAATTGAGAAATTACTAGAACTGACATTTTTATGTTTTGTTCACCATTCGCATTACCTGTGCCTTGTAGGATGCTGCCGATGTCAGGAATCTCTCCCTTGTCTACACGCTTGCTGGAGGTATACATGCTGGTTTAATGGGAAATTGATAATAACGGGTGTATCTTCAGCATTCAAGTCCAATAGCTTAATATTCCTATTAGCATGTTATTAAACTTTACATAGTGAGTGAAGAATTGATAATTGAATTACTTGGAGTTTGATATTTCCTGGAAAGATGGAAATGGAAACCCAAACATCAATGAACCCAAGCGCAAGCTTTGCTTTGCTTATGAATAACAGAACCATAGAAAATGACAGGTTCATGCATTTGGCTGCACATTACAAATTTCCTCTCCTATTGGAAAATATGGATACGCGGTACTGTCCATTGATAATAGAGTGAAATTGAGAGGACTTACATTTTTGTGTTAATATATTGATAAGCTAAATCCACACAGATTGCTAAGTTCTTGTCCATGGAGGGACTTCTGTAAGTGCGGGAGGGTTCAAAAAGGCTTGGAGATTTAAACTAATGAGCAATTTAACCAAGTAATTCACATCTCGATTAAATGGAATGAGCCATAGAAATCGTTAGATAACGAAATTTGATGGCCAAAAGAATATCCTTGACAAATTATTGTAGTTGCCGATTTGGTGTGGTTACATCAATGCATGGGGGTGTATTCATATGCATAAATCATGGATCTGCTTCTCGTATGCAGTGGATTGCATCGATTGTGCAGCAGATGCATCTGTAGTCAGTGCGGTGAATGAAGGAATCGATGTAGCAGCCTCAATTGTACCATCAGTTCAAAGGCCATGGGTGATGGTTAGTGTAAATGATGATTGTAGAGATCTTCATTTCCGCAAAGCTGGTAAGCAAAATAATATATTATTTTCTAGTTTATTTTTTCAAAATCATTTGCGCTATTGCAAAATGATTTTAGCACTTTGAAGTTTTGTTTGTTGATATTAAAAGTTGTTGACTACTATATCTCTGTAATAAATGTACCCAGTTTCCTGCTTTCACTAGCAGGACTTGCCACATGTCTATTTAACTCTAGGATTTATTAACTGCTGAAAACATTTCACCTCTGAAGACATGAACTGCTCTCTGTCCTTCAGAATTTGATCCTGAGGAATGCCCGCCGGATTGCTCAAAGCCATGCGAGAAAGTTTGTCCTGCTGATGCAATATCACTAAAGAGGGTCATCGTCAGAGGAGAACATGCTCAGTCGGATCCTGTATCTGATAAACTTGAGGTATCTATATATATTAGTTTGGTTACTTTTTAATGCTTGTTTACTCTCTCTCCAGGAGCTTCTATCTACTATTTTTATCATCGGGCCCTGCCTCGTGCAGGGTGGTGTCATTATCCAACGGTGCTATGGGTGCGGTAGATGCTTATCAGTTTGCCCTTATGACAGAATAAGTGAACACCTTGTTTTTCTTTCCTTCCTTTCTTCTTACTTCAGTCACCAGGATGTTTTACATGATCGTGTAAATTGAGCAGTATCTTTGTTTCCATATAACCTTCTTTGCATGAAACCATTTCAGGAGCTATGTCCTATGTACGAGATCCTGCTACAACTGCTGAACTGTTGATAAGGAGTGACGTTGATGCAATAGAAATACATACCACTGGAAAGTGGGTTTCCTTTTATTTGGAGAATCTTCCATTTAAGTAATGTTTTTTTCCTCTGTTACTTAGCACAATTGTTTTATTTTTTTCCTCTACTGTAGGGGAACCGGTATGTTCAATACCCTCTGGAACAGCTTGGGTGAGTCAGTCAGTAATGTGAAGTTGGTCGCAGTAAGCCTCATACTTTGTATCTGCATATGTGCTAAGTGCCACCATGTTAATTGCCCCCTGATTCTCATATAACAAATATGAAGTCCATGTATTTCAGGTTAGCTTGCCTAATGCTGGTAAATCAACAATTGATTTTATGAATGCGATATACACGATAATGCAGTCTCGTGCAGAAGGGTATAATCTTTGGCAGGTTTGTCAACAAGATAGCAAATTGCTCAATTGCTTCTTTCACATCGTTCCTAATTTGTCAGATAGCTTTGTTCATGAACTTACTTAACAATTTGGTTTTCTAGGTTATTTTTTATTCAAACTGGAAAACTGCGATGCACTTGAATATGTAGTTTTTGTCATCTCCATTTTTATCTGTAGCAAGATCTTCTATAAATTCTGCCCAATACTTCTGGTGTGATAGGAACCCAGCTATTTGTATGATATGTGGTACATTGGTACTGATGATCCTCTAAGCATATACATGCTTTTAATTTAGGCTTATTTCAGTTATTTTGATTTATTTGAGTAGTTAGATGGTCGGCCCATGAGTGGTGACATTGGTCGAGGCGCAACAAGGGAAACCGTTTCGTTTGCTGTTGATTTGACTTCACTACCAGATAGGCCTCCTGGTAAACAAATTCAATCTGTGTAATATTTGGGAAATATTTATGGCCATATTATTTTTCGCACTTTCTAAGTTTCTGCTGCCACTATATATGGTCTGGTAGGCTTTTATCAGCTGGCTGGTGGCACCAACTTACACACTGTAGATTACTTAAAGAAAGCTGGTCTTTTCAAGGCTAGGACTTTACCTGGTAATTGTGTTTCCTATTTTCCTTGTTCAGTTATTATCTCACAAAATACATATTGCTACTATGGTCACTTGGTATATACTGTAACAGTGTTCGGTGGCTGAATTATATGAATCACCGTAAACTTAAATTTACTTTGATTCATAAGTTTTTGCTATCCTGGGAGAACATTCCTTCTGAAAGAACTATGTTATCTGGAGAATTGCAACTGAGGCTTAGCCCAGATGGCTACCAGGGTGATGATACCTGGGAAGCCCCCCCGCTTGAGTTCGAGTCCCGGTACTCACTCGCGGGTGCGTAACCGTGGCACTTCTGTGCGCTCCTGAAGCTTAATACAATGCCGCCAAGGGCTAGTCCTGGGGGTCTCATTTTTTTTTATCTGGAGAATTCAGGGACAACCACCTCTGAAAAGATTGGTTCTCAGGAAGCTCTAATAGGAGGAATAGCCTATGGTGGCTATGCTCGCAAGGTTCCTTCTTGAACTCATCATTCAGACATCATCTTCTTTGTACGGGTAGGAATTACATTGAAATATTCAGAATTACCTTGCCATAACAGTTCTTAAGTGATTACCTTGATTATTGTATTCCTAGTTAATGGACTGTGCTTTGCGATTGATAGGGTCGTAACGTAAACCCGATTCATGAAAAAGAATGACGAAGGAATACAAACATAGCAAACATCGTTTTGCATACTTGTGTTCTTACTGTATCATCTCCCTCTCTCTCACGCACACCCTTTTTTTTTCTGGTAATTGCAGATTGTTGGAAGAGTTCTGCACAAAATGCCATCACAAGTTGGCTGCATGCGCATCGAGAACCATCCAGGATATCTCTTAGAGGCATTGCAAGAAGCCTTGTCCTTAGTAGGCCCTGTGAAGGGTTATCCAGATTTGCCAAAATGATTACAAATGGCATCCACGAGCTATGTTCCGAATAAACAAAAAAGGCATTGTTGAAGAAGACAGTATCTCAGCTGTTCTTGTGCAGATACAGGAAGCAGATGATTTAATCTTGGATGTTTGCTCTTGCTAATCTGGTGGTTGCATCGCGAAAGTAGAGAACCGTTCTATGACCATTGGATTGCTTGATGTGTGGTATCGATCGATAGTTGCTGGGTCTTGCTGGATATCTCTCATCCAGAGATCTGCGATTTGGGTTCAGGGATCTACCTCTAGACTCTAGTCCTCTAGCTATTCCAAGTGAAGGTCACAAGCATTGGCGTTCATTTACAGAGCTAGGATACTCCATGTAACTAAAATAGTTTTGCCTTGGATAGTTAGATCGATGGTTTGGTATGAACACATATGAACGGATGAACCCACCCATCCCCACTTTTGTTGCTTTGTTTCCAAGTGGTCAAGCAAAATAAATAAAACAAAATGAACCAGTCCAGGAGGTGGGAGCGGCCACCACAGCCGCGGTTGTGGTGCAGTGACTTTCAGTTATGCATTGTTCATGGCACATCATACTTGTTTGTATAGTGGTACTTCAGAGATTTATGGGCCTTGATTTGCATGCATGTTAATTAACAAGGTTTCTTTTGTTGCCAGGGATAATTTGATCAGTTACTTGCTTTCTGGCGTGAGTGGTTGTACCGGGTGAAATAATAAGTGTCGCCGATTTAGTGCAACTTTGTACTAAATTAGCGACACTTATTATGAATCGGAGGGAGTCGTTAACATTGTATATTACAATGAGCTCTCTTGCACTAGTAAAAAAAGAGCTTTAGTCCCGGTAGGTAAGAGGCTTTAGTTTCGGTTTCTGCAACCGAGGCTACGGAATCGTGACTAAAGCCCCCCCCCCCCCCCCCCGTCTTTAACCTTGATTGCCCACAAACCGGAACTAAAGGCTTTTCACGTGGGTTGTGAGTGCACGCTGGGGCGGAGGACCTCTAGTCCCGGTTTGTAGCACCAAATGGGACCTCTAGTCCCGGTTTGTAGCACCAAATGGGACTGAAGGCCTGCACGGGTATTTTTTTTCATTCAATATTTTCTAATTTTTGTCCATTCATTTTTTTAGAATTTCTAGAATTTGAGTTATTTGACTAGTTTAGTCTCTAACTACACTTAATCTCTAGTCAAATTACTTACTCTTGGTCGAACTTTTCAATCCGTCACCCATCCTCAAACTACTCCAGCACTAGCACACTTAACATCTGAGTTCCCTCTGTCCGGCTTCCTAGTACTTTGTGCACACGTTATTAATTTTAGTATCATATTAATCCTATTAACCATTTGGTCACACTTTTTTATTGTTTTAATTCCAAACAATTATTTTAATAAATAAAAGTAATGAAGTAATAATAATCTTCAATAAATAAACAAATTATATTTCATATTTCTTTTTTCAAAACCTAAAATCTGAAATTTTTAATATTTCCCCTTGGCAGTTTGAGAATCTAAAAAATGACAACCATGGGTGGAATTCAAGCCGGCAATTCCGCCCATGGGCACCCGACCCTAATGGGCAGGGTATGGGTCGCTATTTTCACCCATGGGTCTCGCCCATGGGCGACCCGATTAGTCGTGGGTAGGGTATGGGCAGACATGTCTACCCATGGGTGACCCGATGGGCAACCCGATTAGCTGACATGTGGGGTCCTGTTGTAAGAAATGACAATAGCCCACTACAATATCGCTATTTATTGTTTCATGGGAACTAGATTTGCTGTTTGTGTGAGCAATCAATACATAACTATTTGTTGTTTGTGCTTATTTTGCTGTTTGAAATGCTATAATATTATATATTGATGTGCTGCCTACAGACCCGATGGGTCGCCCATTGGGTCTGGTGACCCGACGGGCACGGGCATGGGTCTGAGATCTGACCCATGGGCAGGGTCATGGGCAGAGACCCTTGCCCATTTGTTATATGGGCATGGGTCTAGAGTAGGTCGACCCGCCCAATACCCGGCCCATTGCCGGCCTTAGGTGGAATCGGATGTAACTTTTCGCATAGATATATTTTCATATATTAAACATTTTTTCGAGTTTCGTATGCAAAATTTATTGCCATATTACCCCAAAATACCGGTTTTGTTTTTGCAAAATAAGTCAAAATTCATGTTTTTTTTCATAATAACTAGATCACCTAACCTACCTACATCTAAAAGGATTTTTAATTCTAAGTTTTCTATCATTTTATTTTGTATTTTACAAAGCTAAAAAAGGCGATCCAAGGGTGTGTGTCCGTGGAGCAAAAAAACCTAAAAAGTCTTTAGTCCCGGTTAGAGACAAATAACTAGATCACCTAAGGTATCTACATCTAAAAGGATTTTTAATTCTGAATTTTATATCATTTTATTTTGTATTTTACAAAGCTAATAAAGGCAATCCAACAGGGGGAGGGGTGTGGAGCAAAAAAACCTAAAAAGTCTTTAGTCCCGGTTGGTGTTTCCAACCGGAACCACAGTTAAGTTAGACCTGTAGTTCCCGTTGAAAACACCAACCGGGACTAAAGAGGCTTGCACCGGCCGCAGCCTCTTAGTATCGGTTGGTATCTCCAACCGAGACGAAAGGTTCCGTTTGATCCGGGACTAAAATCATGTGGCGTCCTAGTCATTGGGATCGGAGTAATGCTCTTCGAACGAAAGGCCCGTTTTCTGCTAGTGGTGGTTTAGTCATATATGGTTACTTCACATGTTACATTTTTAGCATTTATTGATCTTTTAGTTTTCTGGTTCGCTTATGTTTGCTCGTGTGAGTGACCAAGTGATGCTTCCGTTAGGAAAATTCAAATTCGAACACCAATTTTTTGAGTTCTTGCAAATAGAGAGTTCTATCATTATGATGTAACATGCTTTTAAACGATCAATTTGCATACGAAATATTCTTAGCTTAGTTTTGTTTCTTTTCGACTTGGTTAGTTTTGGTGTAGACATGTTTAGTTTCATCATTTTGTGAGATTTCATCGGTGAACAGTACAATAAAATCTAGATTTCATCATTTTGTGCGATTTTGTCATTTTTCGTAAGGACAAAATATAATGTACTTCAATCTGAAAATTTACACACTAATAGATTAGAACATTCTCTACTCTATGTATTTTTTCGAAATTTTCTAAAACTTTAAAATCAAAAAATTTGAAGTTTGAGAAAAGAAGAAAAAACCCCGGGCTACATATAGCCGAGGCTACATTTGAGGTTTTTCTTGCTATCTCCCCCAAGAGATGGAGTAATGCATATGCTAGTGAAGGTCCTATATAAGCTAATAAGCACGTCTCTGCTGAGTGTTGGCATTGATTAAAAAGTGCCATCTGTTCATGGGGAGTGGTGTTTTGGCACATGGGAGCATATGCTCTCTTTATTTTAAAATTCATGTTACATGCATTTTAAAATTTCAAAAAAATTAAAACAAAAAATGTGCATGTACATCTTCATGTGCTACGTGGTCACAAATTTGTTTCGTGAATAATCGACTTGTTGTGTGGCGTGTGTAAAAAAACAAAATTCAATGCGAAAAGTAAGGCTTTTGAGAAGATAAATTTTCTATTTTTTACATAGATCACAAAAAATATTTGTTCCGGACAAAACTTCACGAACACACATATGTCAAAAAATTTCGATATTTCAAAATATCATTTTTTTGGTAGAAGGAGCATACGCATCTAGGAGCCGAATTGAATTTCCGGTCATGTGACTGGCTACTATACTGATTCAATATGAGTCCACGACTATTAGCTGTTCTAGCTAGTGCATACACATGGGCGAAAAACAGCCGTGGCCCGGGGCACTATTACTTGGGAAGAAGTATACTTGTAGTTTTATGCACACACCGGTGCATGCTCTTTTTGTACTTGGATTTTTTGAAACTTTAAAACATAAATTCTGAGTGTTTGCAACAGGTATATAAGACGTGTAACTCGACCTCTATTTTAAGTTTTCCCTCCCTCTGATCTTATATACCTGTTGCAGATGCAGGCTAAATTTTGTTTAGGTTCATCAAACCCGCGACAAGTATTTGGGGCCGGTGAACTAGTATGATTTTTTTCTTATAATTATCTGAATATTCGGTACCCTGTAATCCATCGTAGCTGTTTTAAAAAATAAGGCATGAGAAAAGGACCCGTCAGAAAAGAAAAGCACAAGGCAAACTTTCTACCCACGGTCAAATAACAAATGTGCCACGACAACACAAGCAAGAAAACAACGATGCAGCAAGTATTCTAGTACTCACAAAACAATGAACAAAACTAGCCAATACACAGCAGATCAACTGCAACGTCGGACACGTCGCCAACAGGTACCACCGAACCACCAAGGCGAGGCGACACCCAAACCACTCAGACTCAGACCACCTGCCTCTGCCGAGACGTCCAAGTCCAGCACGCGCCTATAGACATACATGCACGCCACACCGCGACGACACCGATCGATCACGAAGTCGTTGACGGACGAACCGATCAACCGAACCAACATCCCCAACCCCAACACAAGCGCACTCGCCTTCGTCTTCTCCATCTTCTTTCCTCCCCACTATATCGTTTGGGTTTGGCTGAAACCCAACGACGACGAAGGGTGAAAGGAGCTCGAGCGCTGCGTGCGATAGACATGGTGCTGCTGCGAGGAGCTGCCGCCTCGTCGTTGCTGCTGATCCTGCTGCTCGGCACGGCGGCGGCCGCGGCCGGGCGGCCCATGGAGCTCTACTTCTCGCCGGCGGAGCTAGCGCGCGTTGCGGGGTACGGCGAGGAGCTTGTCTCGTCGGTGTCGGTGTCCGGGCAGGTCGCCTGCGAGCTCTGCCTCCGGCCAGGCTCTGACCTCCTCGCCTTCGAGCTACCAGGTTAGTAACTGGTAACCCAATAACGACCATGCATGTGGAGGATTTTCCTTTCTCTTCTCCTTCTTCTTGTTCCCGGTAGCTCGTCATACGAAGAATTGTTCCTTGTGTTTTAGAGTAGATGAGCTCAGGGTCTTCCACAGGAAGTTCATGGCTCTAATTACTATGCACCCTTCTTAACCTGTTCATCTGATCGGTTCATTTGGCATAGCCAAGAGCAAATGGTTTGACAATATTTCTGCCCGTGGTTTTTTACCTTCGCGCTGATGTAAACTACTGCGGTGGCACATAGATAGCTTTAGCTACAAGCTCGACGTGCCACTTCTTCCAGCCATCTTCCTCTTGGATCGAATTTCAACACGTACGTCAAGTTTGATCTGTTCCAAGGTAGTACCACCTAACGTGTCATTGATCCATTTGGAGGAGAGTTGATGCTCCGAGGGCTGAGGCTACAACTCATAAACCGGCCGGACGGCCTAAAAATTAAGACATAGTTGTTCAGCCGTTCAGATGTGCCTAGCTAGCCCATCCTATTGAACAAAAAATATAAATTTATCAACCATTATTCTTCTCTGATCAATCTGGCTGTTGGGTTTGTGTGGAAGCACCACTGTCCCATAATAAATTCTTTATGAGTACCAATGAAAACAACATGCTATGATATACCTCTACAACTAAACGTGCCTGGCGAACGTACGAAACCCCTTAAAAAATACACAGAAGCAAATATGCATATATATTATTTGGCAGATATATGATGTTTGCATCATTTTGGTGCAGAGGCCAGGGCTGTTCTCTATTTCGAAAAAAAAACAGATAATATACTGAGGAAAAAACCTGAGTTCGAAACGAGAATTGCAGAGTTCAGTTGGAGATGAGGGATCCCTGTCGCTGCGATTTGCAGGCCGGCCGGTTTATTAAGAGGAAAGGAAAGAAGCGAAGCAACAACAACAGTGCAAGTAGTCTTTCGTCTCAACGTACAAGGCGATCGACGTTGTAACCTCCTCTCCCAACCTCCAGATTGTGGATAGTTGCAGGAATCATCGGTACGATCGATGCCACGGGTACGTACAATATGTAGGTCGCTGTCTTGTGTGTCTATAACACATAGGCAGGTCGATCGCGCAAGTTCACAAGTCCAAATCCTAGCTAGCTACAAGCCTAGCTACATGTCCAACTCCAAGTAGATCGATAGATCGACGAACGTTCGGTTCGGTACCGTGTTGCTGTTAGCCGGCCAAAGGGTTAATTAGCGTGTAATCGCTGCCGTAGTTCGGTACAATAATGCTGCTGTTGCTGCTTAATTGGTGAATTCGCGGGCGGCGTTTCTCCCTGCAGCTAACTACACGTATTGTGATAGCTTCTTATGCTGTTGTTCTTGCTAAACACTCTATTACAATGGATTAAAAAATAGACTTGTTTGAAAAGGTACTTATTTGTGACCTGTAATTTACAGACGGTAAACTGTTCACAAGTGTAAGAGAATACAGCATGTTTCCCAAATGGTTAGGCAATTTGACACTGCACCTTTCTATTGAGAGGTCACGTTCACCGCCATGTTTATTCCGCCTAATTCCCCACTTTGTTTTCTGAGTCAACCCATTAACACCATACAGGAAACACAAGATAAACCACTAGCAGCATTAGTTGGATAGCTATAGCAGATTTGGTAGAGCAGATATGTTTGGTAAGAGAACACAAGCCGACTGTGACAAACCGCATTTCCTCCATGTGCGATGGTAGCTTGACACCGGTTACATCATCTAACGAGTGCGCCCGCGAGGTCATTGGAATTCCACTTTCATTTGTAGTTTTTATTTTTGTGAGATTGCCTGGTGCCTCTACCTTCTTTTAGAAACACAATACAAATGTAAACGCTAGCATAGACGCATATGCACTCACTTCTATAAACATATCCACGCACACCCTACCTTATGAGCACCTCTTGCACAAATAACAATCTTAAGTTTTGGTTTGAAAAAAAATCTAGGCCAACGAAATATAAGAAATTCCACAAATCTTGAGATTTTAAAAATTATTTCATCTAGATTCAAATTTAATTTAGCAAAATTAGAGTTTCATTAGAATTTTCTCTGAATCTAGTCCAATTTAATTGGGAAACATAATTTTGGAACCCACTGAAATTATTGAATTAAAATTTTAAACCCTATTAAAAACAATAATAAGAGGGTACTTTCCAGAGAGCCGCCTCACACAATATGTGGTGCATTGGGAGCGAACCACTTGCTAGCATCTAGAGTGAGGAAAAGGTAATAAGTTTATTGCTCTGTTTCTTTTCATGAACCATATATAAGTGGGCAATAAATTTTAAATTGGAAATATATTACTGTATATGTTATTTTCCTACAAAAGTCCGATATGTTCACCATTGTCGTGGCAAGATTTCAAAACTACACCTCATTTCTATTTTGCTATATTTTTAACTGAAATGATTTTGAATTACCTAAGATTTTCAATTATATCAGGTTTGTGAGTCGAACATATTGTGAGTCCTTGTGGCAGAATTGTGGTAGGGGAGTGCCCTTTTCCCCTCTGCTTGTGTCTCCCATTCAGAGGCGACTCGAGGGTGCAACCCTAGCGCCTCCTCCATCCTTCCCCTTGCCCCCTCGTCTTGCCGCCGCTATAGGTGCTTGACGGGCAAATCGTCAGGCGGTGAGGCTATCGCTTCTCTACGTTCGGTGGTCGATGGCTTGGGAATCTGAGGTGTCTCCCTTAAGCAGAGAGGGCGACATCAACTTGCCGGTGGATGGCGTGCGGCGTGCTCACTTTGTGTTGTCGTTTGTGGTTCTGGTGGTGGTGGTGTTTCTTGGTTATTGTTGACGAGGCGGTAGTGCTCAATGTCCCCTCCCTTGGCAACATGTCTGTCAATGTCCATGTGTGCTCATGATGAGCTTCTCTACCTTGAATGGTGAGGTGCTTTTCGATCCTGGGCGAGAAGGCATGAGCCTTCTTCGGAGGTGCAAAAGGAGGGCACGATGGCATTAGTTTTTTCTAGTTGTGGCGTGCTTCCTTCGCTGGCTTCGTTGGCTTCATTTCTTCTCCCTTCGGATCAACCTCAAGATGTCCTCCATTTCTTATACTTTTTATTTACTTTATTTTCATTGCATCTAAGTTGTTTTTTCAGCACTATGTGAACTCTAGCTGTTTGTGGCGTTATTAATTTATGGCCAGACACCTTGTGCCTTCTGTCTAAAAAATATTTCATGTCGCATGTAGTAGGTGATGTTGGCCATGTTTTCTGCCATGCAGTATTTTTTTTGGATTTTCTAACTTATCTATAAATATTTAAAATCACCGCACAAATAATTGGTACCCAAAAAGCAGAAGAAAAAAGATGCAATAAATCTAAAAAGTTAGTCCGACTAAGATATACAATACTGAAAACAAAAAAAAACATAAATATCAACAGGGCTGAAAAAACTACGAACTATAGCAAATTTCCATGTACGATATATTTCATACTCATCTGATTTATTTTCCCGAGCAGGTAGCAAGGTGGCAGTAACCTGCGCAACCGAAGGCCCCAACACGATAGCTAACTCTGCATTTGCAACTACGGACGAGTACGGCAACTTCACCATAGAGCTCCCGTCCCGGCTCCACGCCACACCAAGCCTGGAGAACGCCTGCTCCGTCAAGGTGCTGGAGCTCCCGCCGGGCTCCGCGTGCCGCGTCAGCGGCAGTCGCTCTTACGGCCTCCGGCTAACTTCGTCGGAGGACGGCAGACGCGTCTACACGACAGGGGTGATACGGCTGCAGCACGACGACACACGGTCCGACAAGTGCCCGCAGGAAGATAGCAGGAGTGATGGCAGATGAAAGATCGGTTCAGTTCTTCGTTTGAGCTCAAGTTTCTCTTGGTTTCCCAGAGGATGTAAAAGATCAAGCGGAGCTGGTTGATCCCGCCTCTGTATAACACTGGTGTAGATAATATATGTAGATCTTTTTCTAGAAAGGGTTATTTCTGATTTCTGCATCATTGATGTACACGGCAATTTTATTGTACATTTTTGGTTCTAGTAGAGAAGGAAATAAAATACTTCCTCCATTTCTCTTTTACAAGGTATACTAGTTTTTTGATAGAAGAAATTGTGGCTTTTAGAAAAAAAAACATTTACAATACAAATCAGTAATATTAGATCCATTATAAAATATGTTTATTTAACTGAGGCTTCCTCTAGTACAACCCCTCCCCAAACTCAACTTGGACTCTGGGGTAATTAGGCAATTAAGTCCTCCTAAGCCCGTATCCAAACCTAGTATATCCACGTACAGGCAGTCCGGCCGTTAGCACAAAACAGTCCGGTCAGTAGCAAGATAGTCCGGCCAGTAGCGCAAGATAATCCGGCGCCTGAAGGAACACCTAAATATTCGCCGGCTTGTCCAGCCAAGAGGATCTAGAACAGTCCGGTGCATGTTCAGCAAGACTATCAAAAGGGCGCCAGACACTCTGGCTAGTCTCGAGACATATTGCACCGCTGCGCCGCCATCGAGTCCTTGTCGAGGCTCGTGACGGTCTGAACCCGCCTTGCAGTGCCTCGTGGACGCCAAGCACTGCCTTGCATTGCCTCGTGGCTGGCAAGCGAAATTTTGACAAAACGGACCACCCTCCCCAATTCATTGACAAAAAAGACCACCTCTGAGACAAATTGACAAAAAAGACCACATCGTGCGTGGCGGCAGGCCCCCCAGCCGACACGTGGCACTTGCCGCCGGGGCTGCGGCGGCAGGGACCCGCCGCCAGACCAGGTGGCGGCACGTTTGCCTGGACGCGTCGCCGTCCGTCGCCGTTACGCGTGGTGGGCCATGCCGCCGACGCATGGGGCGGCAGGTCGACGTGGAGGCTGCCTCCACTCCATCCGGCGGCATGGCCCGCAGGTGCAGACGCAGCGACGCTTTGCAGGGACGACGCGCGCGCGGGAATCCGGCCAGCCGACCATACCTGGTGCACTGAATTCGAAAACCTGCTGCACTGATTTTGAAGCGACGACGAGACGTAAAGATGTCGGAGATTCCCGCTCAATACAGGAAATTGATCACCGAAAGCGGCCCATATGCGTAGGAATTCTGTGCTGATACAGCAATTAGAGCACCGACAGCCGATACCAATAATTCTGCACTAATTTTTTGGTACTGCTCACACTAATTGAAGGCTATATAAGTCGGCTTCCCCGCATAGAAATCGAAGCAGCAGGAGTGTGCCTTCTCCGCGTCTCTGTTTCGTGCGAAAAATATTGGAGTGAGTATGAGTGTGCCTTGCTCGGACCAGGATTTTAGGCCGATGAAGGGGAAGAATGCAAGCTTGCCACCGGGGGTGAGAGCAGAGAGGTGTTGGTGCGGCCGCCTTGCGAAGGTGAAGGAGGTGGTTGATTTTTCTGATAAGTTCGGCATGAAATATTTCATGTGCGCGAGCTATGATCATGATCCACCAAGGCAAACAAGTTCATCGACCTCGAGGCCTGCGGTATGTTCTAAGAGCATGATTAAAAAAATTTAATTATATGTCATTAATTTTCGTTTATTAACCGTATTTTTTGTGTTGTAGTCTCCCCCGCCCCTTTGCATGTGGTTTCATTGGATAGATCAGGAGCAGCCGGATTGGGCACGCCGTGAGGTGGAGGAAAAACAGCGGCGTGCATGGGCAATGTTCCATGAGGAAGAGCGTTTCGAAAAGGCTATGGCTAATGATAAAGCAGAAAGAGAGAGACAGATACAAAAATTAAGGGCGGAGCAAGCTCGAAATCGTGAGGTGAATCAGAAGAGGATGGATGATGAGGCTGCACGTAGGTATGCAGAGGAAGAGGTGCGCAGAGAGGCCCGTGAAGCGGAGAGGAAGAGATTAAGGGAAAGAGCTGCCGAGGCGCAAGCGGCAGAAGAACGCGGCGACAAGTCCGGAAAATGGCCACGGTGGACACAGGGCAAATAGAGTGATCTGTTGTACTAGCTATGTATGTTAATTTCAGTTTTACTTTCGCGTTGTATCTTAAAATTCGTTGCAGTTATTATGTTGTATATTAAACATTTTTACTTATGTTGCATCTTCATTATTGGAGTTAATTTAGAAATTAAACTTATTGGAAAATCTCCTCCTTCGCCCGC
This sequence comes from Lolium multiflorum, assembly GCA_030979885.1. Classification (NCBI taxonomy): domain Eukaryota; kingdom Viridiplantae; phylum Streptophyta; class Magnoliopsida; order Poales; family Poaceae; genus Lolium; species Lolium multiflorum. The sequence goes on along the minus strand of CM061747.1, from coordinate 50,369,407 downwards.
CTTGCCTTACTAAAGCTGACCGGGAAGCCAATCAGATCTTCCGCGGTTTTTTGCAGCTTCTTTGTACCAAGGGTTATATCTTCTTCCACCGCCACTTGCATGATATGTGATACATATTTTGCAGTGACGTTGCGGTGGTTGTCAAGAGCCCCCAATTGCTCGCAGCTATGGGGTTCTATTTTTGAGATATGCCATGGCTGACATACCCCAGGGCTCACCCGAGCGATAACTCTCCCCCTGCAACCCTCATTCAATTTGACGCATATGACTTTCAGCTGCCTTCGATCAGACTGCTTCACTTTGTGTTGCCGAGATATGGCCAACGCATACCTCTTGATTGCTTGGTCAGCCGAGTCCTTGTCTGGGAAAGTTTGCCCAACCTGCAGACTCGCCTCCCCTAGGCCTGGAACAGAGCGGAATTCATTGCTGATGGTCATTGTTTTTAAGAACTCAGGGTCCATTGGTGCCGCAACCGCCCTCCGGGAAGGACCGACTGACATAGGCATCCCCAATGGGCCTGCCAAAGATGGTACCCGGGGTTTACTAAAGGCCCAGGACTCAAAGAATAAGAAGACTTGGAAGCCCATTTAGTGTTAAGGAAAGATAGTTTGTATTAGGAAAGATAGAGATTTGTAATCTTACGGGTTGGGTACGAAACCCTCCCGAACTCTGTAACTTGTGTATTACGAAACCCTCGGCTCCACCCTCTATATAAGGGGGTCGAGGGACGAAGCAAGGATCGAATCTACGTCAACATAACCCTAGTTTTCACAATCGTCGAGTACTTTTCGCCTGAAACCTTCGAGATCTACTTGCCCTCTACTTCTAGCAAAACCCTAGTCTACAATCTGTAGGCATTGATAAATTAATCCTTTGTCAATTGGCGCCGTCTGTGGGAATTAGGGGTTGCAAGGAGCTGATCTCGATGGCACGTCCAGAATCGTCGAGTTCGTCGGTGGCTAGCAATGCGATGGATCGAGGTAAACAGGAAAAAACTCATCTAGTCGACTTTATTCCTCACCCGCCCTCCCGTGTGGATGCATGTGCCTATCTGGAGGAGCCCATCGTCATGACGTTCGGAGAATTCCGATTTGGCGTCAACAAGGAAGGATCCTACCGTCTCGAAGTTCCGATCTCGTCGGAATTTTCAGCGGTCGATTCTAACTTTTCGTCGAGTGACGAGGAGCTTTCGTCGCCACGCTTCGTCGACAACAAGGCAAGCGGAAAGCTCGCCAAGATCTTCAGCAACACATCCTTCGAGTCGTCTGCGGACTCCTTTATAAGCAGCGATTCCGACAGCGTCGACAGCTTCAACTTCATCGACAAATCTGCTGCCATCGGAAAGGTCTTCACCACTCTATATGATGGTGTCACCAATCCTGACAAAAATCAATACGCAAAATACCATCAGATCTATGCGATAGAAGAGGCAGGCCGATCAGAACCAGAAACATCAGAGGCTTTCGATGATTTGGGAAATCCTTACATCGATCCCGCTGATCTCAGAAAAGGCTTAGGCACTAAATATGCTGGGACTTCAACTCGCGCAAAAGTCCAACTCCCGCAAGCAGCGTGGGATAGGGCTGCAAGAGCCATGGATGGTTCAGAACCAATGACCACCACTGCTACTGTACAAGAACTACAAGCATATCAATATAGACTTGCTCGGGTAAGTAGAGAGTTGGAAAAACAGACAGCATCCTTGAATAGGAGAAAAGAGGCAGCTTCCGCGTCCAGCAGGCGTCGAGCAGAGCTCAGTCGACAATCAGAAACTTCGGCAGATAGCCATAGAGAGGCTCGAAGGAGAGCGAGATCTCGGCTGCAAAATATACCTGAAGAAGAGAGAGGAAATATAATTCAAAATCTCGACATGTCTTTCATGACGATTGATACAAGGGGAAACATCATCCCGAAAACGCCAGAAGCAGGTTATATGGCAACGCAAGCTTACATCCTCGCGTCCAGACCACCTCCTGGGGACCCGAGAGAACCATTGTTCAATATGGCAATGGCTGGAGTAGGAGTTATGGGAACAGCATTTGCAGCCACGCCTCCCGAAGGAAATCCTAGGCAAAATAGTCCACGACCCACTACAACGGTTCAAGATCCACCGAGAACAAGTGGAGCAAGAGACACAGCAGTTCAAGTAAGGGTGGACAGAGCACGACAAGAAAGAAGGGAACGTCAGCACTCACCAGAAGTTGCCGACGAAGATATGTGTGGACTCCCGTGCTTTACGAGAAGAGTTCGAAAGACTCGAGTCCCAAAAGGGTTCAAGTTACCCGAAAATTTCAAGAAATTCGACGGCCTGCAAGATCCCGAGGATTGGCTCGTGGATTATCTCGAGATGGTGAAGCTGGTAGGAGGAACCAGAGCAACAGCTATGCAAAGTATCCAAGTTCACTTAAGTGGTGCCGCAAGATCTTGGATAAAGAAACTTCCCCCAGGCTCCATCGACAGCTGGGATAATTTCGAGGATATTTTCGTGAGAAATTTCCGATCCACCTGCAAGAAACCTGCGTCATTGGAAGAGCTAAGGGCGTGTCGACAGAAACACGATGAGTCGATGAGAAAATATATACAGCGGTGGAACATTATAAAAAACTCGGCAGAAGATATATCTGACGAGAGAGCAATAGATGCATTCGTGGCAGGAATTCGGCGAGGAGATTTCGTCGAGGACTTAGGGAGAACTAACCCTAAGACCATATCAGCACTAATGGAGATAGCTAATAAGTGGGCAGATGGAGAAGACGCAATATATAACAAGCGACACAGATCGCCAGAAGAGGATCGTGGTCGAAATTATCAAAATAGAAGGCGATTTTCTCGCCAGTTCTACAACAACGACGCTCCTGGCCATATATCGGCTGGCTTTCGGGGAAATCCTGGAGGGAATAGTCGAGATGACTATCAAAGGAGTAATGAGCAACAAGGCGACAATAGAGGTGATTCTCGCGGCAACAGGCAAAATAGTGGACCAAGGTTTCAAAGACCTTACGTGTCCCCCGAGGAGATGATGAACGGTCCGTGTCAAATGCACTTTTATCTCGACAACAATGGAAAGAGGCAGTCAGGACATCTCCAGAAAGACTGCCGAAATTTTCAGGCAATGTTGCGAGCCGCAGGAATTGCAAATGCCCAAGCAATGAACAGAAATCCTCAGGGGCCAAGGAGTGAGATCCACCTTCCACCTCCTCCCGCAATCACGGACGAAAATCGGCACCAGCTCAGAATAGCGGCAGCACCACACCCACCTCCATATGTTGATCCTAATTCTAACGGCGCGGTCTCGATGATTCAGAAAGCCAGGCCATCTAACAGGGCACAGAAGGTAATCTCACGACAAGTGTTCATGGCAGAGAAGATGCCTCCACCAACAGTTGAGTACTTAAATTGGTTAGGGCAAGACATTGGTTTCACAATCGCGGATCATCCGCAGCAAGTTCCTCGACCAGGACAATCGGCACTCATCTTACCCGCAGTAATTGCTGGTTTCGATGTGTCGAGAGTTTTCATAGATGGCGGCAGCAGCTTAAACCTTATGTATGCAGATACATTGAGGAAGATGAACATATCCCTGGCAAACCTGAAACCAACTGATACACGTTTCCATGGGATCACACCAGAGAAGCCAAGTTATCCGTTGGGCAAGATCAATCTCGACGTTCAGTTTGGAACCCGAGAAAATTACAGGATAGAGAATTTGGAGTTTGAAGTTGTGGATTTCCCGTCGCAATATCACGCTCTGTTAGGATGACCAGCGTATGCCAGGTTCATGGCAGTGCCGCACTATACGTATCTGTTGTGGAGGTTGCCTGGTCCCAAGGGACCTATCACAATCAAAGGAAGTTTCGCGTTATCTGATAAATGCGACAAGGATTTTCATCGACTGTCAGAAACTTTCGGGATGCAAGCAGAATATATGGCGCCAAGGTTCACTGATTATGATGTGCTGCCAGAAGTAGGGAGGTCTTCTAAAGAGCCAACTTTTAACACAACCAAGGATTCAAAAGAGGTACAGATCCACCCGACAGACCCAAAGAAAACGACGTCCATTGCAGCAAACATGGATATCGCATAGGAAAGCGCGCTCGTCGAGTTCCTCCGTGAGCACTGGAAAATCTTCGCATGGTGTCCAGATGACATGTGATACGTCTCCAACGTATCGATAATTTCTTATGTTCCATGCTACATTATTGATGATATCTACATGTTTTATACACATTATATGTCGTATTTACGCATTTTGGAACTAACCTATTAACAAGATGCCGAAAGCCAGTTGCTTTTTTCTGCTGTTTTTGGTTTCAGAAATCCTAGTAACGAAATATTCTCGGAATTGGACGAAATCAACGCCAGGTCCTATTTTGCACGAAGCTTCCAGAAGACCGAAGGAGAGTCGAAGTGGGGCCACGAGGTGGCGACACCACAGGCGGCGCGGCCCAGGCCCGGCGCGCCGACCTATGGTGTGGGCCCTCGTGCCGCCTCTTGACCTGCCCTTCCGCCTACAAATAGCCTCCGTCGCGAAACCCCACCGAGAGCCACGATACGGAAAACCTTCCAGAGACGCCGCCGCGAATCCCATCTCGGGATTCAGGAGATCGCCTCCGGCACCCTGCCGAGGGGATCATCTCCGGAGGACTCTACACCACCATGGTCGCCTCCGGAGTGATGAGTGAGTAGTTCACCCTGGACTATGGGTCCATAGCAGTAGCTAGATGGTCGTCTTCTCCTAATTGTGCTTCATTGTTGGATCTTGTGAGCTGCCTAACATGATCAAGATCATCTATCTGTAATACTATATGTTGTGTTTGTCGGGATCCGATGGATAGAGAATACTATGTTATGGTGATTATCAATCTATTGTTTATGTGTTGTTTATGATCTTGCATGCTCTCCGTTATTAGTAGAGGCTCTGGCCAAGTTTTTGCTCTTAACTCCAAGAGGGAGTATTTATGCTCGATAGTGGGTTCATGCCTTCATTGACACTGGGACAGTGACAGAAAGTTCTAAGGTTGTGATGTGCTGTTGCCACTAGGGATAAAACATTGATTCTATGTCTAAGGATGTAGTTGTCGATTACATTACGCACCATACTTAATGCAATTGTCTGTTGCTTTGCAACTTAATACTGAATGGGGTTCGGATGATAACCTGAAGGTGGACTTTTTAGGCATAGATGCAGTTGGATGGCGGTCTATGTACTTTGTCGTAATGCCCAATTAAATCTCACTATATTTATCATATCATGTATATGCATTGTTATGCCCTTCTCTATTTGTCAATTGCCCGACTGTAATTTGTTCACCCAACATGCTTTTATCTTATGGGAGAGACACCTCTAGTGAACTGTGGACCCCGGTCCTATTCTTTACATCGCATACAATCTACTGCAATACTTGTTTTACTGTTTTCTTGCAAACAATCATCTTCCACACAATACGGTTAATCCTTTGTTACAGCAAGCCGGTGAGATTGACAACCTCACTGTTTCGTTGGGGCAAAGTACTTTGGTTGTGTTGTGCAGGTTCCACGTTGGCGCCGGAATCCCTGTTGTTGCGCATCACATTTCGCCACCATCAACCTTCAACGTGCTTCTTGGCTCCTCCTGGTTCGATTAAACCTTGGTTTCTTTCTGAGGGAAAACTTGCTGCTGTGCGCATCATACCTTCCTCTTGGGGTTCCCAACGAACGTGTGAGTTACACGCCATCAAGCTCTTTTTCTGGCGCCGTTGCCGGGGAGATCAAGACACGCTGCAAGGGGAGTCTCCACTTCTCAATCTCTTTACTTTGTTTTTGTCTTGCTTTATTTTATTTACTACTTTGTTTGCTGCACCTAAACAAAACACACAAAAATTAGTTGCTAGTTTTACTTTATTTACTGTCTTGCTCTCTATGTCAAAAACACAAAAAAATTAGTTACTTGCATTTACTTTATCTAGTTTGTTTTATTTACCGTTGCTAAAATGAATACCCCTGAAAATACTAAGTTGTGTGACTTCACAAACGCAAATAATAATGATTTCCTATGCACACCTATTGCTCCACCTGCTACTACAGCAGAATTCTTTGAAATTAAACCTGCTTTACTGAACCTGGTTATGAGAGATCAATTTTCTGGTGTTAGTTCTGATGATGCTGCTGCCCATCTCAATAATTTTGTTGAACTCTGTGAAATGCAAAAGTATAAGGATGTAGATGGTGATATTATTAAATTGAAAGTGTTTCCTTTCTCATTAAGAGGAAGAGCTAAAGATTGGTTGCTATCTTTGCCTAAGAATAGTATTGATTCATGGACTAAATGTAAGGATGCTTTTATTGGTAGATATTATCCTCCCGCTAAAATTATATCTTTGAGAAGTAGCATAATGAATTTTAAGCAATTAGATACTGAACATGTTGCTCAAGCATGGGAGAGAATGAAAACTTTGGTAAAGAATTGCCCAACCCATGGACTGACTACTTGGATGATCATCCAAACCTTCTATGCAGGACTAAATTTTTCTTCGTGGAATTTATTGGATTCAGCTGCTGGAGGTACCTTTATGTCCATCACTTTGGGGGCGGCTACAAAACTTCTTGATGATATGATGATAAATTACTCTGAATGGCACACGAAAAGAGCTCCACAAGGTAAGAAGGTAAATTCTGTTGAAGAAACCTCTTCCTTGAGTGATAAGATCGATGTGATTATGTCTATGCTTGTGAATGGTAGATCTAATGTTGATCCTAATAATGTTCCTTTAGCCTCATTGGTTGCTCAATAAGAAAATGTTGATGTGAATTTCATTAAAAATAATAATTTCAACAACAATGCTTATAGGAACAACTCTGGTAATAACTATAGGCCATATCCTTCTGCTAATGGTAATGGTTATGGTAATTCTTATGGGAATTCTTACAACAATAATAGGAGTGTACCCTCTGGTCTTGAAGCCATGCTTAAAGAATTTATTAGTACACAAACTGCTTTTAACAAATCTGTTGAGGAAAAGCTTGATAAAATTGATATTCTTGCTTCTAGAGTTGATAGACTTGCCTCTGATGTTGATCTTTTAAAATTGAAAGTTATGCCTAATAATGATATTGATAATAAGATTACTACTACAGCAAATGCCATCCAAGTTAGAATTAATGAGAATATAAGATTAATGGCTGAATTGCGTGCTAGGTGGGATAGAGAAGAAAATGAAAAACTAGCTAAAGAGAATAATGTAGCTAAAGTTTGGACTATTACCACCACTAGTAATGTTAATTCTTCACATGTTGCTGCACCTCCTACTATCAATGGTAAAATAATTGGTGTTGGCAATGTTTCTACTCCTAGTGCAAAGCGTACAAAACTGCCTGAAATTGCTAAAACTGCTGAAACTGCTTGTGATAAAACTGCTGAAATTTTTTCCAACCTTGGGAACAATGATCCCATTGCTGTAGCTCATAATGATTTAGATTTTGATGATTGCCACATCTCTGAAGTTATAAAGTTCTTACAAAAGCTTGCTAAAAGTCCTAATGCTAGTGCTATAAATTTAGCCTTTACAAAACATATTACAAATGCTCTCATAAAAGCTAGAGAAGAGAAACTAAAACTTGAAACTTCTATTCCTAGAAAGTTAGAAGATGGTTGGGAGCCCATCATTAAAATGAAATTCAATGACTTTGAATGTAATGCTTTATGTGATCTTGGTGCAACTATTTCTGTTATGCCTAAAAAGATTTATGATATGCTTGACTTGCCACCATTGAAGAATTGTTATTTGGATGTTAATCTTGCCGATAATGTTAAAAAGAAACCTTTGGGGAGGATTGATAATGTGCGCATTATGGTTAAAAATAACCTTGTCCCCGTTGATTTTGTTGTCTTGGATATCGAATGCAATGCATCTTGTTCTATTGTGTTGGGAAGACCTTTTCTTCGAACCGTTGGTGCTGTTATTGATATGAGGGAAGGTAATATTAAATATCAATTTCCTCTCAAGAAAGGTATGGAACACTTCCCTAGAAAGAGAATGAAGTTGCCTTTTGATTCTATTATTAGAACAAGCTATGATGTTGATGCTCCATCTCTTGATATTGATTTGCACTTTCTGCGCTTAGCTGAAAGGCGTTAAAAACGCTTATGGGAGACAACCCATGTTTTTACTACAGTACTTTGTTTTATATTTGAGTCTTGGAAGTTGTTTACTACTGTAGCAACCTCTCCTTATCATGTTTTTGTGCCAAGTAAAGTTTCTATGTTAAAGTTGATGTTATATTTGGGATCGCTGCGCAGAAACAGCATTGCTGTCTGTCACGAATCTGGGCACAAGTCTCTGTAGAAAATTCGAAAAAATCTGCCAATTTACGAGTGATCCTCAGATATGTAAGCAACTTTCATTAGTTTTGAGTTTTTCCATTTGAGCAAGTCTGGTGCCACTTTAAAATTCGTCTTTACGAACTGTTCTGTTTTTGACAGATTCTGCCTTTTATTTCGCATTGCCTCTTTTGCTATGTTGGATGAATTTCTTTGATCCATTAATGTCCAGTAGCTTTATGCAATGTCCAGAAGTGAAAAGAATGATTGTGTCACCTCTGAATGTGTGAATTATTAATTGTGCACTAACCCTCTAATGAGTTTGCTTGAAGTTTGGTGTGAAGGAAGTTTTCAAGGGTCAAGAGAGGAGTATGATATACTATGATCAAGAGGAGTGAAAGCTCTAAGCTTGGGGATGCCCCCGTGGTTCATCCCTGCATATTTTAAGAAGACTCAAGCATCTAAGCTTGGGGATGCCCAAGGCATCCCCTCTTCATCGACAACATCATCATTCCTCCCCGAAACTATATTTTTAGTCACATCTTGTGTTCTTTTCTTGGCGTTTTTGTTTTGTTGTTTTTGTTTGAAAAATGATCCTAGCATTCACTTTGTGGGAGAGAGACACGCTCTCTTTGCATATGGACAAATATGTCCTTAGGCTTTACTCATAATGTTCATGGCGAAGTTTCTTCTTCGTTAAATTGTTATATGGTTGGAATTGGAAAATGCTACATGTAGTAATTCTAAAATGTCTTGGATAATGTGATACTTGGCAATTGTGTGCTCATGTTTAAGCTCTTATCATATACTTTGCACCCATGAAGAAATACATAGAGCTTGCTATTTGATTTGGTCTCTCTAAAGTCTAGATAATTCTAGTATTGAGTTTTGAACAACAAGGAAGACGGTGTAGAGTCTTATAATGTTTACAATATGTATTTTATGTGAGTTTTGCTGCACCGGTTCATCCTTGAGTTTGCTTCAAATAACCTTGCTAGCCTAAACCTTGTATCGAGAGGGAATACTTCTCATGCATCCAAAATCCTTGAGCCAACCACCATGCCATTCCACCATACCTACCTACTACATGGTATTTCTCCGCCATTCCAAAGTAAATTGCTTGAGTGCTACCTTTAAATTCCATCATTCGCCTTTGCAATATATAGCTCATGGGACAAAATAGCCTTAAAACTATCGTAGTATTGAATATGTACTTATGCACTTTATCTCTTATTAAGTTGCTTGTTGTGCGATAACCATGCTTCGGGGAACGCCATCAACTATTCTTTGTTGAATATCATGTGAGTTGCTATGCATGTCCGTCTTGTCTGAAGGATCTACCACCTTAATGATTGGAGCATGCATATTGTTAGAGAAGAACATTGGGCCGCTAACTAAAGCCATGAATCATGGTTGAAGTTTCAGTTTTGGACATATATCCTCAATCTCATATGAGAATAATAATTATTGCTACATGCTTATGCATTTAAGAGGAGTCCATTATCTGTTGTCCATGTTGTCCCGGTATGGATGTCTAAGTTGAGAATAATCAAAAGCGAGAAATCCAAAATGCGAGCTTTCTCCTTAGACCTTTGTACAGGCGGCATGGAGGTACCCCTTTGTGACACTTGGTTGAAACATGGCATTGCGAAGATCCGGTAGTCCAAGCTAAGTAGGACAAGGTGCGGGCACTATTAGTATACTATGCAGGAGGCTTGCAACTTGTAAGATATAATTTACATAACTCATATGCTTTATTACTACCGTTGACAAAATTGTTTCATGTTTTCAAAATAAAAGCTCTAGCACAAATACAGCAATCGATGCTTTCCTCTTTGAAGGACCTTTCTTTTACTTTTATTGTTGAGTCTGTTTACCTATCTCTCTCCACCTTAAGAAGCAAACACTTGTGTGAACTGTGCATTGATTCCTACATACTTGCATATTGCACTTGTTATATTACTTTATTTTGACAATATCCATGAGATATACATGTTATAAGTTGAAAGCAACCGCTGAAACTTAATCTTCCTTTGTGTTGCTTCAACACATTTACTTTGATTTATTGCTTTATGAGTTAACTCTTATGCAAGACTTATTGATGCTTGTCTTGAAGTACTATTCATGAAAAGTATTTGCTTTATGATTCAGTTGTTTACTCATGTCATTACCATTGTTTTGATCGCTGCATTCATTACATATGTTTACAAATAGTATGATCAAGATTATGATGGCATGTCACTTCAGAAATTATCTTTGTTATCGTTTTACCTGCTCGGGACGAGAAGAACTAAGCTTGGGGATGCTGATACGTCTCCAACGTATCGATAATTTCTTATGTTCCATGCTACATTATTGATGATATCTACATGTTTTATACACATTATATGTCGTATTTACGCATTTTCGGAACTAACCTATTAACAAGATGCCGAAGAGCCGGTTGCTGTGTTTTGCTGTTTTTGGTTTGAAATCCTAGTAACGAAATATTCTCGGAATTGGACGAAATCAACGCCAGGGTCCTATTTTTGCATGAAGCTTCCGGAAGACCGAAGGAGAGTCGAAGTGGGGCCACGAGGTGGCGACACCACGGGCGGCGCGGCCCAGGCCGCGCCGACCTATGGTGTGGGCCCCTCGTGCCGCCTCTTGACCTGCCCTTCCGCCTACAAATAGCCTCCGTCGCGAACCCCCGGTGCGAGCCACGATACGGAAAACCTTCCGGAGACGCCGCCGCGCATCCCATCTCGAGGGATTCGGGAGATCGCCTCCGGCACTGCCGGAGGGATTCATCTCCGGAGGACTCTACACGCCATGGTCGCCTCGGGTGATGAGTGAGTAGTTCACCCTGGACTATGGGTCCATAGCAGTAGCTAGATGGTCGTCTTCTCCTAATTGTGCTTCATTGTTGGATCTTGTGAGCTGCCTAACATGATCAAGATCATCTATCTGTAATACTATATGTTGTGTTTGTCGGGATCCGATGGATAGAGAATACTATGTTATGGTGATTATCAATCTATTATTTATGTGTTGTTTATGATCTTGCATGCTCTCCGTTATTAGTAGAGGCTCTGGCCAAGTTTTTGCTCTTAACTCCAAGAGGGAGTATTTATGCTCGATAGTGGGTTCATGCCTTCATTGACACCTGGGACAGTGACAGAAAGTTCTAAGGTTGTGATGTGCTGTTGCCACTAGGGATAAAACATTGATTCTATGTCTAAGGATGTAGTTGTCGATTACATTACGCACCATACTTAATGCAATTCTCTTTGCTTTGCAACTTAATGCGAATGGGGTTCGGATGATAACCTGAAGGTGGACTTTTAGGCAAAGATGCGAGTTGGATGGCGGTCTATGTACTTTGTCGTAATGCCCAATTAAATCTCACTATATTTATCATATCATGTATATGCATTGTTTTGCCTTCTCTATTGTCAATTGCCCGACTGTAATTTGTTCACCCAACATGCTTTTATCTTATGGGAGAGACACCTCTAGTGAATGTGGACCCGGTCCTATTCTTTACATCGCATACAATCTACTGCAATACTTGTTTTAATGTTTTCTTGCAAACAATCATCTTCCACACAATACGGCTAATCCTTTGTTACAGCAAGCCGGTGAGATTGACAACCTCACTGTTTCGTTGGGGCAAAGTACTTTGGTTGTGTTGTGCAGGTTCATTGGCGCCGGAATCCCTGTTGTTGCGCCGCATCACATTTCGCCACCATCAACCTTCAACGTGCTTCTTGGCTCCTCTGGTTCGATTAAACCTTGGTTTCTTTCTGAGGGAAAACTTGCTGCTGTGCGCATCATACCTTCCTCTTGGGGTTCCCAACGAACGTGTGAGTTACACGCCATCAACATGCCAGGAGTACCCTCGGCAAGTTCCCAGGGTACTCCTGGCATGTTGATGGCGTGTAACTCACACGTTCGTTGGGAACCCCAAGAGGAAGGTATGATGCGCACAGCAGCAAGTTTTCCCTCAGAAAGAAACCAAGGTTTAATCGAACCGGTAGGAGCCAAGAAGCACGTTGAAGGTTGATGGTGGCGAAATGTGATGCGCGCAGGGGATTCAGGCGCCAACGGAATCTGCACAACAAAACCAAAGTACTTTGCCCCAACGAAACAGTGAGGTTGTCAATCTCACCGGCTTGCTGTAACAAAGGATTAACCGTATTGTGTGGAAGATGATTGTTTGCAAGAAAACAGTAAAACAAGTATTGCGTAGATTGTATGCGATGTAAAGAATAGGACCGTCCAATTCACTAGAGTGTCTCTCCCATAAGATAAAAGCATGTTGGGTGAACAAATTATAGTCGGGCAATTGACAAATAGAGAAGGGCATAACAATGCATATACATGATATGATAAATATAGTGAGATTTAATCGGGCATTACGACAAAGTACATAGACCATCAAACATCTAAAAAGTCCACCTTCAGTATATCCGAACCTCCATTCAATATTAAGTTGCAAAGCAACGACAATTACATTAAGTATGGTGTAATGTATCGACAACTACAGACATAGAATCAATGTTTTATCCCTAGTGGCAACAACAACATCCAGAACTACTGTCACTGTCCCAGTATCAATGAAGGCATGAACCCTATCGAGCATAAATACTCTCTTGGGTTAAGAGCAAAAACTTGGCGAGCCTCTACTAATAGAGAGCATGCAAGATCATAAACAACACATAAGTAATAGATTGATAATCACCATAACATAGTATTCTCTATCCATCGGATCCCAACAAACACAACATATAGTATTACAGATAGATGATCTTGATCATGTTAGGCAGCTCACAAGATCCAACAATGAAGCACATGAGGAGAAATCTATGCTATGGACCCATAGTCAGGGGTGAACTACTCACTCATCCTATGGCGTGTACTCAGGAGATGAATCCCGGGGGAGTCGCGGCATCTCTGAATCCCCCGAGAGTGGGATTCGCGGCGCGTCTGAAGGTTTTCCTATCGTGCTCTCGTGCTGGGTTTCGCGACGGAGGCTAAGCAGGCGAAAGGGCAGGTCAAGAGCGGCACGGGGCCCGAGAGATGGCCGCGGCAGGGCTGGGCCGCGCCGCCCTGTCCACCGCCTCGTGGCCCCATGACTCCTTCGGTCTTACGGAAGCTTCGTGCAAAAATAGGACCCTAGGCGACATTTCGTCCAATTCGAGAATATTTCCTACTAGGATTTCTGAAACCAAAAACAGCAGAAAACTAGGCCAGCGGCATCTTGTAATAGGTTAGTTCGGAAAATGCGTATAATGTGCATAAAACATGTAGATATCATCAATAAAGTAGCATGGAACATAAGAAATTATCGATACGTTGGAGACGTATCAGCATCCCCAAGCTAGTTCGCTCGTCACAGCGGCGATAACAAAGATAATTTAGTGACATGCCATCATAATCTTGATCATACTATTTGTAAACATATGTAATGAATGCAGCGATCAAACAATGGTAATGACATGAGTAAACAACTGAATCATAAAGCAAAGACTTTTCATGAATAGTACTTCAAGACAAGCATCAATAAGTCTTGCATAAGAGTTAACTCATAAAGCAATAAATCAAAGTAGGTGTTGAAGCAACACAAAAGAAGATTAAGTTTCAGCGGTTGCTTTCAACTTATAACATGTATATCTCATGGATAGTGTCAACATAAAGTAATATAACAAGGTGCAATATGTGGTTCACACAAGTGTTTGCTCTTAGGTGGAAGATAGGTAAACTGACTCAACAATAAAAGTAAAGAAGGTCCTTCAGAGGAAAGCATCGATTTTTATGCTAGAGCTTTTATTTTGAAAGCATGAAACAATTTTGTCAACGGTAGTAATAAAGCATATGAGTATATAAATTATATCTTACAAGTTGCAAGCCTCATGCATAGTATACTAATAGTGCGCACCTCCTCTTAGCTTGACTACCGGATCTTTGAATGCCATGTTTCAACCAAAGTAAAGTACCTCCATGCCGCTGTACAAGGTCTAAAGAAAGCTCGCATTTTGGATTTCTCGCTTTATTATTCTCAACTTAGACATCCATACCGAGACAACATGGACAACGATAATGGACTCCTCTTAAATGCATAAGCATGTAGCAACAATTATTATTCTCATATGAGATTGAGATATATGTCCAAAACTGAAACTTCAGCCATGATTCATGGCTTTAGTTAGCGGCCCAATGTTCTTCTCTAACAATTTGCATGCTCCAATCATTAAGGTGATAGATCCTTCAGACAAGACGGACATGCATACAACTCACATATATTCAATAAAGTAATTGATGTTCCCCAGAAGCATGGTTATCGCACAACAAGCAACTTAATAAAAGATAAAGTGCATAAGTACATTCAATACTACGATAGTTTTTAAGTATTTTATCCCATGAGCTATATATGCAAAGGTGAATGATGGAATTTTAAAGGTAGCACTCAAGTTACTTTGGAATGTGGAGAAATACCATGTAGTAGGTAGGTATAGTGGACACAAATGGCATAGTGGTTGGCTCAATTTTTGGATCATGAAATACCGGATGCTAGGCTAGCAAGGATTTGAAACAAACTCAAGGATGAACGATGCAGCAAAACTCACATAAAAGACATATTGTAAACATTATAAGACTCTACACCGTCTTCCTTGTTCAAAACTCAATACTAGATATTATCTAGACCTTAGAAGACCAAATATGCAAACCAAATTTTAGCAAGCTCTATGTATTTCTTCATTAATGGGTGCAAAGCATATGATGCAAGAGCTTAAACATGAGCACAACAATTTCAAGTATCACATTATCCAAGACATTTTAGAATTACTACATGTAGCATTTTCCAATTCCAACCATATAACAATTTGAAAACTTCGCTTGAACATTATGAGTAAAGCCTAAGGACATATTTGTCCATATGCAACAGCGAGCGTGTCTCTCTCCCACAAAGTGAATGCTAGGATCCATTTATTCAAACAAAAACAAAAACAAAAACAAACCGACGCTCCAAGTAAAGACACAAGATGTGTTGAATAAAATATAGTTTCGGGAGGCGATGATGTTGTCGATGAAGGATGCCTTAGGAATCCCCAAGCTTAGACGCTGAGTCTTCTTAAAATATGCAGGGGTGAACACGGGGCATCCCCAAGCTTAGAGCTTTCAGTCTCTTGATCATAGTATATCATACTCCTCTCTTGACCCTTGAAAACTTCCTTCACACCAAACTTCAAGCAAACTCATTAGAGGGTTAGTGCACAATTAATAACACACATTCAGAGGTGACACAAACATTCTTTACACTTCTGGACATTGCATAAAGCTACTGGACATTAATGGATGGATCAATTCATCCAACATAGCAAAAGAGGCAATGCGAAATAAAAGGCAGAATCTGTCAAAAAGAACGTAAAGACAATTTTAAAGTGGCACCAGACTTGCTCAAATGGAAAAACTCAAACTAATGAGAAGTTGCGTATATCTGAGGATCACGCTCGTAAATTGGCAGATTTTTCGAATTTTCTACAGAGACTGTGCCCAGATTCGTGACAGACATAATGCTTTCTCTGCGCAGCGATCCCAAATATAACATCAACTTTAACATAGAAACTTTACTTGGCACAAAAACATGATAATGAGAGGTTGCTACAGTAGTAAACAACTTCCAAGACTCAAATATAAAACAAAGTACTGTAGTAAAAACATGGGTTGTCTCCCATAAGCGCTTTTCTTTAACGCCTTTCAGCTAGGCGCAGAAAGTGCAAATCAAGTAACATCGAGAGATGAGGCATCAACATTACCTTGGGCTTTACCCTTACCTTTCTTGTTGTTTTCCTTTCTCTTTGATTTAGGAAATGTATGATTTCCCCCTGGTATAGAGGTGAAATCCAAGATGCCTTCTCCCACATCTATGACTGCTCCCAATAGTTTTAGCAGGGATCTTCCGAGTGTGACCTTTCCTGTCCCTACACATTCAATAACAAGATAATCAATGGATATTGTTCTTCCAAGAATGGTCGTATGCACACCTGCGGCTATTCCCTTAGGAATTATAACAGAATTATCAATGAGAGTTATTTCTTCTCCTCCTTCATCAACTCCCCAAAGTTTCAAAGATTTATAAATGCTTTCAGGCATAAGGCAAAATTCAGACATAATATCACAGTTGGCACGAAGAGTTTGATCACCAATAACAATTTTAACAGTAGGATCCCATAATGAAGGTTTAGAGTTCACTAAAACTTGTTCAAGACGATTACGAACACGGTGATAGTTGTCATCCAAGCGAGATGTACTTATCTCGAGATTGTTTAATCTATTATAAATGCTAATAAGGGCTGAATCAAAGTTATTAGCTGAATCATGTGATGCAACCAATTTCTTTATGGCATTAAAAGCTTGATCCCCATTGCAATGAAGGAAATCTCCTCCCACTAAAGCATCCAAAGCATATCTATAACGAATCATAAGACCAAAATAAAAATTACTAAGGAGCAAACTTAGAGTCATTTGAGGTTCAGTTTTACGATAAGAAGTAAAAATTCTAGACCAAGCATCCTTAAAACTCTCCTCATCCCCTTGTTTAAAAGTGAAGACTAATTCTTCAGGCGAAGAAGTAACAGGTGTAGAGCTAGACATGGTAGCAAAAGTAAACTAGATAAAGTAAATGCAAGTAACTATTTTTTTTGTGTTTTTGATATGGAGAGCAAGACAATAAATAAAGTAAAACTAGCAACTAATTTTTTTGTGTTTTGTTTAGGTGCAGCAAACAAAGTAGTAAATAAAATAAAGCAAGACAAAAACAAAGTAAAGAGATTGAGAAGTGGAGACTCCCCTTGCAGCGTGTCTTGATCTCCCCGGCAACGGCGCCAGAAAAAGAGCTTGATGGCGTGTAACTCACACGTTCGTTGGGAACCCCAAGAGGAAGGTATGATGCGCACAGGCAAGTTTTCCCTCAGAAAGAAACCAAGGTTTAATCGAACCAGTAGGAGCCAAGAAGCACGTTGAAGGTTGATGGTGGCGAAATGTGATGCGGCGCAACAACAGGGATTCCGGCGCCAACGTGGAATCTGCACAACAAAACCAAAGTACTTTGCCCCAACGAAACAGTGAGGTTGTCAATCTCACCGGCTTGCTGTAACAAAGGATTAACCGTATTGTGTGGAAGATGATTGTTTGCAAGAAAACAGTAAAACAAGTATTGCAGTAGATTGTATGCGATGTAAAGAATAGGACCGGGGTCCACAGTTCACTAGAGGTGTCTCTCCCATAAGATAAAAGCATGTTGGGTGAACAAATTACAGTCGGGCAATTGACAAATAGAGAAGGGCATAACAATGCATATACATGATATGATAAATATAGTGAGATTTAATCCGGCATTACGACAAAGTACATAGACCGCCATCCAACTGCATCTATGCCTAAAAAGTCCACCTTCAGGTTATCATCCGAACCCCATTCGGTATTAAGTTGCAAAGCAACAGACAATTGCATTAAGTATGGTGCGTAATGTAATCGACAACTACATCCTTAGACATAGAATCAATGTTTTATCCCTAGTGGCAACAGCACATCACAACCTTAGAACTTTCTGTCACTGTCCCAGGTATCAATGAAGGCATGAACCCACTATCGAGCATAAATACTCCCTCTTGGAGTTAAGAGCAAAAACTTGGCCAGAGCCTCTACTAATAACGGAGAGCATGCAAGATCATAAACAACACATAAGTAATAGATTGATAATCACCATAACATAGTATTCTCTATCCATCGGATCCCGACAAACACAAATATAGTATTACAGATAGATGATCTTGATCATGTTAGGCAGCTCACAAGATCCAACAATGAAGCACATGAGGAGAAGACGACCATCTAGCTACTGCTATGGACCCATAGTCCAGGGGTGAACTACTCACTCATCACTCCGGAGGCGACCATGGCGGTGTAGAGTCCTCGGAGATGAATCCCCTCTCGGCAGGGTGCCGGAGGCGATCTCTGAATCCCAGAGATGGGATTCGCGGCGGCGTCTCTGGAAGGTTTTCCGTATCGTGGCTCTCGATGCCGGGGTTTCGCGACGGAGGCTATAGTAGGCGAAAGGGCAGGTCAAGAGGCGGCACGAGGGCCCGAGGGGACAGGCGGCGCGGCCGGGGCCTGGGCGCGCCGCCTGTCACCGGCCACCTCGTGGCCACACTTCGACTCCTTCGGTCTTCTGGAAGCTTCGTGCAAAAATAGGACCCTGGGCGGTGATTTCGTCCAATTCCGAGAATATTTCCTTACTAGGATTTCTGAAACCAAAAACAGCAGAAAACAGCAACTGGCTCTTCGGCATCTTGTTAATAGGTTAGTTCCAGAAAATGCGTAAATACGACATATAATGTGCATAAAACATGTAGATATCATCAATAAAGTAGCATGGAACATAAGAAATTATCGATACGTTGGAGACGTATCACCTCAATTTGGATCCTCTCGCAAGACCAATCAAGCAACCTTTGCGGCGTTTCTCGGAACCCAACCGCAAAGCTATGTTATCAGAAATAGATCGACTCAAAGATGCTGGTTTTATTAAAGAAATATCTACAGAAGCCACGTGGGTATCTAACCCAGTGATGGTGCCGAAGAAACACACAAAAGTCCTTCGCATGTGTGTCGACTTTACGTGTGTCAATAAACATTGTCCTAAGGATCACTTTCCCCTCCCAAGGATCGATCAAATCATCGACTCCACGGCAGGATGCGAACGTCTTTCCTTTTTGGACGCATACTCTGGTTATAACCAGATCAGATTAAAAGAAGAAGATGAAGCCAAGACAGCGTTCATTACATCTTACGGCGTGTTTTGTGATGTCTACGTTCCCCCTCCTTTCCTGTAGACAGTGTTGGGCCTCCAAGTGCAGAGGTTTGTAGAACAGCAAGTTTCCCTTAAGTGGATCACCCAAGGTTTATCGAACTCAGGGAGGAAGAGGTCAAAGATATCCCTCTCAAGCAACCCTGCAACCACAAAGCAAGAAGTCTCTTGTGTCCCCAACACACCAAATAGGTGCACTAGTTCGGCGAAGAGATAGTGAAATACAGGTGGTATGAATATATATAAGCAGTAGCAACGGTGCCAGAAAATAGCTTGCTGGCGTGTAGTTGATGGTGGTAGTATTGCAGCAGTAGTAACGCAGTAAAACAGTAAACAAGCAGTAGTAACTCAGCAGTATTTAGGGACAAGGCCTAGGGATTACACTTTCACTAGTGGACACTCTCAACATTGATCACATAACAGAATAGATAAATGCATACTCTACACTTTTGTTGGATGATGAACACATTGCGTAGGATTACACGAACCCTCAATGCCGGAGTTAACAAGCTCCACAATAATGCTCATGTTTAAGTAACCTTAAGTGTAAGATAGATCAAAACGACTAAACCAAGTACTAGCATAGCATGCACACTGTCACCTTCATGCATATGTAGGAGGAATAGATCACATCAATATTATCATAGCAATAGTTAACTTCGCAATCTACAAGAGATCATGATCATAGCATAAACCAAGTACTAACACGGTGCACACACTGTCACCTTTGCACACATGCAGGAGGAATAAAACTACTTTAATAACACATCACTAGAGTAGCACATAGATAGTAGTGATACAAAACTCATATGAATCTCAATCATGTAAAGCAGCTCATGAGATCATTGTATTGAGGTACATAGGAGAGAGATTAACCACATAGCTACCGGTACAGCCCCGAGCCTCGATGGAGAACTACTCCCTCCTCATGGGAGCAGCAGCGGTGATGAAGATGGCGGTGGAGATGGCAGCGGTGTCGATGGAGAAGCCTTCCGGGGGCACTTCCCCGCTCCGGCAGGGTGCCGGAACAGAGACTCCTGTCCCCCAGATCTTGGCGTCGCGATGACGGCGGCTCTGGAACTTTTCGTATCGTGGCTTTCTCCGTAAGGGTTTTTAGGTCAGGGACCTTTATATAGGCGAAGAGGCGGCGTCAGAAGGTCGAAGAGGCGGCCAGGGGGTAAGGCGGCGCGGGCCAACCCTAGGCCGCGCCGGCCACCCTCCTGGTGGGCCTGTGGCCCCCTCGGGTCCTTCCCGGGTGTTCGGAAGCTTCGTGGAAAAATAGGAACCTGGGCGTTGATTTCGTCCAATTCGAGAATATTTCGTTACTAGGATTTCTGAAACCAAAAACAGCAGAAAACAGGAACTGGCACTTCGGCATCTTGTTAATAGGTTAGTTCCAGAAAACGCATAAATATGACATATAATGTGCATAAAACATGTAGGTATCATCAATAAAGTGGCATGGAACATAAGAAATTATCGATACGTTGGAGACGTATCAGCATCCCCAAGCTTAGTTCTGCTCGTCCCGAGCAGGTAAAACGATAACAAAGATAATTTCTTAAGTGACATGCCATCATAACCTTGATCATACTATTGTAAGCATATGAGATGAATGCAGCGATCAAAACAATGGTAATGACATGAGTAAACAACTGAATCATAAAGCAAAGACTTTTCATGAATAGTACTTCAAGACAAGCATCAATAAGTCTTGCATAAAAGTTAACTCATAAAGCAATAATTTAAAGTATAGACATTGAAGCAACACAAAAGAAGATTAAGTTTCAGCGGTTGCTTTCAACTTGTAACATGTATATCTCATGGATATTGTCAACATAAAGTAATATAACAAGTGCAATATGCAAGTATGTAGGAATCAATGCACAGTTCACACAAGTGTTTGCTTCTTAAGGTGGAAGGAGATAGGTAAACTGACTCAACAATAAAAGTAAAAGAAAGGTCCTTCAAAGAGGAAAGCATCGATTGCTATATTTGTGCTAGAGCTTTTATTTTGAAAACATCAAGAGAGCATAAAAGTAAAGTTTTGAGAGGTGTTTGTTGTTGTCAACGAATGGTAGTGGGTACTCTAACTACCTCATCAACCAGACTTTCAAGAGCGGCTCCCATGAAGGACGTTATCTCTACCAGCAAGGTAGATCATCCCTCTTCTCTTTTGTTTACACATGTACTTTAGTTTAGTTTTTCTTTATTTATGGATGACACTCCTCCCAACCTTTTGCTTACACAAGCCATGGCTAACCGAATCCTCGGGTGCCTTCCAACATTCACATACCATGGAGGAGTGTCTATTTGCAAAATTAAGTTGCTTACTGATGAATCAGAGCAAAACATGTGAAGAGAATTATTAATGCAAGTTAATTAATTGAGGCTGGGAACCTCATTGCCAGCTCTTTTTGCAAAATTATTGGATAAGCGGATGAAGCCACTAGTCCATTGTGAAAGTCTGTCAAAAGTAAATGACAAGATCGAAAGATAAAACACCACATACTTCCTCATGAGCTATAAAACATTGACACAAATAAGAGGTGATAAATTTTGAATTGTTTAAAGGTAGCACTCAAGCAATTTACTTTGGAATGGCGGAGAAATACCATGTAGTAGGTAGGTATGGTGGACACAAATGGCATGAATATTGGCTCAAGTATTTGGATGCATGAGAAGTATTCCCTCTCGATACAAGGTTTAGGCTAGCAAGGTTATTTGAAACAAACACAAGGATGAACCGGTGCAGCAAAACTCACATAAAAGACATATTGTAAACATTATAAGACTCTACACCATCTTCCTTGTTGTTCAAACTCAATACTAGAAATTATCTAGACCTTAGAGAGACCAATTATGCAAACCAAATTTTAGCAAGCTCTATGTATTTCTTCATTAATGGGTGCAAAGCATATGATGCAAGAGCTTAAACATGAGCACAACGATTGCCAAGTATCACATTATCCAAGACATTTTACCAATTACTACATGTAGCATTTTCCAATTCCAACCATATAACAATTTAACGAAGAGGAAACTTCGCCATGAATATTATGAGCTAAGAACACATGTGTTCATACGAACCAGCGGAGCGTGTCTCTCTCCCACACAAGGATGAACTTATTCAGAGAACTAAGATAACAAAACAAAAACAAAAATAAAAGCACACAGACGCTCCAAGTAAAGTACATAAGATGTGACTGAATAAAAATATAGTTTCACTAGAAGAAACCTGATAGGTTGTCGATGAAGAAGGGGATGCCTTGGGCATCCCCAAGCTTAGATGCTTGAGTCTTCTTAAAATATGCAGGGATGAACCACCGGGGCATCCCCAAGCTTAGACCTTTCACTCTTCTCGATCACATTATATCACCCTCTTCTATTGACCCTTGAAAACTTCCTTCACACCAAACTTCAAGCAAACTCGTTAGAGGGTTAGTGCATAATCAAAAATTCACATGTTCAGAGGTGACACAATCATTCTTTACACTTCTGGACATTGCACAAAACTTCTGAAAGTTAATGGAACAAAGAAACTCATTCAACTTAACAAAAGCGGCAATGCGAAATAAAAGGCAGAATCTGTCAAAAACAGAACAGTCCGTAAAGACGAATTTTAAGATGGCACCAGACTTGCTCAAATGGAAAAACTCAAAACTAACGAAAGTTGCGTACATATCTGAGGATCACGCTCGTAAATTGGCAGATTTTTCGAATTTTCTACAGAGAACTGTGCCCAGATTCGTGACAGACAGCAATGCTGTTTCTGCGCAGCGATCCCAAATATAACATCAACTTTAACATAGAAACTTTACTTGGCACAAAAACATGATAAGGAGAGGTTGCTACAGTAGTAAACAACTTCCAAGACACAAATATAAAACAAAGTACTGTAGCAAAATAACACATGGGTTATCTCCCAAGAAGTTCTTTCTTTATAGCCATTAAGATGGGCTCAGCAGTTTTAATGATGCTCTCATAAGAAATAGTATTTGAAGCAAAAGAGAGCATCAAGAGGCAAATTCAAAACACATTTAAGTCTAACATGCTTCCTATGCATAGGAATCTTGTAAATAAACAAGTTCATGAAGAGCAAAGTAACAAGCATAGGAAGATAAAACAAGTGTAGCTTCAAAAATTTCAGCACATAGAGAGGCATTTTAGTAACATGAAAATTTCTACAACCATATTTTCCTCTCTCATAATAACTTTCAGTAGCATCATGAGCAAACTCAACAATATAACTATCACATAAAGCATTCTTATCATGAGTCTCATGCATAAAATTATTATTACTCCCAACATAAGCATAATCAGTTTTATTAGTTGTAGTGGGAGCAAATTCAACAAAGTAGCTATCAAATATAGGAGGTATATTGTAATCATAATCAAATTTATCCTCCATAACAGGTGGTAACAAAAGACTACTATCATTATAATCATCATAAATGGGAGGCAAAGTATCATCAAAGTAAATTTTCTCCTCAATGCTTGGGGGACTAAAAATATCATGCTCATCAAAGCCAGCTTCCCCAAGCTTAGAATTTTCCATAGCATTAGCAACAATAGTGTTCAAAGCATTCATATTAATATGTTCCATGGGTTTTTTAATTTTCGCATCAAACCATCCATGTCTTAAATCAGGAAATAGAATAAGAAGCTCATTGTTGTCCATTATGCCTAACTAGTGTAAACAAGAAACCAAATGTCGCAATTGCAGAGTCTAAAGGAAATAGCTTCGAGTACTTACAACGGCGCCGGAGAATAGCTTAGTAGCCGAGATCCGGAGTGTGAGTACCTTTTACCTTTCCTCCCCGGCAACGGCGCCAGAAAAGTGCTTGATGTCTACGTTCCCCCTCCTTTCCTGTAGACAGTGTTGGGCCTCCAAGTGCAGAGGTTTGTAGAACAGCAGCAAGTTTCCCTTAAGTGGATCACCCAAGGTTTATCGAACTCAGGGAGGAAGAGGTCAAAGATATCCCTCTCAAGCAACCCTGCAACCACAAAGCAAGAAGTCTCTTGTGTCCCCAACACACCAAATAGGTGCACTAGTTCGGCGAAGAGATAGTGAAATACAGGTGGTATGAATATATATAGCAGTAGCAACGGTGCCAGAAAATAGCTTGCTGGCGTGTAGTTGATGGTGGTAGTATTGCAGCAGTAGTAACGCAGTAAAACAGTAAACAAGCAGTAGTAACTCAGCAGTATTTAGGGACAAGGCCTAGGGATTACACTTTCACTAGTGGACACTCTCAACATTGATCACATAACAGAATAGATAAATGCATACTCTACACTTTTGTTGGATGATGAACACATTGCGTAGGATTACACGAACCCTCAATGCCGGAGTTAACAAGCTCCACAATAATGCTCATGTTTAAGTAACCTTAAGTGTAAGATAGATCAAAACGACTAAACCAAGTACTAGCATAGCATGCACACTGTCACCTTCATGCATATGTAGGAGGAATAGATCACATCAATATTATCATAGCAATAGTTAACTTCGCAATCTACAAGAGATCATGATCATAGCATAAACCAAGTACTAACACGGTGCACACACTGTCACCTTTGCACACATGCAGGAGGAATAAAACTACTTTAATAACACATCACTAGAGTAGTACATAGATAGTAGTGATACAAAACTCATATGAATCTCAATCATGTAAAGCAGCTCATGAGATCATTGTATTGAGGTACATAGGAGAGATTAACCACATAGCTACCGGTACAGCCCCGAGCCTCGATGGAGAACTACTCCCTCCTCATGGGAGCAGCAGCGGTGATGAAGATGGCGGTGGAGATGGCAGCGGTGTCGATGGAGAAGCCTTCCGGGGGCACTTCCCCGTCCCGGCGGGTGCCGGAACAGAGACTCCTGTCCCCCATCTTGGCGTCGCGATGACGGCGGCTCGGAACTTTTTCGTATGGCTTTCTCGTGGGTTTTAGGTCAGGGACCTTTATATAGGCGAAGAGGCGGCGTCGGAAGGTCGAAGAGGCGGCCGGGGGGTAAGGCGGCGCGGGCCAACCCTAGGCCGCGCCGGCCACCCTCTGGTGGGCTGTGGCCCCCTCTGGTCCTTCCCGGGTGTTCGGAAGCTTCGTGGAAAAATAGGAACCTGGGCGTTGATTTCGTCCAATTCCGAGAATATTTCGTTACTAGGATTTCGAAACCAAAAACAGCAGAAAACAGGAACTGGCACTTCGGCATCTTGTTAATAGGTTAGTTCCAGAAAACGCATAAATATGACATATAATGTGCATAAAACATGTAGGTATCATCAATAAAGTGGCATGGAACATAAGAAATTATCGATACGTTGGAGACGTATCATTTTGTTACAAAACAATGCCCTTTGGTTTGAAAAACGCGGGAGCAACATATCAGCGGATGATGCAGAAGTGCCTAGCAACACAGATTGGAAAAAATGTGCAAGTCTACATCGACGATGTCGTGATTACATCAAAGAAGGGGTCGACTCTGATCGAAGATTTGAAGGAAACCTTCGACAACCTCGACAAGTTCTGCCTCAAGCTGAATCCGAGAAATGCTCTTTTGGAGTTCCTGCAGGAGAACTTCTCGGGTTCTTAGTATCAGCAAGGGGGATTGAAGCTAACCCCGAAAAAATACAGGCCATCGTCACTATGAGAAAGCCAACAAAGTTGAAAGAAATACAACAGCTGACGGGGCGAGTCGCAGCTTTAAGCAGATTCGTCGCCAGGCTAGGAGAAAAGGCGTTGCCGTTCTATGCATTGATCAAACAGGGGAGAAATTTCAATGGAACGAGGAAGCAGACAGAGCTTTTGAAAATCTAAAACGAACAATCTCGACACCTCCAATCTTGGTGGCGCCTAAAGAGAAAGAACCTCTCCTCTTATACATTGCAGCCACACCTCAAGTGGTTAGCACGGTTCTAGTAGTCGAGAGAGAAGAAGAAGGAAAGCTTCATGGAGTTCAGAGGCCAGTATATTTCATCAGCGAAGTACTGTCGCCTTCAAAACAGCGGTACCCGCAATATCAGAAACTGGCGTATGGAGTATTCACGACAGCAAGAAAATTGCGACACTATTTTTCGGCGCACCCGATAATAGTGGTCAATGAAGCTCCCTTGTCAAACATATTGAACAACCCAGAAGCTACGGGTCGTGTCTCCCTTTGGGGAATAGAACTTTCCCCTCGGGACATCACGTATGAAAAAAGAAAGGCAATAAAATCGCAGGTTTTACCAGATTTCATTGCAGAGTGGATGGAGCTACAAAACACGGGGCCTCCAGATTTATCGAGAACTTGGACCATGAACTTCGACGGGTCCAAAAGGTTGGAAGGCGCTGGAGCAGGCGTGATATTGGTATCACCTGAAGGCGACAAGTTGAAATATGTCTTGAGGATGACGTTCCCAAACGCGTCTAATAACGAAGCAGAATATGAAGCTCTCATACACGGGATGAAGATGGCGAAAGCTTGCGGTGCAACCCGATTGAAAATCTTCGGCGACTCACAATTGGTGGCACAGCAAGTTATGAACCAATGTGATGCAGTCAACGAAAGTATGATAGCATACAAGGAGGTGTACAATGAGCTGGAAAAATTGTTTGATGGATGCGAGGTAAACCACATCAGCAGGCTGAGTAACGATGAAGCCGATGTTCTTGCAAACATCGGGTCACAATGTCTCGCGATCCCTCCAGGCGTGTTTTGGGAAGAAATAAGCGAAAGATCAACAAAGCCAGTGAAAATAAAGAAGAAGGAGAAAGAAGAGAAATCTTCGAGTACCACCAAAGACTTAGTGGAAGAAGAAGAGGAACAGGAGCTGGTAATGATGGTGCAAATTCCGTGGATGCAGGCTTACATATCATACATCCTAAGGAAAGCAATACCCGACGATCCAGTTGAAGCAAGGCGAATAATCAGGCGATCTAAAGCTTTTACTGTGGTAAAAGGGGAGTTGTACAAACGAAGCATTTCGGGCGTGCTACAGAGATGTGTTACACCCGAAGAAGGAAGAATCATCCTGAAAGATGTACACGAAGGAATATGCGGGCACCACGCGAGCAGCCGAGCTATCGCGGCTAAAGTTTTCAGAGCAGGATTTTATTGGTTAACAGCAATCGAGGACGCAAAGGAAATAGTGAGAACTTGCGACGCGTGCCAAAGATTTGCCGCCAAACCTCACTCTCCCGCAGCAGAACTGATGCCAATCCCGCTGTCGTGGCCTTTTGCTCAATGGGGTCTCGACATGGTGGGAAAACTACACAAAGCTTCGCCAGGAGGATATGAGTATATGCTTGTCGCTGTCGATAAATTTACAAAGTGGATAGAAGCAAAGCCGATAAATTCACCGGACGGCGCGTCGGCGATTAAGTTCGTGAAAAGCATCGTCTTTAGATTTGGAGTCCCTCATAGCATTGTCACAGACAACGGCAGTAATTTTACGTCCAAGGAGTTCAAGGCATATTGCGCAGAAGTGGGCATCAAATTGAGTTTTGCGTCTGTCGCACATCCACAGACCAATGGTCAAGTCGAGAAAGCTAATGGCATCATCTGCAACGGTATCAAGAAGCGTTTGTTGGGACCATTGGAAAAAGCTCGGCATACTTGGCCGGAGGAGCTGCCAAGTGTGTTGTGGAGTATTCGAACAACACCAAATACGGCGACGCAGGAAACACCGTTCTTTCTGGTCCATGGAGCCGAAGCAGTCCTGCCGATAGAAATAGAGCATGATTCTCCAAGAGTCACAGAATATGATGAAGAAACTTCGAGAAAAGCTTTGGAGGATGATGTCGATGCACTTGATGAAGCTCGAGACGAAGTCCTGTCACGAGTCGCCAAATACCAACAGGACCTGAAAAACTACCACAGCCGACGATTGCGGCCAAGATCCTTCCAAGTTGGCGATTTGGTTTTGCGACTCAATCAAAAAAGCCATGAAAAACTCGAGTCACCATGGCTTGGACCCTACATCGTCACAGAAGTAATCGAAGGAGGAGCATACAGAATCAAGGACAAGAAGACGGGGATTGCCGAGCCAAATCCTTGGAACGTGGCGCAGCTCAGGCGTTTTTACGCTTAGATGCCAAAATATAGTCTCCTCTGTAAACATACAATGTACTGAAACGCCCGCGAGTTTTCAGACGCACTCTTTTCCTTTTTCGGGGCACCGAGTGGGGCCGGAAAAGGTTTTTAATGAGGCGGGCTCGCGGTGCTGCAATATAATAAAGATAGTGGAATTATATATCTTTTTCTCGACAGGCTCGGGGGCTTCTTCCTAAACGCTACAATATATATATACACAGTGTCGACAAATACAGCTCGCAGAAATATCTCGCCTTGGTATAAAGTACCTCGCCAAAATAAAAATATCGACAAAATAGCGGTCAACATAAAGCTCGGGGACTCATACCCGCAAAAATAGTACACAGTATAATTTATTTTGCCTTGGGACAACCTCGCATTATAAAAACAAAAATACTGCAATCAAAACGCCCGGGGGCTTGGCGGTAAAAATAAAAATATAGTGACTTTACAATACAGATCATATACACAAGAAACAATCTTCGGAACAAGTTTATCTTCAAGGATTTCCCAATATATTGTCTATTGTTAAGCGCTCATTATTTACAGCACGAGTGCTATGCTCAGCGTAGCTGCCCTTCACGAAGAATTCGGCATCCATCCGAAGAAGTTCATCCATCATATCTTCGGCAACAGGAGTAACAATATCATCATATTTGCCGAAGTTTCTCTTCCTCTTCGACATCTTGGCCAAGCACTTTGGAACAATTTGCCCCACGTCTAACTTCGGGTAGCAGATCTTTATCATAATCATAGCAAATCTTGCGCCAGCAGCCAATTGGGCCCGCACAAAGCCGTGGATCCGAGGAGCATCCCGAAACTTATCCATTAAAGCAGGAAGAGTCTCTGGCATCTTGTTCCGAGGAAACATAGTGCCATAGACCAGAGACAGAGTCCTTGTACAGAAGTCGAGATAATCGCGAACCTGGAGTGCGCGATCTTGAAACCTGACAATCTGGCGAGTTCGTTCAGGTGTGCCCCAAAAACTTGAACCATGATCTTTGGCAAGACGAAGAAGTACATTGGATCGAGCTTCGACACGCTCATCTTCCGTAGTAGCATCCAAAAAAGAACCTATTTTTTACAAGAGCCAGTGAGCAATGAGAAGACAAATACAAAGGAAAAGAAAAGGCACGACAAGGATAACGAAGCACACCTGCCATATCCAAACTAGCATCTGTCAGCAGTTGAAGCATAAAATTTTCGCGGGTTGTAGCTGCAGCAGCTTCAGCAACAGCGGCGTCCTTTTCAGTTATGGCATCCTGAGCTTGTTGGAGCGCAACCTTTTCCCTTTCCGAAGATTTCCGAGATTGTTCCATGAGCATAAGTGATTGCTTCTTCGTGGATTGGAGTTGTTGTCGAAGTTCTTCCAAATCTTCTGCCGAATCCTTACTCGCAGAATCTTCAACAAATTTAACAGCGACAGGGGTTTTCTTCGGAAGGAACGAAGGGAAAACTTCGGAAGGACCAGGAGTTGACGTATAGTTGTCAAAAATTAACTGAAAAAATAAATGTCGACATCAATCATTGAGAAAAAGATAGATTTCCATTCATTCTCATAATATATACATGTCTATTACAAAAGAAGGACCTCTAGAAGACCTAATCATCGCCAGGAGCACTATGGCGGCAGTACCAAAAGAAGGAGGTAAACTAAGAAGAAAAACAAAGCAAAGGAGCATTCAACTAGACCTCCGGCCTTGATGAGCTAGGAGTTGAAGATGGCTTGATCCCGAGATAAGACAGGATTTTCTTCGTGTTAAGCTTTGCTGCCTTGATCAATGATCGCCATTTTGCTTGTTCTATCTGCTCCGTGTCGCCCACTTTCGCCCAGTCGATGGTCTGTTGACTATCAGCAACCAAGGCAACAGTGCTTTCAACGGCAACCTTCATATTTTCATGGCGCATCTTCAGCCCAAGATCTTCGGGTGGATTAAAGCACTTGGCAAGAGCAAGGAAAGTCGCGGGTTCCTCTTTCTTCGGGAAGAAGTAGGGGAAGAGCCGCGACAGCCCTGTCCTAGCTTCATCAATGCCCTCACGTGCTTCTGTCCCATGAAATTCAAGGAACGAAACGGCGTCAAGAAGAGGATCATTGTCGGGATCTTCAAGCTCAAATTCTTGAGAAGTCTTATCTGTCAAAATAAAAAAAATTCCGATCAACAAATGAGTGCAGAAAAGAAGAATCCAAAGGATATGAAGTGGCTCAGATACTTACTGACAAAGCGACGATTTTGCGTCCTTAGACGCTTAAGGATCGCTTCTTCACGAGCAGATTGTGCAGTTATGTGCTCGCTTAACGAAGTCTCGGCATCGTGAAGACGTTTCCTAAGATCTTCGACACCAGCAGCATCGGCCTTGGCTTTGTCAGCTTCTCGCCTAGCTTGAACGGCATCTGACTCGGCCTTCTTACGAGCCTCTTCACTTTGCTCTAATTTTTGAGCAAGTGTATTGGCACGCTCGTTGACTTCCGCCAGTTTTTCTGCCAAGAAAGTTGAAATTAGTTAAAAATGTCGACAACAAAGGAGTAAGAAAGCAGAAAAAAGAAGTAGCAGGCCTTACCTTCAGCCTTACTAGCATATTCACGGTACCCAATGAATTGGGCACCAATGCGAAGAAGCTCTTTGATCGTAGGCTATCAAGGAAGGACAAAGAAAGAAAACGTCGGTATGGGAAAAATGATGGCAAGCAGAAGCAAACGGAGGAAATATAGACAGTAACAAGCAAATTAAGAACTTACATCATCCAAGAGAGGGTTAGAGGAGCTACTCAATTGGAGAGTAGGCTCCGGGATTGTTTCAATCCTTGCCCTTTTTGGTGAAGGGACAAGGGGGTGATGCGCGTAGATGTACACGTCCGTTGGGAACCCCAAGAGGAAGGTATGATGCGCACAGTGGCAAGTTTTCCCTCAGTATGAAACCAAGGTTTAATCGAACCAGTAGGAGCCAAGAAGCACGTTGAAGGTTGATGGTCGCGAAATGTGATGCGGCGCAACACCAGGGATTCCGGCGCCAACGCGGAACCTGCACAACACAACCAAGTACTTTGCCCCAACGAAACAGTGAGGTTGTCAATCTCACCGGCTTGCTGTAACAAAGGATTAAACGTATCGAGTGGAAGATGTTTGCAAAGAAAACAGTAAACACAATTGCAGTAGATTGTATGCTATGTAAAGAATAGGACCGGGGTCCACAGTTCACTAGAGGTGTCTCTCCCATAAGATAAAAGCATGTTGGGTGAACAAATTACAGTCGGGCAATTGACAAATAGAGAAAGGCATAACAATGCATATACATGATATGATAAATATAGTGAGATTTAATCAGGGCATTACGACAAAGTACATAGACCGCCATCCAACTGCATCTATGCCTAAAAAGTCCACCTTCAGGTTGTCATCCGAACCCCCTCCAGTATTAAGTTGCAAAGCAACAGACAATCACTACAAGAAAAGTTCTGATAGACAACGTCTCAAAATCGTCCGCTAAGGGGTATTTTTCGTCGCCTATGGGCCTAACCCGACGATATGGGTTCTGTTGTGGAAACTGCGTCAGGCAAAGTCCAACGACGATTTTTCGGTCCGTCGCGCTTGGCGCCCTTCCGCCACGGAAAATCGGACCGTTGCGGAAGTGTTTTCGGGAGCCCGTTGACTGCGACGTCATGCAAACTGACACGTGGCAGACGCCGTTAACTGCTTAACGGCGTTAACCGGCTGAAACCCCGTGGTAGATGGTAGGCCCACACGAGGCCTGCCACGTCTTAAGCGGGCCGGGCTAGATGACATAGTTTGACCGGTCAACTATATAGCTGGGGTCCATTAGTTACGTGGGCCGGGCCTAACCTCTAAAGTTGACCGGTCAAGTCCACCTTACAACGGGCCGGCCCAAGAAGCAAGTGGACCGGGCCAAAAACACAGGTGGGTCCCACTTTCTGTTAAAGGGCGGCCCATTTAGTGTGGGGTCCACCGTATAGCAAGTGGGCCGGCCCAACAAGCTAGTGGGCCGGGCTAAAAACACAGGTGGGTCCCACTTTCCGGTAAAGGGTCGGCCCATTTCGTTTGTGGGGTCCACCATACGGCAAGTGGGCCGGCCCAACAAAATAGTGGGCCGGGCCAAAAACACAGGTGGGTCCCACTTTCCTGTTAAAGGGCCGACCCATTTAGTATGTGGGGTCCACCATATAGCAAGTGGGCTGGCCCACAAGATAGTGGGCCGGGCCAAAAACACGGTGGGTCCACTTTCGTTAAAGGGCCGGCCCAATTAGTATGTGGGGTCCACCATATAGCAGTGGGCCGGCCCAACAAGATAGTGGGGGCCAAAAACACAGGTGGGTCCCACTTTCCTCTTAAAGGGCCGGCCCATTTAGTATGTGGGACCACCATATAGCAAGTGGGCCGGCCCAACAAGATAGTGGGCCGGGCCAAAAACACATGTGGGTCCCACTTTCCTGTTAAAGGGCCGGCCCAACTAGTATGTGGGGTCCACCATATAGCAAGTGGGCCGGCCCAACAAGATAGTGGGCGGGCCAAAAACACAGGTGGGTCCCACTTTCCTCTTAAAGGGCCGGCCCATTTATTATGTGGGGTCCACCAAAAAGCAAATGGGCTGGCCCAACTAATTAGTGGGCCGGCCCAGTAGTTGGTGGGGTCCACCTTAAAGCAAGTGGGCCAGCCCAATTAGTGTGTGGGGTCCACCGTAAATCAAATGGGCTGGCCCAAGAAGTAAGTGGGCCAGCCCGTTTAGTTGTTGTTTATATGCCGGCATAATATGCGCTTTAGGATTTTGCGGGCAGGCACATATGTGATTTCGCTTAATTGGGCCGTTTAAGGGATGGGAATTCGTGATTTAGATACTGAGAATATTTACGCAGCATTGATTTCTGTCGGATAGCCTCACTTACCACAAGCACCAAAGAAAAAATGCGCGAAAGAACTATAAAAACTAACTAAATATTACATCAGCTGCAAGGCATTGAAAAAAATATTACAGAACCCAGAGAAATTGAATGGTAATTAAACCTAGCAATACAATGAAGCGATCCGGCAATCTTTTAAGTTGTCCATGCAGCACCTATATCTGAAACAAAGACATTACAAGTTAAGACAGCAACAATGGAAAGGCAAAGACACTACAATATTGTTTGGCAAAGAATTTGGAACTCATCATTTCGTCGTTATAACAAGATCATTGTAATGCGCACAATAAGCAAACAAAGAGTGCATGCCGCATACCAACAGCCAATATAACAGAGCATGTTAGAATGAAACAGCAGACTTACTACTGTCGAGTCCCATGCAAACCAACATGTTCAGGGAGTACAAAATTGGCATGAACAACATAGTAGCAGGCTATAAATTTTGTAACAACGACTGAGCAAGATGAAGTTATGATGGCTACATCTACAGAGCAGGGAATGTAAACCAAAAATAGAAGTTACGATGGCAAAAGCTAAAGAGGAGGGAATGTGAACCAACATGTGCCAAGTGCAATTACTTCATTTTGGCCGTGAACTAAATAATACTCCTGAACTTATAGTGAAGGGGATGCAAATCAAGATGTTTCGGGATATAAACTTGTAATGAGCAACACATGGAGGATAGTTAATGCTGGAGCTTAGGATGGACCAGATACAGAATATAGTGGGATCACCTGTGAACTTGTATAAGAGGGAATGCAAACCAATATGTTCAGCTTTCCATATGTGAGCGTCATGCCAAGTCAGAGAAACAAGTCAATAATGCAGCTTTTGAAGAACAAGATGGCACGCAAAATTATTATCTAGTAGTATGACAAGTTTATTTGTACTACAGGCTAGATAGCAGAGTGATAGCATGCCAAACTAAGTCCTTACTTTGTTAGCTTACAATGAACTAGATACAAAACAATGGCATCACCTGTAGTACAGGGAATGCAAGCCAACATGTTCATGGAGTAAAAAATTGGCACAAACAACATAGTAGCAGGCCATAATTTTTGTAACAACGACTGAGCAAGATAAAGTTATGATGGCTAGATCTACAGAGCAGGGAATGTAAACCAAATATAGAAGTTACGATGCCAAAAGCTATAGAGCAGGGAATGCGAACCAACATGTGCAATTACTTAAAATTGGCCATGAACTAAATAATAGCAGGATGTTACTATAATACCTACAGTATAATTTTTGTAACAACGACTGAGCAAGATAGAAGTTATGATGGCTACATCTACAGAGCAGGGAATGCAAACCAAAATGTTCAATCGCTTAAAGTTAGCAATGAAGTAGAAAATAGCAACGTGTTACGGTCATAGCTAGGAATGAACTAAAAGAGCTTCAGACAAACAAGCATCTGAACCCAGAACATGGCGCTAAAACAAGGGACTTACATTAGGAGAAGCACTCTGTGGGAGTCACAGCAGATCTTCCTGGGGTTGATAGATCCGGTGATGAAGTACGCTACATGTGCTACTTGGGGTTGGAGAGACGGCCATTACACTTCATGGTTACTCATCTCATCTGCAAAAACGTAACGGCGCGTCGTTAGCACAAACAGGTTCCCCCAAGATTAAACAAGAACTTGCAGGCAAGCAATAGAAAAGCGACAGTAGAAGAGTTTAGATCATGCACGGCGCCGGTGAAGCAGATCCGGTTCATGCACAGCGGTGTCGGTGAGCAAGATACGATGCGGTGGACGACGGATCCGGCGAAGCGGCTCCGGTGGGGTGGACGATACCGCAGCTGAAGCGACTGCGGTAGACTGCTGGATGAGCATATGGTTTCGAGGTTCGGCGGGGATGATCCGGTCCGGTTGATGACGGCGTCGATGAAGCGGCTCCGGCAGGCAGCCGGATGACGAGGATCGCGAGGGCTCGGGTAGGCCAGGGAAGTCCGGCGGGGATGTTCCGGTGCGGTGGTCGTGGAGGTGGGAGAGAGGGACTTGGGAAGTTCCGGTGGGTGGTCTGAGGGAAATGAATTTTTTTGGGAGGGTTTCCGGGCTAGGGAGGTGGTGATCCAAAAAATGACGGGCAGACCCCCCCACCAACCGACTTTGCTGTCATCTCCACAGGGGTAGAATGGGAATTTGGAAGCGTACGAAATTTTTGTATTTTGTAGGCGGGAAGTTTTGCCGCTATGAGATTTTGAATTTCGCTAAGGTCCAAGTATAATGATAAAAAATTGTGAGACCGTACTAGTACCTCTGTTCAAGGCCGAGTGCAAAATCAAATCATCATCATCTTGAATATTGGTCACTACCATGGTCATGATCTATCTCTGAAATTAGCGTATCCGCTATATCAAAGTATAATGATAAAAAAAATTGTGAGACCGTACTAGTACTTCTATTCTAGGCCGAGTGCAACATCAAATCATCATCACGTTAAAAATTTGTTACCATGATCATGATCTATCTCTGAAATTGGCGCATCCGCTATATCTTTCAAAGTATAATTATACGAGTAATAAAAATTGTGAGACCATACTAGTACTTCTGTTCAAGTTCGAGTGCAACATTAAATCATCATCACGTTGAAAATTTGTTACCATGATCATGATCTACCTCTGAAAATGGGCGCATCCGCTAAAACTTGCAAAGTATAATGATACAAAATTGTGAGACCGTACTAGTACTTATGTTCAAGGTCGAGTGCAACATCAAATCATCATTACATTGAAAAGTGTGTTACCATGATCACGATCTATCTCTGAATTTGGCGCATCCGCTAAATCTCGCAAAGTATAATGATAAAAAAATTGTGAGATTGTACTAGTACTTCTATTCAAGTTCGAGTGCAACATCAAATCATCATCACGTTGAAAATTTGTTACCATGATCATGATCTATCTCTGAATTTGGCGCATCTGCTAAATCTTGCAAAGTATAATGATAAAGAAATTGTAAGACAGTAGTAGTACTTCTGTTCAAGGTCGAGTGCAACATCAAATCATCATCACGTTGAAAATTTGTTACCATGATCCTCTGAAAATAGGCGCATCCGCTAAAACTTGCAAAGTATAATGATACAAAATTGTGAGACCGTACTAGTACTTATGTTCAAGGTCTAGTGCAACATCAAATCATCATTACATTGAAAATTGTGTTACCATGATCATGATCTATCTCTGAATTTGGCGCATCCGCTAAATCTCGCAAAGTATAATGATAAAAAAATTGTGAGACTGTACTAGTACTTATGTTCAAGGCCGAGTGCAGGATCAAATCATCATCATGTTGAAATTTGTTACAACGATCATGACATATCTCTAAAATTGGCGCATCCGCTAAATCTTGCACGTGGCGCATCTCGGTGCGGAGCAACAAGCCGGTGCTATCAAGGTTGAGGCGTCGGTAGCGTCATCGGGCTCTCCTCTTTTGATAGATCTTCTACATGGCGTGGCGCACCGCCCACCGAGAAGCAGTCATATGTGAGATCGAGGTGGAGACGTCGCCGGCATCCTCGAGGCGCGACCGCCCTTCTACGAGCCAGAGTCGACTCAAGGTATGAATCCATGCGCTGTCGCGTCCCTTCTGCATATGAAGTGGAATGCCTTAGATTTATTGTTCTTCTCTTACGATTATTTGCCGGACATGTGTGCTCTTTCTCTGAATATATTGCTTGAAAAGCTAACCAAGTTACTTAAATTCACTTCGTTCTTAATCTTGCGTGCCAATTTTGTTATTTTTGCTGACAGTGGTGCGCGCAAGGAAATTTATTTCTGGGTGTGCTGAGCTGTTAGGCCTAAGTCGAAATCCTCAGCTAAACAAGGCCTCAGCTTAACACATAAAAAGGTGTTCAATCTCGCCCACAATGTCCTCTTCTTTCCTCTTCCTTTATTGGAACTTGTTTTGCAGACAAGGAAAGTGGCACGTGTAATGTGAGTAAAACCCTCTTAGCCAAAATCAGCTACGAGCAAGATTTTATGTATTGTAGATTCCCCAATTGACTCTCATCCCCAATGTAGTCTTTTTTATGTCAGTATAGACTTCTTTACTGGATGTATACTATCGTACATGGCATGCATTTGCCTAATGAGGAGCATTGTATTGCCATTCTAGCCAACCTGATCGATCTGTCAAGCTTCATGCACGAGATGCCATGTTTAATTTACTCCCTCGCTCCGATCCATATTTATTGGTGTAAAATGAATGTGAATCGGAGGGAGTACTCTTCTTAGATAGTACTATACCAGTTCAAAAAAAAGTACTGTACTACTACATCACAAATGCATCAAAAGAGTACTACATCACAAGACCACCACGGTTGTACTAGTAGAGTTTAATGCTTAACTTCCAAAGGGAATAAGATTACACATATGAACTTTAAACAGGCGCTGTCCGATGTCTGCTTGTTTGGGAGCACAACATAAATAATACTACCCCCGTCCATACATAAGTGACTAAACTTTGTCTGAAGATGTTTCATCTATATATGTTTTTAGTGTGTAGATACATCCGTATCTTGAAGGAAAAAGGTGAGCCGCTAACTTTTTGAATAGAGTGAGTAATACAATTCGGATAAACAATGGTGTAGTAAAACAAATACTCCTGCCCATCATAAAACAAAACACAGACTGACTCAAATATATGTACAGATCACAAAAAAGGTTTCATCAGAACCCGAACATATACATGCAGAAATGACCGTTTGATCACATAAAACAAAGGTTTCGTGGCATATTTATGCCCCCAAAACAAGCAGACGTAGGACAGCGCCAACGTACTAGCAGCTAGCACTATGGAGCTGCAGTACAAACAAATGGTGCAGCGACATTTCCACCAGAACGAAAACTAAAAGACATCAGACCAAACAAAAGCTGGGCTATCACTTCTTGCCCAAACAAGCCTTGCTCCTTCATATGCGACTTCCTTTTCTCTTATGGATGTTGAACTTT
Source organism: Lolium multiflorum (assembly GCA_030979885.1). Classification (NCBI taxonomy): domain Eukaryota; kingdom Viridiplantae; phylum Streptophyta; class Magnoliopsida; order Poales; family Poaceae; genus Lolium; species Lolium multiflorum. The sequence continues at coordinate 50,331,313 of CM061747.1, read as the reverse complement.
GAATTAGATGGGTTCCTGACAGCGCGTTCTTTTTCGTGTCCTTGATGTTGCACTCTGGATCAGGTCGGTTACTGTCAGGAAATGAACAAATTGATCAGCAAAAGTCATATGTAAATGAATGCAAAGGTTACATATGAATGACTAACCCGGTCTAACTGAGTAGGGATGTAAAGTGCACCAACGTCTAGCAGAATTGTACTTTCTCCACTGCCAGTTGCTCATATCTAATTGGAATACTCCCTCCTTTGCCCGTACAACCAGCTCATTTTTGTCCTCAAATACGCAGAGTAACCTTACTGCATGTTTCCAATTGTATGGAAATGATGTGTCAAGGCCAAAAAAAGTATCCAATTCAAAATTTATATGACATGTCCATGACTCGTGATCGCCTGTTGATGATCTTGTACTGGTCCATGTTTGTAGGGTGAAGTCTCTTATAACAGCAAGGGCAACATCTCCATTATGTCCCTTGAAGATGTGAATGTTAAGCATGAATATATCATGCGTCTCATGAGGGCACTGAATATATTTCAGAGTCTTCTTTGCATGGTCAAGCTCAATGATATATCTAGACTTCGTTGGCCAGTACAAAATACCCCCTATGAGAGTTGCCGGTCTACGGTCAATCTCTGACAGCATCGGAGTTGATCGAGCTAGAAACTCCCATTCTTTTGAATCTGGTGAGTAGATATGAGCCTGTGCATCGTAACGTTTAGTTGTTATCCAAACAACCGAGAACTTGCCACAATGTGTAAACGGTTCAGAGTTGTTTCTCGAACAGAGAATTGAGCCGCTGCTTTCAATTGTGTGATTGCGCCACAATGGTGGTTCTGGTATCGCTGTGAGAACTTGCCTAATTGGATCCCAGACTGATATATACCCTCTGGATACATTAGAATGGAGTAGCACCATACCATCGCGGCATCCCAGGACATAGATTTTGGGACCGTTCACTTGAGACGGGATTGCCAGCATCTTCAAGATGGCCGGGTGAAGATCATGCTCTGTGATGAATCGATTGTCCTCGGAGTTGTTGGTGAAAAACCCTAGCAACGGGTTTCCTCCGTTGTGTGACACAGTTAGCTTTCTGAAATAATTGCTTCCCATACATTGCCTCCATGCTTTCTTGGTGCCTGATGCAGCTAGTAAGCAGGTTGGATGGGGAGGAAGCCTGACAAGAATCTGAGAGACTACATCTCCAGGCAGATCGTTGATTGTTGTGGGTGTCCTTCGACTGAAGCTGGTAGGATTATGCAAATCGCACGATGCATCGTCAAAATTATGTAAACAGCACACTGCATCATCTATTTTTTAAAACAAAATGCAACATCTAATTTGACTAAGCAGCAAAATGCATCATCTAATTCATCATCAAAGTTTCCTAAACTGCACGGTGCATCAGCAAAATCAAAATAGTGTAAACAGCACAATGCATCAGCAAAATCAAAATAATGTAAACAGGACAATGCATCAGCAAAATCAAAATAATGTGAACAGCACAATGCATCAGCAAAATCAAAATATTGTAAACAGGACAATGCAATTGTAATCCTGTTGCATAATCAATGAAGCCCTTAATTTGCAAAAAAAAAACACCACAAAAATAGGACGCACCAACGGAAGGCAATCTCGCATATACAGTAATAATTGCTAACGTGTCAACACGATTGGAGGAAAAAGAGACCTCTACAGGACCCAAAACGCTGTGGTAACATCAGATGGGGTTAGCTTTGATATAGGTAATAAAATGTAAACAGCACAATACATCATCTAAGTTGACAGCAAAATTCTTCATCGAAATTTCCCACACTGTTCAAGGAATCAGAAAAATTACCTAAAAGGCTAAAAGAGCAAAATGCATCATCAGAGTAAAATATATGTAAACAGTACAATGCATCATCCAACTTTTGGCTAAACAGCAGAGAGCATTAGCTAGGTTGACAGAAAAACAAAAACAAAAAAAACCATGAAAAATTCCTGAAGAGGTGAGTGCATCAGAAAAATTACTACCTAAAAAGCATAATGAATCACCCAAATTACAAAAGAAGCAGAATGCATCATCAAAAATACAAAAACATCTCAATGCATCATCACGTCTGGTTTGGGCAAAAAACCCCAATCCACCAGATCTAACCTCATTGCAGTTGGGGAAGGTAGAACTTACAAAGGGGTTGACGAGTCACGATCATATGCAACAAGCGCCGCCTTAGATGAAGTCACCATCCAAGCTCTCGACGCGTTCAAAGCAGCCAGCTTCGAAGCCTCCGACGGTTCTCCCGGCTGCGCCGCCAAAACTCTCGAAGCACGCGCCAAGACTTTCCAACAAAATGCAGCTTCGATACGAGCATTTGCCAGCGCCACAGCGCCCGGGCCCGTCCTAGCCACCGCCTTCGCCTTTGCCTCCGCATCCGCTTTACATGTCTCCGCCGATGCATGCAGAGCATCCGTCTCCGCTTTCCATGTATCCGCCGACGCAGTGTAGGCATCGAGCGACGCCGTTTTCATTTCCTAGAAAACCCAGTAAGTTACTCACATTGCAATCCCCAAATTAAGGTTATATCGAACACAATGACCGATGAACCTCTGTACTCGCCGGAGGTTGGAGATGTACATACCTGCGAAGATCGGTCCGGTGGTGCTTGACGGTGGTGCGTCGGGGACGGGGGAGAACTCGGCGGGGAGAATGGTGGCGCGGCCCAAGACGGCGGCGCGGAGAGGGGCGACGGTGCGGTCATCGAACCTCGGCAGACAGTATTTTGTATATATATATGAGAAGAAGAATAAAGTCTGGTCGAATGAGGCAGCGCGACCGGCAGAGTACAACCGAAGGCTACTAGTGCTACCTTGGAGTATTGTAGTAATATAACATAATAAAAATAATGGCCTTGTTTAAACCACTCTTGTCAGTGTGGCATCGCGTCCAAATTTAATGCATTCTGTGGAAATCGGAATAATGCTGTAAAAACTCTCATACTAGTGTGGTATATATAGCATGCACCGACACTTTTCAACAAAATGTCGTCTCCATTTCATAGGAGACTGCTTGCACACTGGGATACGATGCTGACATGACGAAGGGCGCAGAAGTATTTTGGAGTATTTCATTCGAGCAGATCGGGGCGACGGTGCGTCTTTGGAGGGAATACCGTGTGGTGTGTCTTTGGAGGGAATACCGTACGTACTTAGGAGTATTTCATTCGAGCAGACTGCTTGCACACTGGGATACGATGCTGACATGACGAAGGGCGCAGAAGTTTGCGAAAATGGTTGTACTACCATCCGACCATTAGTATAATCGAGCAGCCTAGTATAATCATTGCGCGATAGCTTACACGAGAAGGAAAAGAGCCGAACAGCTGTGGATAATAAAAGCATTTGGCTCTTCGAGGATCCTTCTTCTACTGCCTTCTCAAAGGAGTACTACTATTGTAATCTTTTTTTGTTTTTCTGGGACCTTCGGGTCCCTTCCCCGTTGAAAAGTGAAGTGTTTCGAATACATTCATATGCCTATGTTTCTATTTTTACAAGCAAATAAATAACAAAGGATGACTCAATGCACAAGTTGATCTCATTTTGAAATTTTTTAAAACTTCTTCTATTGTATTCAAATTTGATTAGAAGGAGTCGATCGATTGTACATGCCAATCGTATAGCTTGGTGGGTGGATTGGCATTTGAAGTTTGGTCATTGTGTTCTTGTTTGTTACCACCCTCGCAAGGCACGTCCAAGTATTTCCTGTCAGAATTTATGGCATGTATGTAGTTAAATAACCTACATTATTTCAATTATGAGTTTAATTACTAGGCAAAAGCTTAAAAATCCATATATAGTTCCAGATTAAGATGAACAAATCCTTGAACCTATATCTACAAAATTGATGGCACTAACACATCCTACCAAGCGGAAAGCATGTCTACCCTACTGCTTCCAAAAGGTGGAATTATGACAATAATGTGCAACTGTTAAAATTTGGTAGCCCTCCTTCACAATTAACACACATCTAGCCATTTTTGTACAGTAATAAAAAAGGGAAATCATTCTTTCATGCATGCATATAATTGTTAGAATCTCTTGTTTGTGAAGTTGCTTAAAATACGATCTCTTCCAAACTTGAGGTCATATGATAACTAAAAAGTTTTGTATGGCGGGATTTTGCATCAAAGTACATGCGCACAATACTCACTTGTGGGCAGAAAGCCAAACAAACTCATATTACTAGGTTTGTATTAATTTGTTCAAGAAATTTCACCATCACACATGATTTTGTGCTTGCGTTAATTTTACTTTAAAAAGTTCTTCCAAATTCAAATTTTCTTCAAACATGCCAACGGTACATGTCTACCAATTAATAATTAAGGGTACACCACACGTACTGCCTCGTAGGGTACATAAAAAATTATACTATATTTTATGGCATGTACTAATTTCACATAATCTACAACTCAACGTTGAGTTTAATGATCAGCCCAGAACTAGAAAACAAATATACATATAGTTGCAAATTAACCTAGAAAAGCTCTAGTATCCTTTAAAACCCTAGAAAATGGACATGCATGCATGCATCCTACTCATAATAATTAATTAAGGTCTCGATTATATCATACATCGCAATCCCAGGAAGATTGTTATTGCGAGACATAATAGTAAGTCGTTCAGAGTCATCATTTATTACAACACATAAGGTCTTACATCGATGGATCACATGATCCAATATTACACAAATAGATTGTTCAACATCACACATAAGTAGCGGAAGCGTAGTAGTAGTAGTGGACTCATAATTCCACAGGCAACGCTTGACGTTAGAAGACGATCCTAGTTATCATAGACGTCCTGCTGTCCGTCATCCTGATACTGTTGCTCCTCTTCATAGTCTGGCATTTGAATAGCCAGGGCAAAGCCATGAGTACTTTTAAAGTACTCGCAAACTAATACTAAGGTAAAGCATAATGTATTGTAGTAAAGGGGGGTACTAAGCTCTAAGTTTATTTGCATAAAGCCAAGTTTCTTTGAATAAACATTTGATAAAAATCCTCATTATTTAGTAGACTAACTCAAGTGGGAACATTAGTGTCATTCCCATCATTCATTTGGGATTCAAGACAATTCATCAATCACTATTACTATCTCAACATAAAACCTGATAATGGAAGTAGTATGGCCCTTCCAACCGTCCGTAACCGTGGACACGGCTATTCGAATAGGTTTAACACTCTGCAGAGGTTGTACTCTTGTGCCACAACTTTTGATTACATCCGTCGAGGATAACCTCGAATCATCGTAACTCAGTACGCGGATCATCAACCATAACCTTTCACTTATATGTCCTAGTATAGGCACCTCTCCCCATGAGCTTGGCCTCCCGGTGAGAACCAACTGTTAACCCGGGAACTGCACAGGGCTTGGGTCGTACAATCACCTCATGAGTCACATCATTTCTCATATACGGAGGCAGCCTCAGCGTAACCCCTATGATGCTTGTTTAGAGGGAACCCATACTAAAATACACAAGTTTCTAGTTAAGCCCTACCCATAATCAGGTATTGTGGGGGTACTTGTATAATTGGAAAGGTATCGCATTCAAACCCATCTCAGTTTTATATCAAAAATCACCATCTTCTCTTGGTCATATTCACCTTCAAAGTCCTTCCTTGGAATGAACCATCATTCCCAAGGTTTCAATTTCATATCAACATCACTTGTTCCCATCTAGAGTAGTCAAATTTTAATTGATTAGCAATAGCCACTAAATGAGGGTGCTAATCTAACTTTGATTTGTGTTTATCTAACCCAAGTATTGTTCTAGACCAAGTGAATCATAAATCAAAAGGTACTTTGAAGTAAATAAGCCAAAGTAAAATTAAGTAAAACATGGGATAGGTAATACATAAAAGTAAAGTGTGATGATGCCTTTGCTCTTGTAGAGCTAAGCATTTGTATTTAGCAAGGGTTAGCTTGCCTTGGGCTGAGTAGTGATCAAAGTTCTCTTCCTCCTCTTGGGAATAAGCCTCCTCTTCTTGGTAATCCTCGTTACTAGCGTCTATATACGAATACGAGGTATAAATACTAAGACAAACTCATATGCTAAACTAAGAACACTCAAAGAGTTCACACTCTAGTCCTAATATCAATCAAACATGACATGGTGAGTTTATTGGATGAATTCTTATTTAATAGAAAAATAATTTCCTCTCATTATTAATTTTTAATATGTAGATCCTTAGAGAAATTTCATTTCTTCTCTTTACTTTATAATAAGTTTTAATCTCATCATATAATAATCAGGTATGAAATATAGGTTGACCCAAGTCAACATTTCATATCTATTATATGTGAGTCTTAATTTAATTTAAGTGCTACCCTACACATGTTATCATATTATTATTTTAGATGCATTAAAATCTCTAAGTAATATTTATCAAGGGTTCTTTAGCCTAGGTTATTCCCCCTGGTTATATTACTTAGGATCAAGATTTAAATGAGAGAGTAGCTCTCATACTATTCATTAAATTTGAATTTCAAGTTAAATGGTGCTAGAATTAACTACATAGCTATTTTATTTGATCTAGTCCATGATCATGCAAATAACCTGACTATATTATTGCATAATTAATTAGAGAACATCATTTGTGATTTATTAGAATTGGAATCAACTTAAAATCATTTATAGATTATTTTTAATAATTATTTGAAGTCAGAAAAGGCTCTGTCTTGTTATTTTTATCATTTAAAAATTAATACGAATTTGGATATGAGGCCAGTGGCATTAGTTAGATAATTTTATGGGCTTTCCAAAGATATAAAGTTTGCTAGATTTGGTTTGGCAGATTTCAAATTATTCAATTTTTACTAAACCATCTGCAGCACAATTCATATTAAGTTTAAACCTCTATTTGAATTTTGGGCCTGGGCGGGAAAAGCTAACGGGCCGAAACGAATTTTAAACCCACTTCGCAGCCCAGCAAGCAACTGGTGCGGCGGGCTGCGCTGACAGGGTGGGGTCCACCTGTCGGTGCCTCATAACACGCCGAAGCGGTACGAGTGATAGGGAGCGTCAGATCAAAACGCAGATCAACGGCTGGCGTGCGTCGTCGTCCCCGGCGAGACTCCGGCGAACCCAGAGCGCCAGTAGGGGGTCGGAGAGCTTACCAGGCCGTTGCAGGTCTCTGGCAATGTGCGTGGGGAAGTGGTGGTCGATGAGGAAGCGGCTGGTGCAGTTGTGGAGCTCGGGGAGGCTCCAATCGACGCAGAGCTTCTGCGGGCTCCGGCGGGCTCGAGCTCGCAATTCGAGCAGCTCCGGCGAGCTCTGGCTAAATTGACGGTGTAGAAATGCTCAGTGAGGAGAGGGGAGGAGATGGTGTGTGAAGTGAGGGTGCCGATCGTTGGTATTTATAGATGGAGGGAGGTGGCCGAGGGTGCTGCAAGGGCGCGGCCATGGCGCGGCTTCTGTGGTGCGCCAAAGGGCAAGGCGAGGACGGCTACGGCTAGGCAGGGTCCTGGCGATGCTCAACGGGTATTGGTGCGGACGAAAAAGCTACGGACGCGCTCGAGTTCTTCCAGTCATCATCGCGGTACCCGCGGTACGTCGACGACGAGGACGACGGTGACGAGGCTCTGGGCGGTGCTCGAGCATGTCTAGGACGTAGAGTGAGTGGAGTGGAGGCTAGACGCAGTGGTAGGGATGCAGGGCGAGGACGAGCGCGTTCGAGTGCACGGCGTCCTGGCGCGCTCCAGAGCGCGCTCACCGCGGCATGGGCACGGTACTGGCATCAACTTGGCACGCGCGTTCTGGCCAATGCCAAGGCTTGGCTTTGCTCGTGCGTGTACCATTCGATTCCTTGTGCTGTGTAGATGCTCCAGGACAAAGGCAGAGGTTAAAACACGGGCTGGAGATGGAGATGCCAAAGTGGCCGGCATGGTGGAGTTGTGCATAGTTTAGGGTTTTTCCATGGCTTTAATCGACCATGCAAGTACTGGGCTAGAGGCAGGGGGTATAGAACTAGCTCATGATCACATTTGCAAAGGGGTTTAGCCTCAAATCTGTTGGACAAAAGGGTGTTGCTCATTACTGAAATTATGCCTGCCAAGTGTTCGACACAATGGCCGCATGAAGAAAATTTTCAAATTTTGAAATTCTTTTTGGTGAATCTCTTTTATATAATTATTGTGATGTAATGGTGGTGGTGGTACTCAATTTGGAAATGAAATGCAAAGTTTCAAATTTGAGATGATCTTCATTTTATTCTCTGGTCCTGTTTTGGCAATTAATTTCTGGTCAACCTAGTCAACTCTGGACATGGTGGTCAACATGAAAAGTGTTCACCTTGACATGGTCTTGGATGACATGGCTTTGGTTGACAAAGTTTAGTTTAGGTTTTAAGAAATACAGGGGTGCAAAGTGGTGAAGAAAATATTTTTCACCAAAGTGACCATTATCATATGTATGATGAGTTCTTGATTTCTCTTGCTTTGATTCATGATCCAATGATGCAATTGTGTTAGTTTATCATATTAAAGCTTTTTAGAAGCAAGGAAGCAAGCAATTATGGCCTTGGTGGTGGTTTTGTATTTTTGCATATGGTGTATGTGAGTGATGAAGGGATTTTTCTTATTTTCTTTGTTTCTCCTCAAGCTAGGGTTTTGTGATCTTGATTAGGGTTCATATAGTAATTGAATTACATGCTAACACTCATCATGGCAATAGCACACAAGAAAAATCACTTAGATGCACAACACTATATGTGGCACTATATGCATAGAAAAAGTTTTTGTTAATTGTAAATTTTGAGTAATTGACATATCACTTGCTTTATTATTTGTTGAAAACTTGGGATGTTACAAACCCTTCCCCCTTACAAAAGATCTCGTCCCGAGATCTGGAAGAAAACTAGGTACTAAAGAGATTGGGGTATTCAGTCTTCATAAAGTCTTCTCTTTCCCAAGTGGCTTCTTCTTCGGTGTGGTTACTCCATTGTATCTTCAGAAACTTGATACTCCTGTACGAGTGGTTCTGAATGCTTCCTCCAGAATGCGAATAGGTACTTCGCGGTAGGTTAGATCTGAGTTGATATCCACAGTACGATGGTCAATGTTCTTGAACACCTCAGTCTTCTCAGGTACCTCCAAGCACTTCCGGAGTAATGAGATATGAAACACATTGTGCACCGTTGACATTTCTTCTGGTAACTCTAGTTGATAGGATACTTCTCCTCGGCGACTCAGGACTTTGAAAGGTCCGACATAACGGGGTGCGAGCTTTCCTTTAAGCTGGAATCTCTGCATTCCTTTAAGAGGGGACACCTTGAGATATACGAAATCTCCGATCGCAAAAGTCATCTCTCGGCGTCTCTTGTCGGCGTAGCTCTTTTGTCTTGATTGAGCGGTCTTGAGGTACTCACGGATCTTGTGAACCTTCTCTTCAGCTTCTCGGAGAATATCTGGTCCAAAAACTTGACTCTCTCCAACTTCCGACCAATTCAGAGGGGTACGGCACTTCCTTCCGTACAGAGCTTCAAAGGGGGCCATCTGCAAACTGGCTTGGTAGCTGTTGTTGTATGAGAATTCTGCGTACGGCAAACAGTCTTCCCACTTGGATCCATATTCCAACACACATGCTCTCAGCATATCTTCTAGTATCTGGTTGACTCGTTCAGTCTGTCCATCCGTCTGAGGGTGATAGGCTGTACTAAAGTTCAGCCTAGTTCCGAGTCCTTCATGTACCTTCTGCCAAAATCTGGAGGTGAATTGGGATCCTCGATCAGATACTATTGACTTCGGAGTTCCGTGCAGGCTGACTATCCGTGAGATATATAACTCTGCAAGTCTTGGTCCTTGATAGGTGGTCTTGACGGGGATGAAATGTGCGACTTTGGTCAATCTATCGACCACTACCCAGATAGAATCATTCCCTTTACTAGATTTGGGCAATCCGGTGATGAAGTCCATTCCTACGGAATCCCACTTCCATTCGGGAATCTGCAGGGGCTGTAGTAGTCCTGCAGGTCGTTGGTGTTCTGCCTTGACTCTCTGACAGATGTCACACTTGGCGATGTAACTCCCGATTTCTCGCTTCATCCCATGCCACCAGAACTGTTCCTTTAAGTCCTGGTACATCTTAGTACCTCCGGGGTGAATAGAATACAAGGTGTCATGGGCTTCTTTTAGAATCACTTGTTTCCACTCTGAATCTGACGGCACGCACAAGCGTCCGTTGTACCAAAGTACTCCTTCTTCATCAATAGTGAATCCCGGTGCCTTTCCTGCTGCTAGCTGGCTTTTAATCCCGTCAATGCTTGCATTGCTCTTCTGGGCTTCCTTGATTTGACTAATCAGGGTGGGTTGGAGTTCAATGCTGGCGAGAAATCCTTCACTCACTAGCTCCATTCTAAACTGTTCAAACTCTTGGTGAAGGCTAGGTTGTTCTTTGGCAATCATGGAGTTCAACTGACACGGCAGTCTACTCAAAGCATCTGCTACTACGTTGGCCTTGCCTGGGTGATAGTGAATATCCATATCATAATCCTTGATTAACTCTAACCATCTCCTTTGCCTCATGTTCAGTTCCTTCTGAGTGAAGATATACTTCAAACTCTTGTGATCCGAATAGATCTCGCATCGATTACCCATGAGGTAATGACGCCATACTTTCAAGGCTAACACTACTGCTGCTAGCTCTAGGTCATGGGTTGGATAATTCTGTTCATGTTGCTTCAGCTGTCTGGACAGGTATGAGATCACCTTGCCTTCTTGCATAAGTACACATCCAAGACCAATCTTGGAGGCATCACAATACACATCAAATGGTTTGGTGATGTCCGGCATAATCAGTATTGGGGCTGACGTCAGTCTGTTCTTGAGCTGTTGGAAGCTCTCTTCACACTTGTTCGTCCATTCGAACTTCTTGTCCTTTTTCAACAATTGAGTCATTGGTCTGGCTATGCTTGAGAATCCTTCAACGAATCGGCGGTAATATCCCGCCAATCCGAGAAATGCACGGACCTCAGTCTGGGTGGTTGGGGCTTTCCATTCTGCAACGGTCTTTATCTTTGAGGGGTCAACGGCAATTCCTCCTGCGGACAAGATATGTCCCAGAAATCCTACTTCCCTCAACCAGAACTCACACTTGCTGAACTTGGCATACAGCTGGTGTTCCCGAAGAGTCTCTAACACCATTTCCAAGTGTTGCTCATGTTCTTCTTCAGTTTTGGAGTAGATAAGGATATCGTCGATGAAAACAACGACAAACTTATCCAGGAAGTTCATGAAGATCTTATTCATGAGATTCATGAAATAAGCGGGGGCATTGGTCAATCCAAATGACATGACATTGTACTCGTACAATCCATATCTGGTGGTGAAGGCAGTTTTGGGAATGTCCGATGCACGGATCTTCAGCTGATGGTACCCTGTCCTAAGGTCAATCTTAGAAAACACGGTGGCACCGGTCAACTGGTCAAACAGGTCTTCTATTTTGGGCAGGGGATACTTGTTCTTGATGGTGACATCATTGAGTTTGCGGTAATCCGTACATAAACGAATAGTACCATCCTTCTTATCCACAAACAAAACTGGTGATCTCCAGGGTGATGCACTTGGTCTAATCAAACCTTTGGCTAACATGTCATCCAGTTGTTTCTTCAGTTCCACTAATTCTGCCGGGTTCATGCTGTAAGCTCTCTGGGCTATAGGTCCGGTTCCGGGGATTAACTCGATGATAAACTCGATATCCCGATCCGGGGGCATACCGGGTAGGTCTTCCGGAAACACATCAGGGTATCGACAGACGACTCTGATTTGATCCAGGGTGGGTTTGGTTAAACTCTGGTTGCAGGTAAATTTTCTGGGCAGTTTTTCTGAGATGTGCTCCACTAACACTCCGGTGCTACTAGTCATGGTGATGGCCTTCTTGGCACAATCAATCAATCCATGATGTTTGGACATCCAGTCCATACCCAGTACTACCTCTAAACCTTTTGTTCCCAGAACAATTAGATTGGCATAGAAATCTATTTCATGAATTCTGATAGGAACATCTTTGCAAATTTTTCTAGCTTTAGTTGTTGATCCAGGTATTTGCACTACCATGACATGCTTCAAACTGATGGGTTGAATCTTACTAGTGCATGCAAATTCTTCCGTAACAAATGAATGCGATGCTCCAGAATCAAACAGCACTCTTGCAGGTATTGAGTTAACAGAGAACATACCCAGCACGACATCTGGGGCTTCCTGAGCTTCTTCCGCACTCATGTGAAAGAGGCGGCCGCTGCGGTTGTTCGGGTTGTTGGGGGCGAACTTCTTGTTGTTGGCGACACGGCGTTGCTGCTGAGCAGGGCCAGTGGTGTTGGCGGCCATCTTGGCGAGTCGCTGGGGACACTCTTTGGAGAAGTGCCCCAACACACCGCACTCATAGCAGTTGATGGTGGACTTGTCCTTGGGGGCGACAGGGACAGCATTGCTCCCAGTCCTTGGAGCAGTGTTGGTGTTGGGATTGGCAGGGGCTCTTGTCGGGGCGCGGTTGAAGTTGTTGTTGTGGTGGACGAAGTTGTTGCTGTTGTGGGGGTGTCCTCCCGTCCTGGGGTTTCCTCCGCTCCGGTTCTGATAACCGGGGCGCGACATCTGTGCCGGTGGCCTGTTGTTTCTGGGGGTGAAGCCTCCGCTTGAGCCAGGGCGAAACTTGGAGTTGTTGCTGGGCCCACTCTGGTGCATCATGCGACGCTTGCGGTTTTCGTTGGCCTGGTTCAGCTTGCCCTCCATCTGGATGGCGGAGTCAACAAGGGCTTCGAGGTCAGCAAAAGGGATGTTGACCAACACAGTCTGCATCTCATCGTGCAGTCCGTTCAGGAACCTCTCCTTCCTCTTCTCGGTGGTATCAGTCTCATCCGGGGCGTACCTTGACAAGGTGAGGAACTTGTCGCGGTATTCTACCACGGTCAGACGGCCTTGCTTTAACTCGCGGAACTCATCCCGCATCTTCTTGATGAGACCTGGTGGCACATGGTACTTGCTAAACTTGAGCTTGAAGTCTGCCCAAGTCATGAGCTGCCCGGCATTCAATGCGCGAGCACTCGTCCACCAGGCACGTGCAGGTCCTGCCAGATAGTGAGTGGCAAACAGCACCTTGTCATTTGCCTCCACTCCGGCAACCTCAAGATTGTTCTCCATTGTCTGGAGCCAATCATCAGCATCAAGGGGTTCCTCTGTCTTGCTAAACACCGGTGGGTTGGTGTTCTGAAAGTTCTTCAACTTGGAGCCCGGGTGATCATGGTTCCCGTGGCCTTGGTTGTTCTGTGCTAACTGTTGAAGTACAGCTAAGTTAGCCTGCCTTTCAGTCCTATCCACTTCTCTTTCAGCCAACATCTGTTGCAGTATCTGCGTCAGCGCATCCGGATTGGCGTTGCGATTGGAATGTGCCATCTGAACAGAGATATGGATCATGAGATAAGAGGGACAATTTCTATGGCTTAATGTTGGGGAAATAAACTCACATTTATTTAAAACATGGTTCATAATATACAACTATTACACATACGAAACAGAGTCATGAAGGTAGCACTTATTACAAGCCAACATTCCGGAGGGTTTGAAGAACCCTTTCAACAAGCTACGATACAAGGGGCGAATACAAAGGACCGATACATCTCAGGCTACGCGGTGCTCAAGGAGAGGATGGAAGCTATCCATCGATGCGGAGCGGGAAGGTGGTGTCCATCCCGGCAGGCAGGGTCTGGTGGAAGTCGTCGTCTCCCTCCTCCTCCGGCTCGTAGTCGTTGTCGTTGCTGACGTAGGAGTAGCCATCCCCTTGGATGTCTTCCCCCTCGCCTTCTCCCTCCAGGATCTGGAGCTGCTCCACCTGAGTGGAGATGGTCTCCTTCAGGACGGCGATCTTGGTCTTGAGGCGGTGGATGGTGGCATCCCTCTTCGCGACCAGCTGGCGCAGAGTCCTGCGCTCCTTCGCGATGACCTTGATGGTCTCCGCGTACTGGTTCAGCTGCTGCTGAGTGTGGTTGGCGGCGGAGCGGGAGTCGCTCAGCGCCGACCGAGTCTCGTACAGCATGTAGTCGAGGTGGTCCACATGGTGCCTCAGCACGGGGTGGTACGGCAGGCTGAGGGGCAGACCAACAGAGGAGTGCCTTGCGAAGTGCGCAAAGCGTTCCCCTTCGATGGCCAGCGAGTTCTGCCCGCACAGACGAGCGAGAGACTCCTGCAGAGCATGGGCGAGTCCATCCACCCAAGTGTTCTCGCGGAGCGAGAACTGGATCTGGCGGAACATGGGTGACTCCGGCTTTCCCGGAAGGTTAGCCATGATCAGCCATTGGAGCTGGCCGTTGTCCGAGATCTGACCCCCGTAGAACACGGGAGGCGTGCGTCCGAGGAAGTCGGTGAGAGCGAACAGATCGCGCTCGAAGATCAAGTCTCCCCCGTTCGCCAAGTCGTAGACTTGGGTCTGGAGAAAGGGCTCCGTCGGGATGATGGGATCCATCTGTAGAGGGAGTGACAAATAAGTTAATAATTGTCAGTGTTCAAAATTTTAAGTAATAATCAATGAAATGGATTATTTTGAAAAGGAATTCCAAGGTAAGGGTATGAGTATATTTTCATAACTATTTTATTTTAAACTAAGTTTGTTGGACGTCCATTCTAACTAAGGTCTTCTAAGGTCAAACAATGGCTCTGATACCAACTTGTCAACACCCGGGTTTTTAAGTCCGGATGCCCTATTATATCATACATCGCAATCCCAGGAAGATTGTTATTGCGAGACATAATAGTAAGTCGTTCAGAGTCATCATTTATTACAACACATAAGGTCTTACATCGATGGATCACATGATCCAATATTACACAAATAGATTGTTCAACATCACACATAAGTAGCGGAAGCGTAGTAGTAGTAGTGGACTCATAATTCCACAGGCAACGCTTGACGTTAGAAGACGATCCTAGTTATCATAGACGTCCTGCTGTCCGTCATCCTGATACTGTTGCTCCTCTTCATAGTCTGGCATTTGAATAGCCAGGGCAAAGCCATGAGTACTTTTAAAGTACTCGCAAACTAATACTAAGGTAAAGCATAATGTATTGTAGTAAAGGGGGGTACTAAGCTCTAAGTTTATTTGCATAAAGCCAAGTTTCTTTGAATAAACATTTGATAAAAATCCTCATTATTTAGTAGACTAACTCAAGTGGGAACATTAGTGTCATTCCCATCATTCATTTGGGATTCAAGACAATTCATCAATCACTATTACTATCTCAACATAAAACCTGATAATGGAAGTAGTATGGCCCTTCCAACCGTCCGTAACCGTGGACACGGCTATTCGAATAGGTTTAACACTCTGCAGAGGTTGTACTCTTGTGCCACAACTTTTGATTACATCCGTCGAGGATAACCTCGAATCATCGTAACTCAGTACGCGGATCATCAACCATAACCTTTCACTTATATGTCCTAGTATAGGCACCTCTCCCCATGAGCTTGGCCTCCCGGTGAGAACCAACTGTTAACCCGGGAACTGCACAGGGCTTGGGTCGTACAATCACCTCATGAGTCACATCATTTCTCATATACGGAGGCAGCCTCAGCGTAACCCCTATGATGCTTGTTTAGAGGGAACCCATACTAAAATACACAAGTTTCTAGTTAAGCCCTACCCATAATCAGGTATTGTGGGGGTACTTGTATAATTGGAAAGGTATCGCATTCAAACCCATCTCAGTTTTATATCAAAAATCACCATCTTCTCTTGGTCATATTCACCTTCAAAGTCCTTCCTTGGAATGAACCATCATTCCCAAGGTTTCAATTTCATATCAACATCACTTGTTCCCATCTAGAGTAGTCAAATTTTAATTGATTAGCAATAGCCACTAAATGAGGGTGCTAATCTAACTTTGATTTGTGTTTATCTAACCCAAGTATTGTTCTAGACCAAGTGAATCATAAATCAAAAGGTACTTTGAAGTAAATAAGCCAAAGTAAAATTAAGTAAAACATGGGATAGGTAATACATAAAAGTAAAGTGTGATGATGCCTTTGCTCTTGTAGAGCTAAGCATTTGTATTTAGCAAGGGTTAGCTTGCCTTGGGCTGAGTAGTGATCAAAGTTCTCTTCCTCCTCTTGGGAATAAGCCTCCTCTTCTTGGTAATCCTCGTTACTAGCGTCTATATACGAATACGAGGTATAAATACTAAGACAAACTCATATGCTAAACTAAGAACACTCAAAGAGTTCACACTCTAGTCCTAATATCAATCAAACATGACATGGTGAGTTTATTGGATGAATTCTTATTTAATAGAAAAATAATTTCCTCTCATTATTAATTTTTAATATGTAGATCCTTAGAGAAATTTCATTTCTTCTCTTTACTTTATAATAAGTTTTAATCTCATCATATAATAATCAGGTATGAAATATAGGTTGACCCAAGTCAACATTTCATATCTATTATATGTGAGTCTTAATTTAATTTAAGTGCTACCCTACACATGTTATCATATTATTATTTTAGATGCATTAAAATCTCTAAGTAATATTTATCAAGGGTTCTTTAGCCTAGGTTATTCCCCCTGGTTATATTACTTAGGATCAAGATTTAAATGAGAGAGTAGCTCTCATACTATTCATTAAATTTGAATTTCAAGTTAAATGGTGCTAGAATTAACTACATAGCTATTTTATTTGATCTAGTCCATGATCATGCAAATAACCTGACTATATTATTGCATAATTAATTAGAGAACATCATTTGTGATTTATTAGAATTGGAATCAACTTAAAATCATTTATAGATTATTTTTAATAATTATTTGAAGTCAGAAAAGGCTCTGTCTTGTTATTTTTATCATTTAAAAATTAATACGAATTTGGATATGAGGCCAGTGGCATTAGTTAGATAATTTTATGGGCTTTCCAAAGATATAAAGTTTGCTAGATTTGGTTTGGCAGATTTCAAATTATTCAATTTTTACTAAACCATCTGCAGCACAATTCATATTAAGTTTAAACCTCTATTTGAATTTTGGGCCTGGGCGGGAAAAGCTAACGGGCCGAAACGAATTTTAAACCCACTTCGCAGCCCAGCAAGCAACTGGTGCGGCGGGCTGCGCTGACAGGGTGGGGTCCACCTGTCGGTGCCTCATAACACGCCGAAGCGGTACGAGTGATAGGGAGCGTCAGATCAAAACGCAGATCAACGGCTGGCGTGCGTCGTCGTCCCCGGCGAGACTCCGGCGAACCCAGAGCGCCAGTAGGGGGTCGGAGAGCTTACCAGGCCGTTGCAGGTCTCTGGCAATGTGCGTGGGGAAGTGGTGGTCGATGAGGAAGCGGCTGGTGCAGTTGTGGAGCTCGGGGAGGCTCCAATCGACGCAGAGCTTCTGCGGGCTCCGGCGGGCTCGAGCTCGCAATTCGAGCAGCTCCGGCGAGCTCTGGCTAAATTGACGGTGTAGAAATGCTCAGTGAGGAGAGGGGAGGAGATGGTGTGTGAAGTGAGGGTGCCGATCGTTGGTATTTATAGATGGAGGGAGGTGGCCGAGGGTGCTGCAAGGGCGCGGCCATGGCGCGGCTTCTGTGGTGCGCCAAAGGGCAAGGCGAGGACGGCTACGGCTAGGCAGGGTCCTGGCGATGCTCAACGGGTATTGGTGCGGACGAAAAAGCTACGGACGCGCTCGAGTTCTTCCAGTCATCATCGCGGTACCCGCGGTACGTCGACGACGAGGACGACGGTGACGAGGCTCTGGGCGGTGCTCGAGCATGTCTAGGACGTAGAGTGAGTGGAGTGGAGGCTAGACGCAGTGGTAGGGATGCAGGGCGAGGACGAGCGCGTTCGAGTGCACGGCGTCCTGGCGCGCTCCAGAGCGCGCTCACCGCGGCATGGGCACGGTACTGGCATCAACTTGGCACGCGCGTTCTGGCCAATGCCAAGGCTTGGCTTTGCTCGTGCGTGTACCATTCGATTCCTTGTGCTGTGTAGATGCTCCAGGACAAAGGCAGAGGTTAAAACACGGGCTGGAGATGGAGATGCCAAAGTGGCCGGCATGGTGGAGTTGTGCATAGTTTAGGGTTTTTCCATGGCTTTAATCGACCATGCAAGTACTGGGCTAGAGGCAGGGGGTATAGAACTAGCTCATGATCACATTTGCAAAGGGGTTTAGCCTCAAATCTGTTGGACAAAAGGGTGTTGCTCATTACTGAAATTATGCCTGCCAAGTGTTCGACACAATGGCCGCATGAAGAAAATTTTCAAATTTTGAAATTCTTTTTGGTGAATCTCTTTTATATAATTATTGTGATGTAATGGTGGTGGTGGTACTCAATTTGGAAATGAAATGCAAAGTTTCAAATTTGAGATGATCTTCATTTTATTCTCTGGTCCTGTTTTGGCAATTAATTTCTGGTCAACCTAGTCAACTCTGGACATGGTGGTCAACATGAAAAGTGTTCACCTTGACATGGTCTTGGATGACATGGCTTTGGTTGACAAAGTTTAGTTTAGGTTTTAAGAAATACAGGGGTGCAAAGTGGTGAAGAAAATATTTTTCACCAAAGTGACCATTATCATATGTATGATGAGTTCTTGATTTCTCTTGCTTTGATTCATGATCCAATGATGCAATTGTGTTAGTTTATCATATTAAAGCTTTTTAGAAGCAAGGAAGCAAGCAATTATGGCCTTGGTGGTGGTTTTGTATTTTTGCATATGGTGTATGTGAGTGATGAAGGGATTTTTCTTATTTTCTTTGTTTCTCCTCAAGCTAGGGTTTTGTGATCTTGATTAGGGTTCATATAGTAATTGAATTACATGCTAACACTCATCATGGCAATAGCACACAAGAAAAATCACTTAGATGCACAACACTATATGTGGCACTATATGCATAGAAAAAGTTTTTGTTAATTGTAAATTTTGAGTAATTGACATATCACTTGCTTTATTATTTGTTGAAAACTTGGGATGTTACACATGCATGCATCCTACTCATAATAATTAATTAAGGTCTCGATCTCTATACTGCTCACGAAGTTTGGAATTCTGGCAAATATGCAACTTGTTTCATTAATTTACCATGGCGAGATAGATGCATGCACATCGATCACTTAAAAAATATAAAGTTTGTAAAGGATTTGGCATCCATATATGCTCACCGGATATATAGATAAGGCCAAGCAAACACATCGAATATTTCTGAAGAAATGTTTTTGCTAGAACCTTCAAATTTTTAGATTTACATCACACACAAAGAACACACCTTTAATTTCGCCAGGTTTGTGCACTAATAAAGTACTCCTACAGTACTAGAAATTGGATTGTTCTACTCCGGAGTGATATGCTCACCGGAGTATTTTTGGATCTTAGCTGGAGCGGCGTTTGGCGGTTGCACGAAGCCGTGCTGGATGTTAAGCCTGTCGAGGCACGCCTGGTGGAAAGCGTGCGCCACCTTAGCCTCATCGGCGCGCCGCTGCAATGCTGCGTCCCTGGGATTTGCAGCCGCCGCATTCTTAGCCTGCACGAAAGCTTGCAGAGCATCCCGGCATCTATAGAGTGCCGGGAACATCACGTTATATACGAGCTCCTTGGCGGTGTTGCTCCTGCAAAGGGCGTCGCCGTGATGCGCTTCGAAAGAACGGCCTGGCTCCACGGCCGGCACCGCCTGAAGTGCGGTCGGATTAGGCGGCTGGCCACGGGAGCTCCCTGCCTCCGCATCGTTCGCGCCGGCCGGGAAGGGGATCTCACCTGCTGGCAAAGAAAACCATGCGGCATGCGCGGGCGGAAAAGCCGGCCAGGGCCGAGCGGGCGTCGCATGCGGGGTTGCGTGGGAGATCCCTGCCTCTGCATCCATCGGCCCGCACGGGAAGCGGCTGGCGAGGGGCTCCACGGCCAGCGCCGCCGCCGCGGGCTGAACAACCGGCCAGTGCAGAGCGGGCGGGTTATGCCTTGGTGCGCGATGGACGAAGCGAAGGCGGCGCTGATGCTCCGCTTCCTCGTCGGTGGTAGGACTACGCGCGCGGCGACCAGAGCCAAGTCGGAAGGCCATAGATATGTCGATTGGTCACTTAAGCTGGAGAGGTTCTCTTACCATTTCGGAGAAGCGGAGTAAGAGGAAGTTGTTGCTTATACGGGTTCACTGCCACGTTGGGTTAAGAGGGGCAAAGTTGGTCAATGCCTAGGAAGTTGGAATCGTTTTGGCCCCAATTTTTTAATTACCTTGCGGTTCATCTCTCGGTCTCTCCCACCTCTTCACTATCCCTCCCCTTGCCTCCTTTCATGCTTCATCGTAGTGCATCTTGTTTTTCTAGCACCTTCACAAAAATCATACACATTTGGCCGATTCTGTCATTGTGTGCACTAATAAAGTAAAAAATCCATTATATGTGAATAAACGTTTAATACACTAGCTCGCAAAGATGTTTCTCAAGGCGATATGCACAATGCCTGCCAAAAATGGGTCATGATAACTAAATTTCGTGTTAATTTTTGCATGACATGTACTCACTTGTGTATGAAGCCAAGCAAACTCATAATCTATACCAAAAAAATGTGAAAGAGTTCTTTTTAGTATCCTTCATACATGGGGTTCCTATTTTTACTTTCTATTTTTACTAGTTACAAGTACTCATGCATGAAAACTTTTGAAAATATGTGCATTTTGGGCTGTGTGGAGACATGGTACAATAATATATTCAAGTTGATATACAAAGTCTAGACATATTCAAACTAGACAAATAATGTATCTAACCCCCTAACCCTAAACTCTGTCTTATGAAGTCAAGCATGCATGAAGAGAATTGGTTTTGGGTTTCAAACATGGAAATTTCAAAATCATCCCAAAAGCTTCATTTTAGAGCGACTAAGAAGGATCCAGGCTTACCTTTCCATTTTCATGTTTTAAACTTGTTTAAATCTTGGTCAAATCCTAGATTTGACCAAGATTCAAATGGGCATAAAATAAAAAAATGAAAAAATGAAAAACCAAAGCGCACATAGTCTTCTTATATGTCATATAGTAAGCATTAAAGTTGGTAAACAAGGTCTAGACATATTCAAACTAGACAAATCATGTATCTACCCCCTAACCCCTAAACTCTATCTTATGACGAAGTCAAGCATGAAGATTAAGTGGTTTTGGGTTTCAAACATGGAAATTTTGAAAACCTCCCAAAAACTTCATTTTAGGGTGACTAAGAAGGATACAGGCTTCCCTTTTCATTTTCATGTTCTATACTTGTTTAAATCTTGGTCAAACCTAGGATTTGACCAAGATTCAAATGTGCATCAAAATTCCAAAAAAATCAGAAAAATGAAAAACCAAAGCACATAGTTTTCTTATGTCATATAGTAAGCATTAAAGTTGATAAACAAGGGTCTAGACATATTCAAACAAGAAAAATCATGTATCTACCCCTAACCCTAAACTTTGTCTTATGTAGTCAAGCATGAAGAGAAGTGGTTTTGGGTTTCAAATATGGAAATTTCAAAAACCTATCAAAAGCTTCATTTTAGAGTGACTAAGAAGGATCCATGCTTGCCTTTTCATTTTCATATTTGAAACTTGTTTAAATCATTGTCAAACCTAGGATTTGACCAAGATTTAAATGGGCATAAAATTAAAAAATCGGAAAAATGAAAAACAAAAGCACATAGTCTTCTTATGTCACATATATATATAGTAAGCATTCAAAAGTTGATAAACAAGGTCTAGCTAGACATATTCAAATAAGACAAATCATGTATCTACCCCTCTAACCCTAAACTCTGTCTTATGAAGTCAAGCATGAAGAGAAGTGGTTTTAGGTTTCAAACATGGAAATTTCAAAAACCTCCCAAAAACTTCATTTTAGAGTGACTAAGAAGGATACATGTTTCCCTTTTCATTTTCATGTTTTAAACTTGTTTAAATCTTGGTCAAACCTAGGATTTGACCAAGATACAAATAGGCACAAAAAATGAAAAACAAAAAGCACATAGTGTTCTTATGTCATATCGTAAGCATTCAAGTTGATAAACAAGGTCTAGATATATCCAAACCAGACAAATCATGTATATATGTACCCCGTGTCGATCTTATGAAGTCTAGCATGAAGAAAAGTCGTTTTGGCCGGGTTTCAAACATGGAAATTTCAAGAACATCCCAAAAGCTTCATTTTAGAGCGACTAAGAAGGATCCAGGCTTACCTTTCCATTTTCATGATTTAAACTTGTTTAAATCTTGGTCAAATCTTGCTCAAGCATGAAGATAAGTGGTTTTGGGTTTCAAACATGGAAATTTCAAAAACCTCCCAAAAACTTCATTTTAGGGTGACTAAGAAGGATACAGGCTTCCCTTTTCATTTTCATGTTCTATATATACTTGTTTAAATCTTGTTCAAACCTAGGATTTGACCAAGATTCAAATGTGCATCAAAATTCTAAAAAAATCAGAAAAATGAAAAACCAAAGCACATAGTCTTCTTATGTCATATAGTAAGCATTAAAGTTGATAAACATGGTCTAGACATATTCAAACCATACAAATCATGTATCTACCCCCTAAACTATGTCTTATGAAGTCAAGCATGAAGAGAAGTGGTTTTGGGTTTCAAACATGAAAATTTCAAAAACCGCCCAAAAACTTCATTTTAGAGTGACTAAGAAGGATACATGCTTCCCTTTTCATTTTCATGTTTTAAACTTGTTTAAATCTTGGTCAAACCTAGGATTTGATAAACATGGTCTAGACATATTCAAACCAGACAAATCATGTATCTACCCCCTATCGACCCTAAACTTCGTCTTATGAAGTCAAGCATGAAGAGAAGTGGTTTTGGGTTTCAAACATGGAAATTTCAAAAACCTCCCAAAATTAAAGCTTCATTTTAGAGTGACTAGTTAAGAAGGATCCAGGCTTACCTTTTCATTTTCATGTTTTAAACTTGTTTAAATCTTGTTCAAACCTAGGATTTGACCAATATTCAAATGGGCATAAAATAAAAAATAAATAAAATAAAAAACCAAAGCACATAGTCTTCTTATGTCATATAGTAAGCATTCAAGTTCATGAACAAGGTCTAGACATATTCAAACCAGACAAATCATGTACCCCCTAACCCTAAACTTTGTCTTAATTATATATGAAGTCAAGCATGAAGCAGAGAAGTGTGGTTTTGGGTTTCAAACATGGAAATTTCAAAAACCTCCCAAAAAGCTTCATTTTAATTAGACTGGCTGGTTAATTAAGAAGGATCCATGATTAATTACCTTTTCATTGTCATGTTTTAAACTTGTTTAAATCTTGGTCGAACCTAGGATTTGACCAAGATTCAAATGGGCATAAAAATTCAGAAAAAATCGAAAGAATGAAAAACCAAAGCACATAGCCTTCTTATGTCATATAGTAAGCATTCAAATTGATAAACATGGTCTAGACATATTCAAACCAGAAAAATCATGTATCTACCCCTAACCCTAAACTCTGTCTTATGAAGTCAAGCATGAACAGAAGTACGGTGGTTTTGGGTTTCAAACATGGTAAATTCAAGAACCTCCCAAAAGCTTCATTTTAGAGTTACTAAGAGAAAGATCCGGACTTAATTACCTTATCATTTTCACATGTTAAACTTGTTTAAATCTTGCTCAACAAACCTAGGATTTTACCAAGATTCTCAAATGGGCATAAAAATCGAAAAATGAAATACCAATGCACATAGTCCTCTTAAGTCATAAAGTAAGCATTCAAGTTGATAAACAAGCTATAGACATATTCAAACAAGACAAATCATGTATCTACCCCCTATCGACCCTAAACTTCGTCTTATGAAGTCAAGCATGAAGAGAAGTGGTTTTGGGTTTCAAACATGGAAATTTCAAAAACCTCCCAAAATTCAGCTTCATTTTAGAGCGACTAAGAAGGATCGATGCTTACCTTTTCATTTCCATGTTTTAAACTTATTTAAATCTTGGTCAAACCTAGCTAGGATTTGACCAAGATTCAAATGGGCATAAAAATTCAGACAAAAAATCTAAAGAATGAAAAACCAAAGCACATAGCCTTCTTAATTATGTCATATAGTAAACACTCAAGTTGATAAACAAGCTAGGTCTAGACATATTCAAACCAGAAAAATCATGTGTATATCTACCCCTAACCCTAAACTCTGTCTTATGAAGTCAATCATGAAGAGAATTGGTTTTGGGTTTCAAACATGGAAATTTCAAGTACGTCCCAAAAGCTTCATATATTTTAGAGTGACTAATTAAGAAGGATCTTGGCTTACGTTTTCATTTTCATGCTTGAAACTTGTTTAAATCTTGGTTGAACCTAGGATTTGACCAGAATCAAATGTGCATAAAATTCTTAAAAAAATAGAAAAATGAAAAACAAAAGCACATGGTCTTCTTATGTCATATAGTAAGCATTCAAGTTGATAAACAAGGTTTAGACATATTCAAACCAGACAAATCATGTATCTACCCCCTAACCCTAAACTCGGTCTTATGAAGTCTAGCATGAGGAGAAGTCGTTTTGGGTTTCAAACGTTTAAGCCAAAAGCCCCATTTCAAATATTTCAAACTTATTCAAATTTGAAAGACACACAAGTTATAGCACACATAGTGCATACATTCTCACACATACTGCACTAGATGCTAACCCGGCCTATAGTTTGAGGCCATTGGATGAGGTCGAAAAAATCTTGGATTAGAAATGGGGTTGTTCGAACCCCGTAGTTGGATTTTTTGAACCTTGATCTGTAGTACTGGGCAAAGCCCTAGTTTAACCTATTTAATTATAGATTCGTAGGTCGATTTTTCTACCTTTTTATTATTACTATGCAGCACATGTGTGTTTGCCCGTCGAGTGAAACTCGGAGGAAGAGGGATCACTCGGAAGGAGAGAAGAAGGGAGAGAATTATGGTGTCTCCCCTTTTTCGGGTGATGATGTTGACTTTTGTGCAGGGTTTGTCAGTGAGCAGGAGGTGCGAGCGAGCGAGCGAGTCGAGCGAGGCCGAGAATGAGAGAGATTTGTTTTTTTTGAGAGGGACGACCGAAGGATCCAGAAGGACCCACAGACTTCCAATACGCATCCTGATGCGTCTTCTCTTGACAAAGAAAATGTCTGGGAGTTTGCGTACCTATTGCACGTGACTTGTGCTCACTGAAGTGTGGGACCTCACGCATGGGCACCACACGTAAGTGACAGACCTGTTGGTGTAAAAACTCGGTTGATTATTATAGTGCATTAGAACAAAGTTTCCTATGGATTCAAGGGTAGGAAATCCAAGTTAACTCATTTACATGACATTATTTTTTCCATGAAGCAAAGTTAACGCACCTATCAATTGGTACATTTTGGAGTGACTAAGAAGGATCCAGGCTTACTTATTCGTTTTCACGTGTAAAACTTGTCTAAATCTTGGTCAAACAAAATTGGCAGAAAATTCAAAAAAAAACAGAAAAATGAAAAACCAAAGCACATAGTCTTCTTATGTCATGTAGTAAGCATTAAAGTTGATAAACAAGGTCTAGACATATTCAAACCATACAAATCATGTATCTACCCGCTAACCCCTAAACTATGTCTTAAGAAGTCAAGAATGAAGAGAAGTGGTTTTGGGTTTCAAACATGGAAATTTCAAAAACCTCCCAAAACTTCATTTTAGGGTGACTAAGAAGGATACAGGCTTCCCTTTTCATTTTCATGTTCTATACTTGTTTAAATCTTGGTCAAACCTATGATTTGACCAAGATTCAAATGGGCACAAAAAAATAAAAAAAGCACATAGTGTTCTTATGTCATATCGTAAGCATTCAAGTTGATAAACAAGGTCTAGATATATCTACCCCCTATCGACCCTAAACTTCGTCTTATGAAGTCAAGCATGAAGAGAAGTGGTTTTGGGTTTCAAACATGGAAATTTCAAAAACCTCCCAAAATTCAGCTTCATTTTAGAGCGACTAAGAAGGATCGATGCTTACCTTTTCATTTCCATGTTTTAAACTTATTTAAATCTTGGTCAAACCTAGCTAGGATTTGACCAAGATTCAAATGGGCATAAAAATTCAGACAAAAAATCTAAAGAATGAAAAACCAAAGCACATAGCCTTCTTAATTATGTCATATAGTAAACACTCAAGTTGATAAACAAGGTCTAGACATATTCAAACCAGAAAAATCATGTGTATATCTACCCCTAACCCTAAACTCTGTCTTGTGAAGTCAATCTCTAGGATTTGACCAAGATTCAAATGGGCATAAAATAAAAAAACAGAAAAATGAAAAACCAAAGCGCACATAGTCTTCTTATATGTCATATAGTAAGCATTAAAGTTGATAAACAAGGTCTGGACATATTCAAACTAGCTAGACAAATCATGTATCTACCCCCTAACCCCTAAACTCTGTCTTATGACGAAGTCAAGCATGAAGATAAGTGGTTTTGGGTTTCAAACATGGAAATTTCAAAAACCTCCCAAAAACTTCATTTTAGGGTGACTAAGAAGGATACAGGCTTCCATTTTCATTTTCATGATCTATACTTGTTTAAATCTTGGTCAAACCTAGGATTTGACCAAGATTCAAATGTGCATCAAAATTCCAAAAAAATCAGAAAAATGAAAAACCAAAGCACATAGTTTTCTTATGTCACATACATATATATAGTAAGCATTCAAAAGTTGATAAACAAGGTCTAGCTAGACATATTCAAATAAGACAAATCATGTATCTACCCCTCTAAAACCATAAATAACTCTGTCTTATGAAGTCAAGCATGAAGAGAAGTGGTTTTTGGTTTCAAACATGGAAATTTCAAAAACCTCCCAAAATTAAAGCTTCGTTTTAGAGTGACTAGTTAAGAAGGATCCAGGCTTACCTTTTCATTTTCATGTTTTAAACTTGTTTAAATCTTGGTCAAACCTAGGATTTGACCAATATTCAAATGGGCATAAAATAAAAAAATAGATAAAATAAAAAACCAAAGCACATATTCTTCTTATGTCATATAGTAAGCATTCAAAAGTTCATAAACAAGGTCTAGACATATTCAAACCAGACAAATCATGTACCCCCTAACCCTAAACTTTGTCTTAATTATATATGAAGTCAAGCATGAAGCAGAGAAGTGTGGTTTTGGGTTTCAAACATGGAAATTTCAAAAACCTCCCAAAAAGCTTCATTTTAATTAGACCGGCTGGTTAATTAAGAAGGATCCATGATTAATTACCTTTTCATTGTCATGTTTTAAACTTGTTTAAATCTTGGTCGAACCTAGGATTTGACCAAGATTCAAATGGGCATAACAATTCAGAAAAAAATCGAAAGAATGAAAAACAAAAGCACATAGCCTTCTTATGTCATATAGTAAGCATTCAAATTGATAAACATGGTCTAGACATATTCAAACCAGAAAAATCATGTATCTACCCCTAACCCTAAACTCTGTCTTATGAAGTCAAGCATGAACAGAAGTACGGTGGTTTTGGGTTTCAAACATGGTAAATTCAAGAACCTCCCAAAAGCTTCATTTTAGAGTTACTAAGAGAAAGATCCAGACTTAATTACCTTATCATTTTCACATGTTAAACTTGTTTAAATCTTGCTCAACAAACCTAGGATTTTACCAAGATTCTCAAATGGGCATAAAAATCAAAAAATGAAATACCAATGCACATAGTCCTCTTATAAGTCATAAAGTAAGCATTCAAGTTGATAAACAAGGTCTAGACATATTCAAACAAGACAAATCATGTATCTACCCCCTATCGACCCTAAACTTCGTCTTATGAAGTCAAGCATGAAGAGAAGTGGTTTTGGGTTTCAAACATGGAAATTTCAAAAACCTCCCAAAATTCAGCTTCATTTTAGAGCGACTAAGAAGGATCGATGCTTACCTTTTCATTTCCATGTTTTAAACTTATTTAAATCTTGGTCAAACCTAGCTAGGATTTGACCAAGATTCAAATGGGCATAAAAATTCAGACAAAAAATCTAAAGAATGAAAAACCAAAGCACATAGCCTTCTTAATTATGTCATATAGTAAACACTCAAGTTGATAAACAAGCTAGGTCTAGACATATTCAAACCAGAAAAATCATGTGTATATCTACCCCTAACCCTAAACTCTGTCTTATGAAGTCAATCATGAAGAGAATTGGTTTTGGGTTTCAAACATGGAAATTTCAAGTACGTCCCAAAAGCTTCATATATTTTAGAGTGACTAATTAAGAAGGATCTTGGCTTACGTTTTCATTTTCATGCTTGAAACTTGTTTAAATCTTGGTTGAACCTAGGATTTGACCAGAATCAAATGTGCATAAAATTCTTAAAAAAATAGAAAAATGAAAAACAAAAGCACATGGTCTTCTTATGTCATATAGTAAGCATTCAAGTTGATAAACAAGGTTTAGACATATTCAAACCAGACAAATCATGTATCTACCCCCTAACCCTAAACTCGGTCTTATGAAGTCTAGCATGAGGAGAAGTCGTTTTGGGTTTCAAACGTTTAAGCCAAAAGCCCCATTTCAAATATTTCAAACTTATTCAAATTTGAAAGACACACAAGTTATAGCACACATAGTGCATACATTCTCACACATACTGCACTAGATGCTAACCCGGCCTATAGTTTGAGGCCATTGGATGAGGTCGAAAAAAATCTTGGATTAGAAATGGGGTTGTTCGAACCCCGTAGTTGGATTTTTTGAACCTTGATCTGTAGTACTGGGCAAAGCCCTAGTTTAACCTATTTAATTATAGATTCGTAGGTCGATTTTTCTACCTTTTTATTATTACTATGCAGCACATGTGTGTTTGCCCGTCGAGTGAAACTCGGAGGAAGAGGGATCACTCGGAAGGAGAGAAGAAGGGAGAGAATTATGGTGTCTCCCCTTTTTCGGGTGATGATGTTGACTTTTGTGCAGGGTTTGTCAGTGAGCAGGAGGTGCGAGCGAGCGAGCGAGTCGAGCGAGGCCGAGAATGAGAGAGATTTGTTTTTTTTTGAGAGGGACGACCGAAGGATCCAGAAGGACCCACAGACTTCCAATACGCATCCTGATGCGTCTTCTCTTGACAAAGAAAATGTCTGGGAGTTTGCGTACCTATTGCACGTGACTTGTGCTCACTGAAGTGTGGGACCTCACGCATGGGCACCACACGTAAGTGACAGACCTGTTGGTGTAAAAACTCGGTTGATTATTATAGTGCATTAGAACAAAGTTTCCTATGGATTCAAGGGTAGGAAATCCAAGTTAACTCATTTACATGACATTATTTTTTCCATGAAGCAAAGTTAACGCACCTATCAATTGGTACATTTTGGAGTGACTAAGAAGGATCCAGGCTTACTTATTCGTTTTCACGTGTAAAACTTGTCTAAATCTTGGTCAAACAAAATTGGCAGAAAATTCAAAAAAAAAAAAAAATGAAAAACCAAAGCACATAGTCTTCTTATGTCATGTAGTAAGCATTAAAGTTGATAAACAAGGTCTAGACATATTCAAACCATACAAATCATGTATCTACCCGCTAACCCCTAAACTATGTCTTAAGAAGTCAAGAATGAAGAGAAGTGGTTTTGGGTTTCAAACATGGAAATTTCAAAAACCTCCCAAAACTTCATTTTAGGGTGACTAAGAAGGATACAGGCTTCCCTTTTCATTTTCATGTTCTATACTTGTTTAAATCTTGGTCAAACCTATGATTTGACCAAGATTCAAATGGGCACAAAAAAATAAAAAAAGCACATAGTGTTCTTATGTCATATCGTAAGCATTCAAGTTGATAAACAAGGTCTAGATATATCTACCCCCTATCGACCCTAAACTTCGTCTTATGAAGTCAAGCATGAAGAGAAGTGGTTTTGGGTTTCAAACATGGAAATTTCAAAAACCTCCCAAAATTCAGCTTCATTTTAGAGCGACTAAGAAGGATCGATGCTTACCTTTTCATTTCCATGTTTTAAACTTATTTAAATCTTGGTCAAACCTAGGATTTGACCAAGATTCAAATGGGCATAAAAATTCAGACAAAAAATCTAAAGAATGAAAAACCAAAGCACATAGCCTTCTTAATTATGTCATATAGTAAACACTCAAGTTGATAAACAAGGTCTAGACATATTCAAACCAGAAAAATCATGTGTATATCTACCCCTAACCCTAAACTCTGTCTTGTGAAGTCAATCTCTAGGATTTGACAAAGATTCAAATGGGCATAAAATAAAAAAACAGAAAAATGAAAAACCAAAGCGCACATAGTCTTCTTATATGTCATATAGTAAGCATTAAAGTTGATAAACAAGGTCTGGACATATTCAAACTAGCTAGACAAATCATGTATCTACCCCCTAACCCCTAAACTCTGTCTTATGATGAAGTCAAGCATGAAGATAAGTGGTTTTGGGTTTCAAACATGGAAATTTCAAAAACCTCCCAAAAACTTCATTTTAGGGTGACTAAGAAGGATACAGGCTTCCATTTTCATTTTCATGATCTATACTTGTTTAAATCTTGGTCAAACCTAGGATTTGACCAAGATTCAAATGTGCATCAAAATTCCAAAAAAATCAGAAAAATGAAAAACCAAAGCACATAGTTTTCTTATGTCACATACATATATATAGTAAGCATTCAAAAGTTGATAAACAAGGTCTAGCTAGACATATTCAAATAAGACAAATCATGTATCTACCCCTCTAAAACCATAAATAACTCTGTCTTATGAAGTCAAGCATGAAGAGAAGTGGTTTTTGGTTTCAAACATGGAAATTTCAAAAACCTCCCAAAATTAAAGCTTCGTTTTAGAGTGACTAGTTAAGAAGGATCCAGGCTTACCTTTTCATTTTCATGTTTTAAACTTGTTTAAATCTTGGTCAAACCTAGGATTTGACCAATATTCAAATGGGCATAAAATAAAAAAATAGATAAAATAAAAAACCAAAGCACATATTCTTCTTATGTCATATAGTAAGCATTCAAAAGTTCATAAACAAGGTCTAGACATATTCAAACCAGACAAATCATGTACCCCCTAACCCTAAACTTTGTCTTAATTATATATGAAGTCAAGCATGAAGCAGAGAAGTGTGGTTTTGGGTTTCAAACATGGAAATTTCAAAAACCTCCCAAAAAGCTTCATTTTAATTAGACCGGCTGGTTAATTAAGAAGGATCCATGATTAATTACCTTTTCATTGTCATGTTTTAAACTTGTTTAAATCTTGGTCGAACCTAGGATTTGACCAAGATTCAAATGGGCATAACAATTCAGAAAAAAATCGAAAGAATGAAAAACAAAAGCACATAGCCTTCTTATGTCATATAGTAAGCATTCAAATTGATAAACATGGTCTAGACATATTCAAACCAGAAAAATCATGTATCTACCCCTAACCCTAAACTCTGTCTTATGAAGTCAAGCATGAACAGAAGTACGGTGGTTTTGGGTTTCAAACATGGTAAATTCAAGAACCTCCCAAAAGCTTCATTTTAGAGTTACTAAGAGAAAGATCCAGACTTAATTACCTTATCATTTTCACATGTTAAACTTGTTTAAATCTTGCTCAACAAACCTAGGATTTTACCAAGATTCTCAAATGGGCATAAAAATCAAAAAATGAAATACCAATGCACATAGTCCTCTTATAAGTCATAAAGTAAGCATTCAAGTTGATAAACAAGGTCTAGACATATTCAAACAAGACAAATCATGTATCTACCCCCTATCGACCCTAAACTTCGTCTTATGAAGTCAAGCATGAAGAGAAGTGGTTTTGGGTTTCAAACATGGAAATTTCAAAAACCTCCCAAAATTCAGCTTCATTTTAGAGCGACTAAGAAGGATCGATGCTTACCTTTTCATTTCCATGTTTTAAACTTATTTAAATCTTGGTCAAACCTAGCTAGGATTTGACCAAGATTCAAATGGGCATAAAAATTCAGACAAAAAATCTAAAGAATGAAAAACCAAAGCACATAGCCTTCTTAATTATGTCATATAGTAAACACTCAAGTTGATAAACAAGCTAGGTCTAGACATATTCAAACCAGAAAAATCATGTGTATATCTACCCCTAACCCTAAACTCTGTCTTATGAAGTCAATCATGAAGAGAATTGGTTTTGGGTTTCAAACATGGAAATTTCAAGTACGTCCCAAAAGCTTCATATATTTTAGAGTGACTAATTAAGAAGGATCTTGGCTTACGTTTTCATTTTCATGCTTGAAACTTGTTTAAATCTTGGTTGAACCTAGGATTTGACCAGAATCAAATGTGCATAAAATTCTTAAAAAAAATAGAAAAATGAAAAACAAAAGCACATGGTCTTCTTATGTCATATAGTAAGCATTCAAGTTGATAAACAAGGTTTAGACATATTCAAACCAGACAAATCATGTATCTACCCCCTAACCCTAAACTCGGTCTTATGAAGTCTAGCATGAGGAGAAGTCGTTTTGGGTTTCAAACGTTTAAGCCAAAAGCCCCATTTCAAATATTTCAAACTTATTCAAATTTGGTTCAAATTTGAAAGACACACAAGTTATAGCACACATAGTGCATACATTCTCACACATACTGCACTAGATGCTAACCCGGCCTATAGTTTGAGGTTTTTGAAATTTCCATGTTTGAAACCCAAAACCACTTCTCTTCATGCTTGGCTTCGTAAGATAGAGTTTAGGGTTTGGGGTAGATACGTACATGATTTTTCTAAGTATTTTTACGCCCATTTGAATCTTCGTCAAATCCTAAGTTTGACCAAGATTTGAACAAGTTTAAAAACATGAAAATGAAAAGGGTAAGCCTGGATCCTTGTTTAGGGTTAGGGGGTAGATACATGATTTTTGTGGTTTGAATATGTCAGACCTTGTTTATCACCTTGATATATGACATAGGAAGACGGTGTGCTTTTGTTTTTCTTTTTTTTGAATTTTTATGCCCATTTGAATCTTGGTCAAGTCATAGGTTTGACCAAGATTTAAACATGTTTAAAACATGAAAATGAAAAGGTAAGCCTGGATCCTTCTTAGTCACTCCAAAATGTACCAATTGATAAATGAGTTAACTTGGCTTCATGGAAAAAATAATGTCATGTAAATGATTTAACTTGGCTTTCGTACCCTTGAATCCATAGGAAACTTTGTATAAATGTAGTAGTATAATAATCAACCGAGTTTTTACATCAACAGGTCTGTCACTTACGTGTGGTGCCCATGCGTGAGGTCCCACACTTCAGTGAGCACAAGTCACGTGCAATAGGTACGCAAACTCCCAGCCATTTTCTTTGTCAAGAAAAGACGCATCAGGATGCGTATTGGAAGTATGTGGGTCCTTCTGGATCCTTCGGTTGTCCCTCTCACAAAAAAAACAAATCTCTCTCATTCTCGGCCTCGCTCGACTCGCTCGCTCGCTCGCTCGCACCTCCTGCTCACTGACAAACCCTGCACAAAAGTCAACATCATCACCCGAAAAAGGGGAGACACCATAATTCTCTCCCTTCTTCTCTCCTTCCGAGTGATCCCTCTTCCTCCGAGTTTCACTCGACGGGCAAACACACATGTGCTGCATAGTAATAATAAAAAAGTAGAAAAATCGACCTACGAATCTATGATTAAATAGGTTAAACTAGGGTTTTGCCCACTACTACAGATCAAGTTCAAAAATATCCAACTACTAGTTCGATTTTGGGCTACTAATATAAAATTAAAATAAGTTGAACTAGTATTCCTCTAAAAAATCATTTTGGTATGCATTGTTTGATACTTTTCATAGCTATAGTGCATCACAAATTTATGATTTCATGCTTTGCTTTGCCAATTTCGATTTTTTCTAACCACCTTCTCTTTGATTTCAAATTTAGGTCAAACTATCGATGCCTACTATGTGTTCTACTTGAATTGGATGCAGCGTGCGCACATGTTTTGCCATTGTTCTGGGCTTCCACACATCTTTGGGGCATCCAAGTATTTAAGTTACCTTGTTTTTTTGAATTGTAATTCATACCCTTCCTCCCAATTTTTATGCCCATTTGAATCTTGGTCAAATCCTAAGTTTGACCAAGATTTGAACAAGTTTAAAACATGAAAATGAAAAGGTAAGCCTGAATCCTTCTTAGTCACTCAAAAATGAGAAGCTTTTGGGAGTTTTTTGAAATTTCCATGTTTCAAACCCAAAACCACTTCTCTTCATGCTTGACTTCATAAGACAGAGTTTAGGGTTAGGGGGTAGATACATGATTTGTCTAGTTTGTTGTTTAGACCTTGTTTATCAACTTGAATATAATGCTTACTATATGACATAATAATACTATGTGCTTTGGTTTTCATTTTTTTTTGATTTTTTCTGAATTTTTATGCCCATTTGATCTTGGTCAAATCCTAGGCTTAACCAATATTTAAACAAGTTTAAAACATGAAAATGAAAAGGTAAGCCTGTATCCTTCTTAGTCACTCCAAAATGAAGCTTTTGGGAAGGTTTTTGAAATTTCCATGTTTGAAATCCAAAACGACTTCTCTTCGTGCTTGACTTCATAAGACAAAGTTTAGGGCTAGGGGTAGAAACATGATTTTTCTGGTTTGAATATGTCTAGACCTTGTTTACCAACTTGAGTGCTTACTATATGACATAAGAAGGCTATATGCTTTGGTTTTTCATTTTTTTTGAAATTTTATGCCCATTTGAATCTTGATCAAATCCTAGGTACGGTTTGACCAAGATTTGAACAATTTTAAAACATGAAAATAAAAGGTAAGCCCAACCTGGATCCTTTAGTCACTCTAAAATGAAGCTTTTGGGGGTTCTTGAAATTTCCAAGTTTGAAACCCAAAACCACTTTTCTTCATGCTTGACTACATAAGACAGAGTTTAGGGTTAGGGGT
Organism: Lolium multiflorum; assembly: GCA_030979885.1. NCBI lineage: Eukaryota > Viridiplantae > Streptophyta > Magnoliopsida > Poales > Poaceae > Lolium > Lolium multiflorum. The sequence goes on along the minus strand of CM061747.1, from coordinate 50,296,456 downwards.
AGATACATGATTTTTCTTGTTTGAATATATCTAGACCTTGTTTATATCAACTTTAATGCTAACTATATGACATAAGAAAACTATGTGCTTTGGTTTTTAATTTTTCTGATTTTTTATTTTGATGCACATTTGAATCTTTGTCAAATCCTAGGTTTGACCAAGATTTAAACAAGTATAAAACATGAAAATGAAAAGGGGAAGCCTGTATCCTTTCTTAGTCACTCTAAAATGAAGTTTTTGGGATGTTCTTGAAATTTTCATGTTTGAAACCCAAAACCACTTCTCTTCATGCTTGACTTCATAAGATAGAGTTTAGGGGCTAGGGGATAGATACATGATTTGCCTAGGTTTGAATATGCATGTCCAAACCTTGTTTATCAACTTGAATGCTTACTATATGACATAAGAAGACTATATGCTTTTGTTTTTCATTTTTCTGATTTTTTTTAAAATTTTATGCCCATTTGAATCTTTTGGTCAAATCCTTGGTTTAATTTGACACGGATTTAAACAAGTTTAAAATATGAAAATGAAAAGGTGGTAAGCAGGCATGGATCCTTCTTATATATATTAGTCACTCTAAAATGAAGCTTTTGGGAGGTTTTTGAAATTTCCATGTTTGAAACCCAAAACCACTTCTCTTCATGTTGTTGACTTCATAAGATAGAGTTTAGGGGTTAGGGGTATAGATACATGATTTGTCTTGTTTGAATATGTGTCTAGACCTTGTTTATCAACTTTAATGCTTACTATATGACATAAGAACACTATGTGCTTTAATTTGGTTTTTATTTTTTTTAAATTTTGATGCACATTTTGAATCTTGGTCAAATCCTAGGTTTGACCGAGATTTGAACAAGTTTAAAACAAGAAAATAAAAGGTAAGCCCGCCAGACTGGATCCTTCTTAGTCACTCTATAATGAAGCTTTTAGGGGGGTTGTTGAAAATGTAAGCATGTATCCTTCTTAGTACGTCACACCACAATGCTTTTGGGAGGGTTTTTGAAATGTCCATGTTTGAAACCCAAAACGACTTCTCTTCGTGCTTGACTTCATAATTAAGACAAAGTTTAGGGTTAGGGGTAGATACATGATTTTTCTGGTTTGAATATGTCTAGACTTTGTTTATCAACTAGCTTGAGTTTTGGGTTTCAAACATGGAAATTTCAAGAACCTCCCAAAAGCTTCATTTTAGAGTGACTAAGAAGGATCCAGGCTTACCTTTTCATTTTCATGTTTTAAACTTGTTTAAATCCTGGTCAAACCTAGGATTTGACAAAGATTCAAATATATGGGCATAAAATTCAAAAAAAATAGAAAAATGAAAAACCAAAGCACATAATCTTCTTATGTCATATAGTAAGCATTAAAGTTGACAAAAAAGGTCTAGACATATGCAAACTAGACAAATCATGTATCTACCCCCTAACCCCTAAACTCTGTCTTATGAAGTCAAGCATGAAGAGAAGTCGTTTTGGGTTTCAAACATGGAAATTTCAAGAACATCCCAAAAGCTTCATTTTAGAGTGACTAAGAAGGATCCATGATTACCTTTTCATTTTCATGTTTTAAACTTGTTTAATCTTGGTCAAACCTAGGATTTGACCAAGATTCAAGTGGGCACAAAATTTAAAAAATCAGAAAAATGAAAAACCAAAGTACATAGTCTTCTTATGTCATGTAGTAAGCATTCAAGTTGATAAAATGGTTCATGCAGGCGTCTTAGCTCCTAAAAAAAATTATACACCAATTGATTTGACGAATTGATGATTTACTCTAGTCTGCTTCTAGACCATGCAGCTAGCGAGTATTCATATGTACTGCATGGAGCCCCCAACTTTTGACTTCCCGTGTCGGAAAAGGCCTGTCTAATAATGTGGGGCAGTGAGGTATCCCGAAGTATCTAGAGGGTTCCAGTGTTTCAGGCTTTCAGCATCGCCAGTCCAAGGGAAGGATGGGTGACGAATCCGTGCATTCACAGCCGTTTAGATCTGAAGAGTCCTTGTATGATGAGCGGTAGATAGCACCTCTAAGCTGCAAATCAACAGCTTCAATTACTTCAAATGAGCATTGGCCGGAACGCTGACAGAGTGAAAAAATTCAATTTCAAAAACTCATGTATAGAATAGAAAAAAAATAAAAAACATGTAGATAGAATAGAGGTATAGATAGATTAGCCCAAAAAAGAAGAGGACGGGGAAATTTCGAACGCTCGCCTTTAACTCAGCACAGCAGACACCTCCCTCGCGCACCTAAACTTTCGAACGCGCGCCCAATATTTCGAACGCTCGCCTTTAACTCAGCACCCAGCCCACCTTGTTCTTCTCTAGACACCTCCTTCGGCGCCCTGTTCTTCTCTAGACACACCCTCGGTGAACCAGGCCGCGCACCAAAACTTCCCCACGCTGTCTATCAGCCGCGTCAGCCGGCGACTGCTGGTGGCGCCGTTCTTCTCCAGCCGCACCGGCAGGCGCGGTCAGCTGGTAGATCCTCACGGTATGCATGCTATCTTCAGGCCTGGGCAAGTACGATTCATTCACTACAAGAAAAGTTCTGATAGACAACGTCCCAAAATCGTCAACTAAGGGGCATTTTTCGTCGCCTATGGGCCTAACCCGACGATATGGGTTCCGTTGTGGAAACTGCGTCAGGCAAAGTCCAACGACGATTTTTTCGGTCCGTCGCGCTTGGGCGCCCTTCCGCCACGGAAAATCGGACCGTTGCGGAAGTGTTTTCGGGAGCCCGTTGACTGCTGACGTCATGCAAACTGACACGTGGCAGACGCCGTTAACTGCCAGTTAACGGCGTTAACCGGCTGAAACCCCGTGGTAGATGGTAGGCCCACACGAGGCCTGCCACGTCTTAAGCGGGCCGGGCCAGATGACATAGTTTGACCGGTCAACTATATAGCTGGGCTGGTCCATTAGTTACGTGGGCCGGGCCTAACCTCTAAGGTTGACTGGTCAAAACTTAAATGGGCCGGCCCATTTAACATGTGGGGTCCACCTTACAGCAACTGGGCCGGCCCAAGAAGCAAGTGGACCGGGCCAAAAACACAGGTGGGTCCCACTTTCCTGTTAAAGGGCCGGCCCATTTAGTGTGTGGGGTCCACCGTATAGCAAGTGGGCCGGCCCAACAAGCTAGTGGGCCGGCCCAAGGTGGGTCCCACTTTCCAGTTAAAGGGTCGGCCCATTTCGTTTGTGGGGTCCACCATACAGTGGGCCGGCCCAACAAAATAGTGGGCCGGGCCAAAAACACAGGTGGGTCCCACTTTCCTGTTAAAGGGCCGGCCCATTTAGTATGTGGGGTCCACCATATAGCAAGTGGGCGGCCCAAGAAGATAGTGGGCCGGCCAAAACACAGGGTCCCACTTTCGTTAAAGGCCCAAGTAGTATGTGGGGTCCACCATATGGGCCGGCCCAACAAGATAGTGGGGGCCAAAAACACAGTGGGTCCCACTTTCCTCTTAAAGGGCCGGCCCATTTAGTATGTGGGACCACCATATAGCAAGTGGGCCGGCCCAACACGATAGTGGGCCGGGCCAAACACACATGTGGGTCCCACTTTCCTGTTAAAGGGCCGGCCCAACTAGTATGTGGGGTCCACCATATAGCAAGTGGGCCGGCCCAACAAGATAGTGGGCGGGCCAAAAACACAGGTGGGTCCCACTTTCCTCTTAAAGGGCCGGCCCATTTATTTTGTGGGGTCCACCAAAAAGCAAATGGGCTGGCCCAACTAATTAGTGGGCCGGCCCAGTAGTTGGTGGGGTCCACCTTAAAGCAAGTGGGCCAGCCCAATTAGTGTGGGGTCCACCGTAAATCAAATGGGCTGGCCCAAGAAGTAAGTGGGCCAGCCCGTTTAGTTGCTGTTTATATGCCGGCATAATATGCGCTTTAGGATTTTGCGGGCAGGCACATATGTGATTTCGCTTAATTGGGCCGTTTAAGGGATGGGAATTCGTGATTTAGATACTGAGAATATTTACGCAGCATTGATTTCTGTCGGATAGCCTCACTTACCACAAGCACCAAAGAAAAAATGCGCGAAAGAACTATAAAAACTAACTAAATATTACATCAGCTGCAAGGCATTGAAAAAAATATTACAGAACCCAGAGAAATTGAATGGTAATTAAACCTAGCAATACAATGAAGCGATCCGGCAATCTTTTAAGTTGTCCATGCAGCACCTATATCTGAAACAAAGACATTACAAGTTAAGACAACAACAATGGAAAGGCAAAGACACTACAATATTGTTTGGCAAAGAATTTGGAACTCATCATTTCGTCATTATAACAAGATCATTGTAATGCGCACAATAAGCAAACAAAGAGTGCATGCCGCATACCAACAGCCAATATAACAGAGCATGTTAGAATGAAACAGCAGACTTACTACTGTCGAGTCCCATGCAAACCAACATGTTCAGGGAGTACAAAATTGGCATGAACAACATAGTAGCAGGCTATAAATTTTGTAACAACGACTGAGCAAGATGAAGTTATGATGGCTACATCTACAGAGCAGGGAATGTAAACCAAAAATAGAAGTTACGATGGCAAAAGCTAAAGAGGAGGGAATGTGAACCAACATGTGCCAAGTGCAATTACTTCATTTTGGCCGTGAACTAAATAATACTCCTGAACTTATAGTGAAGGGGATGCAAATCAAGATGTTTCGGGATATAAACTTGTAATGAGCAACACATGGAGGATAGTTAATGCTGGAGCTTAGGATGGACCAGATACAGAATATAGTGGGATCACCTGTGAACTTGTATAAGAGGGAATGCAAACCAATATGTTCAGCTTTCCATATGTGAGCGTCATGCCAAGTCAGAGAAACAAGTCAATAATGCAGCTTTTGAAGAACAAGATGGCACGCAAAATTATTATCTAGTAGTATGACAAGTTTATTTGTACTACAGGCTAGATAGCAGAGTGATAGCATGCCAAACTAAGTCCTTACTTTGTTAGCTTACAATGAACTAGATACAAAACAATGGCATCACCTGTAGTACAGGGAATGCAAGCCAACATGTTCATGGAGTAAAAAATTGGCACAAACAACATAGTAGCAGGCCATAATTTTTGTAACAACGACTGAGCAAGATAAAGTTATGATGGCTAGATCTACAGAGCAGGGAATGTAAACCAAATATAGAAGTTACGATGCCAAAAGCTATAGAGCAGGGAATGCGAACCAACATGTGCAATTACTTAAAATTGGCCATGAACTAAATAATAGCAGGATGTTACTATAATACCTACAGTATAATTTTTGTAACAACGACTGAGCAAGATAGAAGTTATGATGGCTACATCTACAGAGCAGGGAATGCAAACCAAAATGTTCAATCGCTTAAAGTTAGCAATGAAGTAGAAAATAGCAACGTGTTACGGTCATAGCTAGGAATGAACTAAAAGAGCTTCAGACAAACAAGCATCTGAACCCAGAACATGGCGCTAAAACAAGGGACTTACATTAGGAGAAGCACTCTGTGGGAGTCACAGCAGATCTTCCTGGGGTTGATAGATCCGGTGATGAAGTACGCTACATGTGCTACTTGGGGTTGGAGAGACGGCCATTACACTTCATGGTTACTCATCTCATCTGCAAAAACGTAACGGCGCGTCGTTAGCACAAACAGGTTCCCCCAAGATTAAACAAGAACTTGCAGGCAAGCAATAGAAAAGCGACAGTAGAAGAGTTTAGATCATGCACGGCGCCGGTGAAGCAGATCCGGTTCATGCACAGCGGTGTCGGTGAGCAAGATACGATGCGGTGGACGACGGATCCGGCGAAGCGGCTCCGGTGGGGTGGACGATACCGCAGCTGAAGCGACTGCGGTAGACTGCTGGATGAGCATATGGTTTCGAGGTTCGGCGGGGATGATCCGGTCCGGTTGATGACGGCGTCGATGAAGCGGCTCCGGCAGGCAGCCGGATGACGAGGATCGCGAGGGCTCGGGTAGGCCAGGGAAGTCCGGCGGGGATGTTCCGGTGCGGTGGTCGTGGAGGTGGGAGAGAGGGACTTGGGAAGTTCCGGTGGGTGGTCTGAGGGAAATGAATTTTTTTGGGAGGGTTTCCGGGCTAGGGAGGTGGTGATCCAAAAAATGACGGGCAGACCCCCCCACCAACCGACTTTGCTGTCATCTCCACAGGGGTAGAATGGGAATTTGGAAGCGTACGAAATTTTTGTATTTTGTAGGCGGGAAGTTTTGCCGCTATGAGATTTTGAATTTCGCTAAGGTCCAAGTATAATGATAAAAAATTGTGAGACCGTACTAGTACCTCTGTTCAAGGCCGAGTGCAAAATCAAATCATCATCATCTTGAATATTGGTCACTACCATGGTCATGATCTATCTCTGAAATTAGCGTATCCGCTATATCAAAGTATAATGATAAAAAAAATTGTGAGACCGTACTAGTACTTCTATTCTAGGCCGAGTGCAACATCAAATCATCATCACGTTAAAAATTTGTTACCATGATCATGATCTATCTCTGAAATTGGCGCATCCGCTATATCTTTCAAAGTATAATTATACGAGTAATAAAAATTGTGAGACCATACTAGTACTTCTGTTCAAGTTCGAGTGCAACATTAAATCATCATCACGTTGAAAATTTGTTACCATGATCATGATCTACCTCTGAAAATGGGCGCATCCGCTAAAACTTGCAAAGTATAATGATACAAAATTGTGAGACCGTACTAGTACTTATGTTCAAGGTCGAGTGCAACATCAAATCATCATTACATTGAAAAGTGTGTTACCATGATCACGATCTATCTCTGAATTTGGCGCATCCGCTAAATCTCGCAAAGTATAATGATAAAAAAATTGTGAGATTGTACTAGTACTTCTATTCAAGTTCGAGTGCAACATCAAATCATCATCACGTTGAAAATTTGTTACCATGATCATGATCTATCTCTGAATTTGGCGCATCTGCTAAATCTTGCAAAGTATAATGATAAAGAAATTGTAAGACAGTAGTAGTACTTCTGTTCAAGGTCGAGTGCAACATCAAATCATCATCACGTTGAAAATTTGTTACCATGATCCTCTGAAAATAGGCGCATCCGCTAAAACTTGCAAAGTATAATGATACAAAATTGTGAGACCGTACTAGTACTTATGTTCAAGGTCTAGTGCAACATCAAATCATCATTACATTGAAAATTGTGTTACCATGATCATGATCTATCTCTGAATTTGGCGCATCCGCTAAATCTCGCAAAGTATAATGATAAAAAAATTGTGAGACTGTACTAGTACTTATGTTCAAGGCCGAGTGCAGGATCAAATCATCATCATGTTGAAATTTGTTACAACGATCATGACATATCTCTAAAATTGGCGCATCCGCTAAATCTTGCACGTGGCGCATCTCGGTGCGGAGCAACAAGCCGGTGCTATCAAGGTTGAGGCGTCGGTAGCGTCATCGGGCTCTCCTCTTTTGATAGATCTTCTACATGGCGTGGCGCACCGCCCACCGAGAAGCAGTCATATGTGAGATCGAGGTGGAGACGTCGCCGGCATCCTCGAGGCGCGACCGCCCTTCTACGAGCCAGAGTCGACTCAAGGTATGAATCCATGCGCTGTCGCGTCCCTTCTGCATATGAAGTGGAATGCCTTAGATTTATTGTTCTTCTCTTACGATTATTTGCCGGACATGTGTGCTCTTTCTCTGAATATATTGCTTGAAAAGCTAACCAAGTTACTTAAATTCACTTCGTTCTTAATCTTGCGTGCCAATTTTGTTATTTTTGCTGACAGTGGTGCGCGCAAGGAAATTTATTTCTGGGTGTGCTGAGCTGTTAGGCCTAAGTCGAAATCCTCAGCTAAACAAGGCCTCAGCTTAACACATAAAAAGGTGTTCAATCTCGCCCACAATGTCCTCTTCTTTCCTCTTCCTTTATTGGAACTTGTTTTGCAGACAAGGAAAGTGGCACGTGTAATGTGAGTAAAACCCTCTTAGCCAAAATCAGCTACGAGCAAGATTTTATGTATTGTAGATTCCCCAATTGACTCTCATCCCCAATGTAGTCTTTTTTATGTCAGTATAGACTTCTTTACTGGATGTATACTATCGTACATGGCATGCATTTGCCTAATGAGGAGCATTGTATTGCCATTCTAGCCAACCTGATCGATCTGTCAAGCTTCATGCACGAGATGCCATGTTTAATTTACTCCCTCGCTCCGATCCATATTTATTGGTGTAAAATGAATGTGAATCGGAGGGAGTACTCTTCTTAGATAGTACTATACCAGTTCAAAAAAAAGTACTGTACTACTACATCACAAATGCATCAAAAGAGTACTACATCACAAGACCACCACGGTTGTACTAGTAGAGTTTAATGCTTAACTTCCAAAGGGAATAAGATTACACATATGAACTTTAAACAGGCGCTGTCCGATGTCTGCTTGTTTGGGAGCACAACATAAATAATACTACCCCCGTCCATACATAAGTGACTAAACTTTGTCTGAAGATGTTTCATCTATATATGTTTTTAGTGTGTAGATACATCCGTATCTTGAAGGAAAAAGGTGAGCCGCTAACTTTTTGAATAGAGTGAGTAATACAATTCGGATAAACAATGGTGTAGTAAAACAAATACTCCTGCCCATCATAAAACAAAACACAGACTGACTCAAATATATGTACAGATCACAAAAAAGGTTTCATCAGAACCCGAACATATACATGCAGAAATGACCGTTTGATCACATAAAACAAAGGTTTCGTGGCATATTTATGCCCCCAAAACAAGCAGACGTAGGACAGCGCCAACGTACTAGCAGCTAGCACTATGGAGCTGCAGTACAAACAAATGGTGCAGCGACATTTCCACCAGAACGAAAACTAAAAGACATCAGACCAAACAAAAGCTGGGCTATCACTTCTTGCCCAAACAAGCCTTGCTCCTTCATATGCGACTTCCTTTTCTCTTATGGATGTTGAACTTTGAATTAGATGGGTTCCTGACAGCGCGTTCTTTTTCGTGTCCTTGATGTTGCACTCTGGATCAGGTCGGTTACTGTCAGGAAATGAACAAATTGATCAGCAAAAGTCATATGTAAATGAATGCAAAGGTTACATATGAATGACTAACCCGGTCTAACTGAGTAGGGATGTAAAGTGCACCAACGTCTAGCAGAATTGTACTTTCTCCACTGCCAGTTGCTCATATCTAATTGGAATACTCCCTCCTTTGCCCGTACAACCAGCTCATTTTTGTCCTCAAATACGCAGAGTAACCTTACTGGATGTTTCCAATTGTATGGAAATGATGTGTCAAGGCCAAAAAAAGTATCCAATTCAAAATTTATATGACATGTCCATGACTCGTGATCGCCTGTTGATGATCTTGTACTGGTCCATGTTTGTAGGGTGAAGTCTCTTATAACAGCAAGGGCAACATCTCCATTATGTCCCTTGAAGATGTGAATGTTAAGCATGAATATATCATGCGTCTCATGAGGGCACTGAATATATTTCAGAGTCTTCTTTGCATGGTCAAGCTCAATGATATATCTAGACTTCGTTGGCCAGTACAAAATACCCCCTATGAGAGTTGCCGGTCTACGGTCAATCTCTGACAGCATCGGAGTTGATCGAGCTAGAAACTCCCATTCTTTTGAATCTGGTGAGTAGATATGAGCCTGTGCATCGTAACGTTTAGTTGTTATCCAAACAACCGAGAACTTGCCACAATGTGTAAACGGTTCAGAGTTGTTTCTCGAACAGAGAATTGAGCCGCTGCTTTCAATTGTGTGATTGCGCCACAATGGTGGTTCTGGTATCGCTGTGAGAACTTGCCTAATTGGATCCCAGACTGATATATACCCTCTGGATACATTAGAATGGAGTAGCACCATACCATCGCGGCATCCCAGGACATAGATTTTGGGACCGTTCACTTGAGACGGGATTGCCAGCATCTTCAAGATGGCCGGGTGAAGATCATGCTCTGTGATGAATCGATTGTCCTCGGAGTTGTTGGTGAAAAACCCTAGCAACGGGTTTCCTCCGTTGTGTGACACAGTTAGCTTTCTGAAATAATTGCTTCCCATACATTGCCTCCATGCTTTCTTGGTGCCTGATGCAGCTAGTAAGCAGGTTGGATGGGGAGGAAGCCTGACAAGAATCTGAGAGACTACATCTCCAGGCAGATCGTTGATTGTTGTGGGTGTCCTTCGACTGAAGCTGGTAGGATTATGCAAATCGCACGATGCATCGTCAAAATTATGTAAACAGCACACTGCATCATCTATTTTTTAAAACAAAATGCAACATCTAATTTGACTAAGCAGCAAAATGCATCATCTAATTCATCATCAAAGTTTCCTAAACTGCACGGTGCATCAGCAAAATCAAAATAGTGTAAACAGCACAATGCATCAGCAAAATCAAAATAATGTAAACAGGACAATGCATCAGCAAAATCAAAATAATGTGAACAGCACAATGCATCAGCAAAATCAAAATATTGTAAACAGGACAATGCAATTGTAATCCTGTTGCATAATCAATGAAGCCCTTAATTTGCAAAAAAAAAACACCACAAAAATAGGACGCACCAACGGAAGGCAATCTCGCATATACAGTAATAATTGCTAACGTGTCAACACGATTGGAGGAAAAAGAGACCTCTACAGGACCCAAAACGCTGTGGTAACATCAGATGGGGTTAGCTTTGATATAGGTAATAAAATGTAAACAGCACAATACATCATCTAAGTTGACAGCAAAATTCTTCATCGAAATTTCCCACACTGTTCAAGGAATCAGAAAAATTACCTAAAAGGCTAAAAGAGCAAAATGCATCATCAGAGTAAAATATATGTAAACAGTACAATGCATCATCCAACTTTTGGCTAAACAGCAGAGAGCATTAGCTAGGTTGACAGAAAAACAAAAACAAAAAAAACCATGAAAAATTCCTGAAGAGGTGAGTGCATCAGAAAAATTACTACCTAAAAAGCATAATGAATCACCCAAATTACAAAAGAAGCAGAATGCATCATCAAAAATACAAAAACATCTCAATGCATCATCACGTCTGGTTTGGGCAAAAAACCCAATCCACCAGATCTAACCTCATTGCAGTTGGGGAAGGTAGAACTTACAAAGGGGTTGACGAGTCACGATCATATGCAACAAGCGCCGCCTTAGATGAAGTCACCATCCAAGCTCTCGACGCGTTCAAAGCAGCCAGCTTCGAAGCCTCCGACGGTTCTCCCGGCTGCGCCGCCAAAACTCTCGAAGCACGCGCCAAGACTTTCCAACAAAATGCAGCTTCGATACGAGCATTTGCCAGCGCCACAGCGCCCGGGCCCGTCCTAGCCACCGCCTTCGCCTTTGCCTCCGCATCCGCTTTACATGTCTCCGCCGATGCATGCAGAGCATCCGTCTCCGCTTTCCATGTATCCGCCGACGCAGTGTAGGCATCGAGCGACGCCGTTTTCATTTCCTAGAAAACCCAGTAAGTTACTCACATTGCAATCCCCAAATTAAGGTTATATCGAACACAATGACCGATGAACCTCTGTACTCGCCGGAGGTTGGAGATGTACATACCTGCGAAGATCGGTCCGGTGGTGCTTGACGGTGGTGCGTCGGGGACGGGGGAGAACTCGGCGGGGAGAATGGTGGCGCGGCCCAAGACGGCGGCGCGGAGAGGGGCGACGGTGCGGTCATCGAACCTCGGCAGACAGTATTTTGTATATATATATGAGAAGAAGAATAAAGTCTGGTCGAATGAGGCAGCGCGACCGGCAGAGTACAACCGAAGGCTACTAGTGCTACCTTGGAGTATTGTAGTAATATAACATAATAAAAATAATGGCCTTGTTTAAACCACTCTTGTCAGTGTGGCATCGCTTCCAAATTTAATGCATTCTGTGGAAATCGGAATAATGCTGTAAAAACTCTCATACTAGTGTGGTATATATAGCATGCACCGACACTTTTCAACAAAATGTCGTCTCCATTTCATAGGAGACTGCTTGCACACTGGGATACGATGCTGACATGACGAAGGGCGCAGAAGTATTTTGGAGTATTTCATTCGAGCAGATCGGGGCGACGGTGCGTCTTTGGAGGGAATACCGTGTGGTGTGTCTTTGGAGGGAATACCGTACGTACTTAGGAGTATTTCATTCGAGCAGACTGCTTGCACACTGGGATACGATGCTGACATGACGAAGGGCGCAGAAGTTTGCGAAAATGGTTGTACTACCATCCGACCATTAGTATAATCGAGCAGCCTAGTATAATCATTGCGCGATAGCTTACACGAGAAGGAAAAGAGCCGAACAGCTGTGGATAATAAAAGCATTTGGCTCTTCGAGGATCCTTCTTCTACTGCCTTCTCAAAGGAGTACTACTATTGTAATCTTTTTTTTGTTTTTCTGGGACCTTCGGGTCCCTTCCCCGTTGAAAAGTGAAGTGTTTCGAATACATTCATATGCCTATGTTTCTATTTTTACAAGCAAATAAATAACAAAGGATGACTCAATGCACAAGTTGATCTCATTTTGAAATTTTTTAAAACTTCTTCTATTGTATTCAAATTTGATTAGAAGGAGTCGATCGATTGTACATGCCAATCGTATAGCTTGGTGGGTGGATTGGCATTTGAAGTTTGGTCATTGTGTTCTTGTTTGTTACCACCCTCGCAAGGCACGTCCAAGTATTTCCTGTCAGAATTTATGGCATGTATGTAGTTAAATAACCTACATTATTTCAATTATGAGTTTAATTACTAGGCAAAAGCTTAAAAATCCATATATAGTTCCAGATTAAGATGAACAAATCCTTGAACCTATATCTACAAAATTGATGGCACTAACACATCCTACCAAGCGGAAAGCATGTCTACCCTACTGCTTCCAAAAGGTGGAATTATGACAATAATGTGCAACTGTTAAAATTTGGTAGCCCTCCTTCACAATTAACACACATCTAGCCATTTTTGTACAGTAATAAAAAAGGGAAATCATTCTTTCATGCATGCATATAATTGTTAGAATCTCTTGTTTGTGAAGTTGCTTAAAATACGATCTCTTCCAAACTTGAGGTCATATGATAACTAAAAAGTTTTGTATGGCGGGATTTTGCATCAAAGTACATGCGCACAATACTCACTTGTGGGCAGAAAGCCAAACAAACTCATATTACTAGGTTTGTATTAATTTGTTCAAGAAATTTCACCATCACACATGATTTTGTGCTTGCGTTAATTTTACTTTAAAAACTTCTTCCAAATTCAAATTTTCTTCAAACATGCCAACGGTACATGTCTACCAATTAATAATTAAGGGTACACCACACGTACTGCCTCGTAGGGTACATAAAAAATTATACTATATTTTATGGCATGTACTAATTTCACATAATCTACAACTCAACGTTGAGTTTAATGATCAGCCCAGAACTAGAAAACAAATATACATATAGTTGCAAATTAACCTAGAAAAGCTCTAGTATCCTTTAAAACCCTAGAAAATGGACATGCATGCATGCATCCTACTCATAATAATTAATTAAGGTCTCGATCTCTATACTGCTCACGAAGTTTGGAATTCTGGCAAATATGCAACTTGTTTCATTAATTTACCATGGCGAGATAGATGCATGCACATCGATCACTTAAAAAATATAAAGTTTGTAAAGGATTTGGCATCCATATATGCTCACCGGATATATAGATAAGGCCAAGCAAACACATCGAATATTTCTGAAGAAATGTTTTTGCTAGAACCTTCAAATTTTTAGATTTACATCACACACAAAGAACACACCTTTAATTTCGCCAGGTTTGTGCACTAATAAAGTACTCCTACAGTACTAGAAATTGGATTGTTCTACTCCGGAGTGATATGCTCACCGGAGTATTTTTGGATCTTAGCTGGAGCGGCGTTTGGCGGTTGCACGAAGCCGTGCTGGATGTTAAGCCTGTCGAGGCACGCCTGGTGGAAAGCGTGCGCCACCTTAGCCTCATCGGCGCGCCGCTGCAATGCTGCGTCCCTGGGATTTGCAGCCGCCGCATTCTTAGCCTGCACGAAAGCTTGCAGAGCATCCCGGCATCTATAGAGTGCCGGGAACATCACGTTATATACGAGCTCCTTGGCGGTGTTGCTCCTGCAAAGGGCGTCGCCGTGATGCGCTTCGAAAGAACGGCCTGGCTCCACGGCCGGCACCGCCTGAAGTGCGGTCGGATTAGGCGGCTGGCCACGGGAGCTCCCTGCCTCCGCATCGTTCGCGCCGGCCGGGAAGGGGATCTCACCTGCTGGCAAAGAAAACCATGCGGCATGCGCGGGCGGAAAAGCCGGCCAGGGCCGAGCGGGCGTCGCATGCGGGGTTGCGTGGGAGATCCCTGCCTCTGCATCCATCGGCCCGCACGGGAAGCGGCTGGCGAGGGGCTCCACGGCCAGCGCCGCCGCCGCGGGCTGAACAACCGGCCAGTGCAGAGCGGGCGGGTTATGCCTTGGTGCGCGATGGACGAAGCGAAGGCGGCGCTGATGCTCCGCTTCCTCGTCGGTGGTAGGACTACGCGCGCGGCGACCAGAGCCAAGTCGGAAGGCCATAGATATGTCGATTGGTCACTTAAGCTGGAGAGGTTCTCTTACCATTTCGGAGAAGCGGAGTAAGAGGAAGTTGTTGCTTATACGGGTTCACTGCCACGTTGGGTTAAGAGGGGCAAAGTTGGTCAATGCCTAGGAAGTTGGAATCGTTTTGGCCCCAATTTTTTAATTACCTTGCGGTTCATCTCTCGGTCTCTCCCACCTCTTCACTATCCCTCCCCTTGCCTCCTTTCATGCTTCATCGTAGTGCATCTTGTTTTTCTAGCACCTTCACAAAAATCATACACATTTGGCCGATTCTGTCATTGTGTGCACTAATAAAGTAAAAAATCCATTATATGTGAATAAACGTTTAATACACTAGCTCGCAAAGATGTTTCTCAAGGCGATATGCACAATGCCTGCCAAAAATGGGTCATGATAACTAAATTTCGTGTTAATTTTTGCATGACATGTACTCACTTGTGTATGAAGCCAAGCAAACTCATAATCTATACCAAAAAAATGTGAAAGAGTTCTTTTTAGTATCCTTCATACATGGGGTTCCTATTTTTACTTTCTATTTTTACTAGTTACAAGTACTCATGCATGAAAACTTTTGAAAATATGTGCATTTTGGGCTGTGTGGAGACATGGTACAATAATATATTCAAGTTGATATACAAAGTCTAGACATATTCAAACTAGACAAATAATGTATCTAACCCCCTAACCCTAAACTCTGTCTTATGAAGTCAAGCATGCATGAAGAGAATTGGTTTTGGGTTTCAAACATGGAAATTTCAAAATCATCCCAAAAGCTTCATTTTAGAGCGACTAAGAAGGATCCAGGCTTACCTTTCCATTTTCATGTTTTAAACTTGTTTAAATCTTGGTCAAATCCTAGATTTGACCAAGATTCAAATGGGCATAAAATAAAAAAATGAAAAAATGAAAAACCAAAGCGCACATAGTCTTCTTATATGTCATATAGTAAGCATTAAAGTTGGTAAACAAGGTCTAGACATATTCAAACTAGACAAATCATGTATCTACCCCCTAACCCCTAAACTCTATCTTATGACGAAGTCAAGCATGAAGATTAAGTGGTTTTGGGTTTCAAACATGGAAATTTTGAAAACCTCCCAAAAACTTCATTTTAGGGTGACTAAGAAGGATACAGGCTTCCCTTTTCATTTTCATGTTCTATACTTGTTTAAATCTTGGTCAAACCTAGGATTTGACCAAGATTCAAATGTGCATCAAAATTCCAAAAAAATCAGAAAAATGAAAAACCAAAGCACATAGTTTTCTTATGTCATATAGTAAGCATTAAAGTTGATAAACAAGGGTCTAGACATATTCAAACAAGAAAAATCATGTATCTACCCCCTAACCCTAAACTTTGTCTTATGTAGTCAAGCATGAAGAGAAGTGGTTTTGGGTTTCAAATATGGAAATTTCAAAAACCTATCAAAAGCTTCATTTTAGAGTGACTAAGAAGGATCCATGCTTGCCTTTTCATTTTCATATTTGAAACTTGTTTAAATCATTGTCAAACCTAGGATTTGACCAAGATTTAAATGGGCATAAAATTAAAAAATCGGAAAAATGAAAAACAAAAGCACATAGTCTTCTTATGTCACATATATATATAGTAAGCATTCAAAAGTTGATAAACAAGGTCTAGCTAGACATATTCAAATAAGACAAATCATGTATCTACCCCTCTAACCCTAAACTCTGTCTTATGAAGTCAAGCATGAAGAGAAGTGGTTTTAGGTTTCAAACATGGAAATTTCAAAAACCTCCCAAAAACTTCATTTTAGAGTGACTAAGAAGGATACATGTTTCCCTTTTCATTTTCATGTTTTAAACTTGTTTAAATCTTGGTCAAACCTAGGATTTGACCAAGATACAAATAGGCACAAAAAATGAAAAACAAAAAGCACATAGTGTTCTTATGTCATATCGTAAGCATTCAAGTTGATAAACAAGGTCTAGATATATCCAAACCAGACAAATCATGTATATATGTACCCCGTGTCGATCTTATGAAGTCTAGCATGAAGAAAAGTCGTTTTGGCCGGGTTTCAAACATGGAAATTTCAAGAACATCCCAAAAGCTTCATTTTAGAGCGACTAAGAAGGATCGAGGCTTACCTTTCCATTTTCATGATTTAAACTTGTTTAAATCTTGGTCAAATCTTGCTCAAGCATGAAGATAAGTGGTTTTGGGTTTCAAACATGGAAATTTCAAAAACCTCCCAAAAACTTCATTTTAGGGTGACTAAGAAGGATACAGGCTTCCCTTTTCATTTTCATGTTCTATATATACTTGTTTAAATCTTGGTCAAACCTAGGATTTGACCAAGATTCAAATGTGCATCAAAATTCTAAAAAAATCAGAAAAATGAAAAACCAAAGCACATAGTCTTCTTATGTCATATAGTAAGCATTAAAGTTGATAAACATGGTCTAGACATATTCAAACCATACAAATCATGTATCTACCCCTAACCCCTAAACTATGTCTTATGAAGTCAAGCATGAAGAGAAGTGGTTTTGGGTTTCAAACATGAAAATTTCAAAAACCGCCCAAAAACTTCATTTTAGAGTGACTAAGAAGGATACATGCTTCCCTTTTCATTTTCATGTTTTAAACTTGTTTAAATCTTGGTCAAACCTAGGATTTGATAAACATGGTCTAGACATATTCAAACCAGACAAATCATGTATCTACCCCCTATCGACCCTAAACTTCGTCTTATGAAGTCAAGCATGAAGAGAAGTGGTTTTGGGTTTCAAACATGGAAATTTCAAAAACCTCCCAAAATTAAAGCTTCATTTTAGAGTGACTAGTTAAGAAGGATCCAGGCTTACCTTTTCATTTTCATGTTTTAAACTTGTTTAAATCTTGTTCAAACCTAGGATTTGACCAATATTCAAATGGGCATAAAATAAAAAATAAATAAAATAAAAAACCAAAGCACATAGTCTTCTTATGTCATATAGTAAGCATTCAAGTTCATGAACAAGGTCTAGACATATTCAAACCAGACAAATCATGTACCCCCTAACCCTAAACTTTGTCTTAATTATATATGAAGTCAAGCATGAAGCAGAGAAGTGTGGTTTTGGGTTTCAAACATGGAAATTTCAAAAACCTCCCAAAAAGCTTCATTTTAATTAGACTGGCTGGTTAATTAAGAAGGATCCATGATTAATTACCTTTTCATTGTCATGTTTTAAACTTGTTTAAATCTTGGTCGAACCTAGGATTTGACCAAGATTCAAATGGGCATAAAAATTCAGAAAAAATCGAAAGAATGAAAAACCAAAGCACATAGCCTTCTTATGTCATATAGTAAGCATTCAAATTGATAAACATGGTCTAGACATATTCAAACCAGAAAAATCATGTATCTACCCCTAACCCTAAACTCTGTCTTGTGAAGTCAATCTCTAGGATTTGACCAAGATTCAAATGGGCATAAAATAAAAAAACAGAAAAATGAAAAACCAAAGCGCACATAGTCTTCTTATATGTCATATAGTAAGCATTAAAGTTGATAAACAAGGTCTGGACATATTCAAACTAGCTAGACAAATCATGTATCTACCCCCTAACCCCTAAACTCTGTCTTATGACGAAGTCAAGCATGAAGATAAGTGGTTTTGGGTTTCAAACATGGAAATTTCAAAAACCTCCCAAAAACTTCATTTTAGGGTGACTAAGAAGGATACAGGCTTCCATTTTCATTTTCATGATCTATACTTGTTTAAATCTTGGTCAAACCTAGGATTTGACCAAGATTCAAATGTGCATCAAAATTCCATAAAAAATCAGAAAAACGAAAAACCAAAGCACATAGTTTTCTTATGTCACATACATATATATAGTAAGCATTCAAAAGTTGATAAACAAGGTCTAGCTAGACATATTCAAATAAGACAAATCATGTATCTACCCCTCTAAAACCATAAATAACTCTGTCTTATGAAGTCAAGCATGAAGAGAAGTGGTTTTTGGTTTCAAACATGGAAATTTCAAAAACCTCCCAAAATTAAAGCTTCGTTTTAGAGTGACTAGTTAAGAAGGATCCAGGCTTACCTTTTCATTTTCATGTTTTAAACTTGTTTAAATCTTGGTCAAACCTAGGATTTGACCAATATTCAAATGGGCATAAAATAAAAAAATAGATAAAATAAAAAACCAAAGCACATATTCTTCTTATGTCATATAGTAAGCATTCAAAAGTTCATAAACAAGGTCTAGACATATTCAAACCAGACAAATCATGTACCCCCTAACCCTAAACTTTGTCTTAATTATATATGAAGTCAAGCATGAAGCAGAGAAGTGTGGTTTTGGGTTTCAAACATGGAAATTTCAAAAACCTCCCAAAAAGCTTCATTTTAATTAGACCGGCTGGTTAATTAAGAAGGATCCATGATTAATTACCTTTTCATTGTCATGTTTTAAACTTGTTTAAATCTTGGTCGAACCTAGGATTTGACCAAGATTCAAATGGGCATAACAATTCAGAAAAAAATCGAAAGAATGAAAAACAAAAGCACATAGTCTTCTTATGTCATATAGTAAGCATTAAAGTTGATAAACATGGTCTAGACATATTCAAACCATACAAATCATGTATCTACCCCTAACCCCTAAACTATGTCTTATGAAGTCAAGCATGAAGAGAAGTGGTTTTGGGTTTCAAACATGAAAATTTCAAAAACCGCCCAAAAACTTCATTTTAGAGTGACTAAGAAGGATACATGCTTCCCTTTTCATTTTCATGTTTTAAACTTGTTTAAATCTTGGTCAAACCTAGGATTTGATAAACATGGTCTAGACATATTCAAACCAGACAAATATCTCCCCTAACCCTAAACTCTGTCTTATGAAGTCAATCATGAAGAGAATTGGTTTTGGGTTTCAAACATGGAAATTTCAAGTACGTCCCAAAAGCTTCATATATTTTAGAGTGACTAATTAAGAAGGATCTTGGCTTACGTTTTCATTTTCATGCTTGAAACTTGTTTAAATCTTGGTTGAACCTAGGATTTGACCAGAATCAAATGTGCATAAAATTCTTAAAAAAATAGAAAAATGAAAAACAAAAGCACATGGTCTTCTTATGTCATATAGTAAGCATTCAAGTTGATAAACAAGGTTTAGACATATTCAAACCAGACAAATCATGTATCTACCCCCTAACCCTAAACTCGGTCTTATGAAGTCTAGCATGAGGAGAAGTCGTTTTGGGTTTCAAACGTTTAAGCCAAAAGCCCCATTTCAAATATTTCAAACTTATTCAAATTTGGTTCAAATTTGAAAGACACACAAGTTATAGCACACATAGTGCATACATTCTCACACATACTGCACTAGATGCTAACCCGGCCTATAGTTTGAGGCCATTGGATGAGGTCGAAAAAAATCTTGGATTAGAAATGGGGTTGTTCGAACCCCGTAGTTGGATTTTTTGAACCTTGATCTGTAGTACTGGGCAAAGCCCTAGTTTAACCTATTTAATTATAGATTCGTAGGTCGATTTTTCTACCTTTTTATTATTACTATGCAGCACATGTGTGTTTGCCCGTCGAGTGAAACTCGGAGGAAGAGGGATCACTCGGAAGGAGAGAAGAAGGGAGAGAATTATGGTGTCTCCCCTTTTTCGGGTGATGATGTTGACTTTTATGCAGGGTTTGTCAGTGAGCAGGAGGTCCGAGCGAGCGAGCGAGTCGAGCGAGGCCGAGAATGAGAGAGATTTTTTTTTTTTTTGAGAGGGACGACCGAAGGATCCAGAAGGACCCACAGACTTCCAATACGCATCCTGATGCGTCTTCTCTTGACAAAGAAAATGTCTGGGAGTTTGCGTACCTATTGCACGTGACTTGTGCTCACTGAAGTGTGGGACCTCACGCATGGGCACCACACGTAAGTGACAGACCTGTTGGTGTAAAAACTCGGTTGATTATTATAGTGCATTAGAACAAAGTTTCCTATGGATTCAAGGGTAGGAAATCCAAGTTAACTCATTTACATGACATTATTTTTTCCATGAAGCAAAGTTAACGCACCTATCAATTGGTACATTTTGGAGTGACTAAGAAGGATCCAGGCTTACTTATTCGTTTTCACGTGTAAAACTTGTCTAAATCTTGGTCAAACAAAATTGGCAGAAAATTCAAAAAAAAACAGAAAAATGAAAAACCAAAGCACATAGTCTTCTTATGTCATGTAGTAAGCATTAAAGTTGATAAACAAGGTCTAGACATATTCAAACCATACAAATCATGTATCTACCCGCTAACCCCTAAACTATGTCTTAAGAAGTCAAGAATGAAGAGAAGTGGTTTTGGGTTTCAAACATGGAAATTTCAAAAACCTCCCAAAACTTCATTTTAGGGTGACTAAGAAGGATACATGCTTCCCTTTTCATTTTCATGTTCTATACTTGTTTAAATCTTGGTCAAACCTATGATTTGACCAAGATTCAAATGGGCACAAAAAAATAAAAAAAGCACATAGTGTTCTTATGTCATATCGTAAGCATTCAAGTTGATAAACAAGGTCTAGATATATCTACCCCCTATCGACCCTAAACTTCGTCTTATGAAGTCAAGCATGAAGAGAAGTGGTTTTGGGTTTCAAACATGGAAATTTCAAAAACCTCCCAAAATTCAGCTTCATTTTAGAGCGACTAAGAAGGATCGATGCTTACCTTTTCATTTCCATGTTTTAAACTTATTTAAATCTTGGTCAAACCTAGCTAGGATTTGACCAAGATTCAAATGGGCATAAAAATTCAGACAAAAAATCTAAAGAATGAAAAACCAAAGCACATAGCCTTCTTAATTATGTCATATAGTAAACACTCAAGTTGATAAACAAGGTCTAGACATATTCAAACCAGAAAAATCATGTGTATATCTACCCCTAACCCTAAACTCTGTCTTGTGAAGTCAATCTCTAGGATTTGACCAAGATTCAAATGGGCATAAAATAAAAAAACAGAAAAATGAAAAACCAAAGCGCACATAGTCTTCTTATATGTCATATAGTAAGCATTAAAGTTGATAAACAAGGTCTGGACATATTCAAACTAGCTAGACAAATCATGTATCTACCCCCTAACCCCTAAACTCTGTCTTATGACGAAGTCAAGCATGAAGATAAGTGGTTTTGGGTTTCAAACATGGAAATTTCAAAAACCTCCCAAAAACTTCATTTTAGGGTGACTAAGAAGGATACAGGCTTCCATTTTCATTTTCATGATCTATACTTGTTTAAATCTTGGTCAAACCTAGGATTTGACCAAGATTCAAATGTGCATCAAAATTCCAAAAAAATCAGAAAAATGAAAAACCAAAGCACATAGTTTTCTTATGTCACATACATATATATAGTAAGCATTCAAAAGTTGATAAACAAGGTCTAGCTAGACATATTCAAATAAGACAAATCATGTATCTACCCCTCTAAAACCATAAATAACTCTGTCTTATGAAGTCAAGCATGAAGAGAAGTGGTTTTTGGTTTCAAACATGGAAATTTCAAAAACCTCCCAAAATTAAAGCTTCGTTTTAGAGTGACTAGTTAAGAAGGATCCAGGCTTACCTTTTCATTTTCATGTTTTAAACTTGTTTAAATCTTGGTCAAACCTAGGATTTGACCAATATTCAAATGGGCATAAAATAAAAAAATAGATAAAATAAAAAACCAAAGCACATATTCTTCTTATGTCATATAGTAAGCATTCAAAAGTTCATAAACAAGGTCTAGACATATTCAAACCAGACAAATCATGTACCCCCTAACCCTAAACTTTGTCTTAATTATATATGAAGTCAAGCATGAAGCAGAGAAGTGTGGTTTTGGGTTTCAAACATGGAAATTTCAAAAACCTCCCAAAAAGCTTCATTTTAATTAGACCGGCTGGTTAATTAAGAAGGATCCATGATTAATTACCTTTTCATTGTCATGTTTTAAACTTGTTTAAATCTTGGTCGAACCTAGGATTTGACCAAGATTCAAATGGGCATAACAATTCAGAAAAAAATCGAAAGAATGAAAAACAAAAGCACATAGTCTTCTTATGTCATATAGTAAGCATTAAAGTTGATAAACATGGTCTAGACATATTCAAACCATACAAATCATGTATCTACCCCTAACCCCTAAACTATGTCTTATGAAGTCAAGCATGAAGAGAAGTGGTTTTGGGTTTCAAACATGAAAATTTCAAAAACCGCCCAAAAACTTCATTTTAGAGTGACTAAGAAGGATACATGCTTCCCTTTTCATTTTCATGTTTTAAACTTGTTTAAATCTTGGTCAAACCTAGGATTTGATAAACATGGTCTAGACATATTCAAACCAGACAAATCATGTGTATATCTACCCCTAACCCTAAACTCTGTCTTATGAAGTCAATCATGAAGAGAATTGGTTTTGGGTTTCAAACATGGAAATTTCAAGTACGTCCCAAAAGCTTCATATATTTTAGAGTGACTAATTAAGAAGGATCTTGGCTTACGTTTTCATTTTCATGCTTGAAACTTGTTTAAATCTTGGTTGAACCTAGGATTTGACCAGAATCAAATGTGCATAAAATTCTTAAAAAAATAGAAAAATGAAAAACAAAAGCACATGGTCTTCTTATGTCATATAGTAAGCATTCAAGTTGATAAACAAGGTTTAGACATATTCAAACCAGACAAATCATGTATCTACCCCCTAACCCTAAACTCGGTCTTATGAAGTCTAGCATGAGGAGAAGTCGTTTTGGGTTTCAAACGTTTAAGCCAAAAGCCCCATTTCAAATATTTCAAACTTATTCAAATTTGGTTCAAATTTGAAAGACACACAAGTTATAGCACACATAGTGCATACATTCTCACACATACTGCACTAGATGCTAACCCGGCCTATAGTTTGAGGCCATTGGATGAGGTCGAAAAAAATCTTGGATTAGAAATGGGGTTGTTCGAACCCCGTAGTTGGATTTTTTGAACCTTGATCTGTAGTACTGGGCAAAGCCCTAGTTTAACCTATTTAATTATAGATTCGTAGGTCGATTTTTCTACCTTTTTATTATTACTATGCAGCACATGTGTGTTTGCCCGTCGAGTGAAACTCGGAGGAAGAGGGATCACTCGGAAGGAGAGAAGAAGGGAGAGAATTATGGTGTCTCCCCTTTTTCGGGTGATGATGTTGACTTTTGTGCAGGGTTTGTCAGTGAGCAGGAGGTGCGAGCGAGCGAGCGAGCGAGCGAGTCGAGCGAGGCCGAGAATGAGAGAGATTTGTTTTTTTTTTTGAGAGGGACGACCGAAGGATCCAGAAGGACCCACAGACTTCCAATACGCATCCTGATGCGTCTTCTCTTGACAAAGAAAATGTCTGGGAGTTTGCGTACCTATTGCACGTGACTTGTGCTCACTGAAGTGTGGGACCTCACGCATGGGCACCACACGTAAGTGACAGACCTGTTGGTGTAAAAACTCGGTTGATTATTATAGTGCATTAGAACAAAGTTTCCTATGGATTCAAGGGTAGGAAATCCAAGTTAACTCATTTACATGACATTATTTTTTCCATGAAGCAAAGTTAACGCACCTATCAATTGGTACATTTTGGAGTGACTAAGAAGGATCCAGGCTTACTTATTCGTTTTCACGTGTAAAACTTGTCTAAATCTTGGTCAAACAAAATTGGCAGAAAATTCAAAAAAAAACAGAAAAATGAAAAACCAAAGCACATAGTCTTCTTATGTCATGTAGTAAGCATTAAAGTTGATAAACAAGGTCTAGACATATTCAAACCATACAAATCATGTATCTACCCGCTAACCCCTAAACTATGTCTTAAGAAGTCAAGAATGAAGAGAAGTGGTTTTGGGTTTCAAACATGGAAATTTCAAAAACCTCCCAAAACTTCATTTTAGGGTGACTAAGAAGGATACATGCTTCCCTTTTCATTTTCATGTTCTATACTTGTTTAAATCTTGGTCAAACCTAGGATTTGACCAAGATTCAAATGGGCACAAAAAAATAAAAAAAGCACATAGTGTTCTTATGTCATATCGTAAGCATTCAAGTTGATAAACAAGGTCTAGATATATCTACCCCCTATCGACCCTAAACTTCGTCTTATGAAGTCAAGCATGAAGAGAAGTGGTTTTGGGTTTCAAACATGGAAATTTCAAAAACCTCCCAAAATTCAGCTTCATTTTAGAGCGACTAAGAAGGATCGATGCTTACCTTTTCATTTCCATGTTTTAAACTTATTTAAATCTTGGTCAAACCTAGCTAGGATTTGACCAAGATTCAAATGGGCATAAAAATTCAGACAAAAAATCTAAAGAATGAAAAACCAAAGCACATAGCCTTCTTAATTATGTCATATAGTAAACACTCAAGTTGATAAACAAGGTCTAGACATATTCAAACCAGAAAAATCATGTGTATATCTACCCCTAACCCTAAACTCTGTCTTGTGAAGTCAATCTCTAGGATTTGACCAAGATTCAAATGGGCATAAAATAAAAAAACAGAAAAATGAAAAACCAAAGCGCACATAGTCTTCTTATATGTCATATAGTAAGCATTAAAGTTGATAAACAAGGTCTGGACATATTCAAACTAGCTAGACAAATCATGTATCTACCCCCTAACCCCTAAACTCTGTCTTATGACGAAGTCAAGCATGAAGATAAGTGGTTTTGGGTTTCAAACATGGAAATTTCAAAAACCTCCCAAAAACTTCATTTTAGGGTGACTAAGAAGGATACAGGCTTCCATTTTCATTTTCATGATCTATACTTGTTTAAATCTTGGTCAAACCTAGGATTTGACCAAGATTCAAATGTGCATCAAAATTCCAAAAAAATCAGAAAAATGAAAAACCAAAGCACATAGTTTTCTTATGTCACATACATATATATAGTAAGCATTCAAAAGTTGATAAACAAGGTCTAGCTAGACATATTCAAATAAGACAAATCATGTATCTACCCCTCTAAAACCATAAATAACTCTGTCTTATGAAGTCAAGCATGAAGAGAAGTGGTTTTTGGTTTCAAACATGGAAATTTCAAAAACCTCCCAAAATTAAAGCTTCGTTTTAGAGTGACTAGTTAAGAAGGATCCAGGCTTACCTTTTCATTTTCATGTTTTAAACTTGTTTAAATCTTGGTCAAACCTAGGATTTGACCAATATTCAAATGGGCATAAAATAAAAAAATAGATAAAATAAAAAACCAAAGCACATATTCTTCTTATGTCATATAGTAAGCATTCAAAAGTTCATAAACAAGGTCTAGACATATTCAAACCAGACAAATCATGTACCCCCTAACCCTAAACTTTGTCTTAATTATATATGAAGTCAAGCATGAAGCAGAGAAGTGTGGTTTTGGGTTTCAAACATGGAAATTTCAAAAACCTCCCAAAAAGCTTCATTTTAATTAGACCGGCTGGTTAATTAAGAAGGATCCATGATTAATTACCTTTTCATTGTCATGTTTTAAACTTGTTTAAATCTTGGTCGAACCTAGGATTTGACCAAGATTCAAATGGGCATAACAATTCAGAAAAAAATCGAAAGAATGAAAAACAAAAGCACATAGCCTTCTTATGTCATATAGTAAGCATTCAAATTGATAAACATGGTCTAGACATATTCAAACCAGAAAAATCATGTATCTACCCCTAACCCTAAACTCTGTCTTATGAAGTCAAGCATGAACAGAAGTACGGTGGTTTTGGGTTTCAAACATGGTAAATTCAAGAACCTCCCAAAAGCTTCATTTTAGAGTTACTAAGAGAAAGATCCAGACTTAATTACCTTATCATTTTCACATGTTAAACTTGTTTAAATCTTGCTCAACAAACCTAGGATTTTACCAAGATTCTCAAATGGGCATAAAAATCAAAAAATGAAATACCAATGCACATAGTCCTCTTAAGTCATAAAGTAAGCATTCAAGTTGATAAACAAGGTCTAGACATATTCAAACAAGACAAATCATGTATCTACCCCCTATCGACCCTAAACTTCGTCTTATGAAGTCAAGCATGAAGAGAAGTGGTTTTGGGTTTCAAACATGGAAATTTCAAAAACCTCCCAAAATTCAGCTTCATTTTAGAGCGACTAAGAAGGATCGATGCTTACCTTTTCATTTCCATGTTTTAAACTTATTTAAATCTTGGTCAAACCTAGCTAGGATTTGACCAAGATTCAAATGGGCATAAAAATTCAGACAAAAAATCTAAAGAATGAAAAACCAAAGCACATAGCCTTCTTAATTATGTCATATAGTAAACACTCAAGTTGATAAACAAGGTCTAGACATATTCAAACCAGAAAAATCATGTGTATATCTACCCCTAACCCTAAACTCTGTCTTGTGAAGTCAATCTCTAGGATTTGACCAAGATTCAAATGGGCATAAAATAAAAAAACAGAAAAATGAAAAACCAAAGCGCACATAGTCTTCTTATATGTCATATAGTAAGCATTAAAGTTGATAAACAAGGTCTGGACATATTCAAACTAGCTAGACAAATCATGTATCTACCCCCTAACCCCTAAACTCTGTCTTATGACGAAGTCAAGCATGAAGATAAGTGGTTTTGGGTTTCAAACATGGAAATTTCAAAAACCTCCCAAAAACTTCATTTTAGGGTGACTAAGAAGGATACAGGCTTCCATTTTCATTTTCATGATCTATACTTGTTTAAATCTTGGTCAAACCTAGGATTTGACCAAGATTCAAATGTGCATCAAAATTCCAAAAAAATCAGAAAAATGAAAAACCAAAGCACATAGTTTTCTTATGTCACATACATATATATAGTAAGCATTCAAAAGTTGATAAACAAGGTCTAGCTAGACATATTCAAATAAGACAAATCATGTATCTACCCCTCTAAAACCATAAATAACTCTGTCTTATGAAGTCAAGCATGAAGAGAAGTGGTTTTTGGTTTCAAACATGGAAATTTCAAAAACCTCCCAAAATTAAAGCTTCGTTTTAGAGTGACTAGTTAAGAAGGATCCAGGCTTACCTTTTCATTTTCATGTTTTAAACTTGTTTAAATCTTGGTCAAACCTAGGATTTGACCAATATTCAAATGGGCATAAAATAAAAAAATAGATAAAATAAAAAACCAAAGCACATATTCTTCTTATGTCATATAGTAAGCATTCAAAAGTTCATAAACAAGGTCTAGACATATTCAAACCAGACAAATCATGTACCCCCTAACCCTAAACTTTGTCTTAATTATATATGAAGTCAAGCATGAAGCAGAGAAGTGTGGTTTTGGGTTTCAAACATGGAAATTTCAAAAACCTCCCAAAAAGCTTCATTTTAATTAGACCGGCTGGTTAATTAAGAAGGATCCATGATTAATTACCTTTTCATTGTCATGTTTTAAACTTGTTTAAATCTTGGTCGAACCTAGGATTTGACCAAGATTCAAATGGGCATAACAATTCAGAAAAAAATCGAAAGAATGAAAAACAAAAGCACATAGCCTTCTTATGTCATATAGTAAGCATTCAAATTGATAAACATGGTCTAGACATATTCAAACCAGAAAAATCATGTATCTACCCCTAACCCTAAACTCTGTCTTATGAAGTCAAGCATGAACAGAAGTACGGTGGTTTTGGGTTTCAAACATGGTAAATTCAAGAACCTCCCAAAAGCTTCATTTTAGAGTTACTAAGAGAAAGATCCAGACTTAATTACCTTATCATTTTCACATGTTAAACTTGTTTAAATCTTGCTCAACAAACCTAGGATTTTACCAAGATTCTCAAATGGGCATAAAAATCAAAAAATGAAATACCAATGCACATAGTCCTCTTAAGTCATAAAGTAAGCATTCAAGTTGATAAACAAGGTCTAGACATATTCAAACAAGACAAATCATGTATCTACCCCCTATCGACCCTAAACTTCGTCTTATGAAGTCAAGCATGAAGAGAAGTGGTTTTGGGTTTCAAACATGGAAATTTCAAAAACCTCCCAAAATTCAGCTTCATTTTAGAGCGACTAAGAAGGATCGATGCTTACCTTTTCATTTCCATGTTTTAAACTTATTTAAATCTTGGTCAAACCTAGCTAGGATTTGACCAAGATTCAAATGGGCATAAAAATTCAGACAAAAAATCTAAAGAATGAAAAACCAAAGCACATAGCCTTCTTAATTATGTCATATAGTAAACACTCAAGTTGATAAACAAGCTAGGTCTAGACATATTCAAACCAGAAAAATCATGTGTATATCTACCCCTAACCCTAAACTCTGTCTTATGAAGTCAATCATGAAGAGAATTGGTTTTGGGTTTCAAACATGGAAATTTCAAGTACGTCCCAAAAGCTTCATATATTTTAGAGTGACTAATTAAGAAGGATCTTGGCTTACGTTTTCATTTTCATGCTTGAAACTTGTTTAAATCTTGGTTGAACCTAGGATTTGACCAGAATCAAATGTGCATAAAATTCTTAAAAAAAATAGAAAAATGAAAAACAAAAGCACATGGTCTTCTTATGTCATATAGTAAGCATTCAAGTTGATAAACAAGGTTTAGACATATTCAAACCAGACAAATCATGTATCTACCCCCTAACCCTAAACTCGGTCTTATGAAGTCTAGCATGAGGAGAAGTCGTTTTGGGTTTCAAACGTTTAAGCCAAAAGCCCCATTTCAAATATTTCAAACTTATTCAAATTTGAAAGACACACAAGTTATAGCACACATAGTGCATACATTCTCACACATACTGCACTAGATGCTAACCCGGCCTATAGTTTGAGGCCATTGGATGAGGTCGAAAAAAATCTTGGATTAGAAATGGGGTTGTTCGAACCCCGTAGTTGGATTTTTTGAACCTTGATCTGTAGTACTGGGCAAAGCCCTAGTTTAACCTATTTAATTATAGATTCGTAGGTCGATTTTTCTACCTTTTTATTATTACTATGCAGCACATGTGTGTTTGCCCGTCGAGTGAAACTCGGAGGAAGAGGGATCACTCGGAAGGAGAGAAGAAGGGAGAGAATTATGGTGTCTCCCCTTTTTCGGGTGATGATGTTGACTTTTGTGCAGGGTTTGTCAGTGAGCAGGAGGTGCGAGCGAGCGAGCGAGCGAGCGAGTCGAGCGAGGCCGAGAATGAGAGAGATTTGTTTTTTTTGAGAGGGACGACCGAAGGATCCAGAAGGACCCACAGACTTCCAATACGCATCCTGATGCGTCTTCTCTTGACAAAGAAAATGTCTGGGAGTTTGCGTACCTATTGCACGTGACTTGTGCTCACTGAAGTGTGGGACCTCACGCATGGGCACCACACGTAAGTGACAGACCTGTTGGTGTAAAAACTCGGTTGATTATTATAGTGCATTAGAACAAAGTTTCCTATGGATTCAAGGGTAGGAAATCCAAGTTAACTCATTTACATGACATTATTTTTTCCATGAAGCAAAGTTAACGCACCTATCAATTGGTACATTTTGGAGTGACTAAGAAGGATCCAGGCTTACTTATTCGTTTTCACGTGTAAAACTTGTCTAAATCTTGGTCAAACAAAATTGGCAGAAAATTCAAAAAAAAAACAGAAAAATGAAAAACCAAAGCGCACATAGTCTTCTTATATGTCATATAGTAAGCATTAAAGTTGATAAACAAGGTCTGGACATATTCAAACTAGCTAGACAAATCATGTATCTACCCCCTAACCCCTAAACTCTGTCTTATGACGAAGTCAAGCATGAAGATAAGTGGTTTTGGGTTTCAAACATGGAAATTTCAAAAACCTCCCAAAAACTTCATTTTAGGGTGACTAAGAAGGATACAGGCTTCCATTTTCATTTTCATGATCTATACTTGTTTAAATCTTGGTCAAACCTAGGATTTGACCAAGATTCAAATGTGCATCAAAATTCCATAAAAAATCAGAAAAACGAAAAACCAAAGCACATAGTTTTCTTATGTCACATACATATATATAGTAAGCATTCAAAAGTTGATAAACAAGGTCTAGCTAGACATATTCAAATAAGACAAATCATGTATCTACCCCTCTAAAACCATAAATAACTCTGTCTTATGAAGTCAAGCATGAAGAGAAGTGGTTTTTGGTTTCAAACATGGAAATTTCAAAAACCTCCCAAAATTAAAGCTTCGTTTTAGAGTGACTAGTTAAGAAGGATCCAGGCTTACCTTTTCATTTTCATGTTTTAAACTTGTTTAAATCTTGGTCAAACCTAGGATTTGACCAATATTCAAATGGGCATAAAATAAAAAAATAGATAAAATAAAAAACCAAAGCACATATTCTTCTTATGTCATATAGTAAGCATTCAAAAGTTCATAAACAAGGTCTAGACATATTCAAACCAGACAAATCATGTACCCCCTAACCCTAAACTTTGTCTTAATTATATATGAAGTCAAGCATGAAGCAGAGAAGTGTGGTTTTGGGTTTCAAACATGGAAATTTCAAAAACCTCCCAAAAAGCTTCATTTTAATTAGACCGGCTGGTTAATTAAGAAGGATCCATGATTAATTACCTTTTCATTGTCATGTTTTAAACTTGTTTAAATCTTGGTCGAACCTAGGATTTGACCAAGATTCAAATGGGCATAACAATTCAGAAAAA
Organism: Lolium multiflorum; assembly: GCA_030979885.1. Taxonomy (NCBI): domain Eukaryota; kingdom Viridiplantae; phylum Streptophyta; class Magnoliopsida; order Poales; family Poaceae; genus Lolium; species Lolium multiflorum. The sequence goes on along the minus strand of CM061747.1, from coordinate 50,265,182 downwards.
AATCGAAAGAATGAAAAACAAAAGCACATAGTCTTCTTATGTCATATAGTAAGCATTAAAGTTGATAAACATGGTCTAGACATATTCAAACCATACAAATCATGTATCTACCCCTAACCCCTAAACTATGTCTTATGAAGTCAAGCATGAAGAGAAGTGGTTTTGGGTTTCAAAAATGAAAATTTCAAAAACCGCCCAAAAACTTCATTTTAGAGTGACTAAGAAGGATACATGCTTCCCTTTTCATTTTCATGTTTTAAACTTGTTTAAATCTTGGTCAAACCTAGGATTTGATAAACATGGTCTAGACATATTCAAACCAGACAAATCATGTATCTACCCCCTATCGACCCTAAACTTCGTCTTATGAAGTCAAGCATGAAGAGAAGTGGTTTTGGGTTTCAAATAACATGGAAATTTCAAAAACCTCCCAAAATTAAAGCTTCATTTTAGAGTGACTAGTTAAGAAGGATCCAGGCTTACCTTTTCATTTTCATGTTTTAAACTTGTTTAAATCTTGTTCAAACCTAGGATTTGACCAATATTCAAATGGGCATAAAATAAAAAATAAATAAAATAAAAAACCAAAGCACATAGTCTTCTTATGTCATATAGTAAGCATTCAAGTTCATGAACAAGGTCTAGACATATTCAAACCAGACAAATCATGTACCCCCTAACCCTAAACTTTGTCTTAATTATATATGAAGTCAAGCATGAAGCAGAGAAGTGTGGTTTTGGGTTTCAAACATGGAAATTTCAAAAACCTCCCAAAAAGCTTCATTTTAATTAGACGGGCTGGTTAATTAAGAAGGATCCATGATTAATTACCTTTTCATTGTCATGTTTTAAACATGTTTAAATCTTGGTCGAACCTAGGATTTGACCAAGATTCAAATGGGCATAACAATTCAGAAAAAAATCGAAAGAATGAAAAACAAAAGCACATAGCCTTCTTATGTCATATAGTAAGCATTCAAATTGATAAACATGGTCTAGACATATTCAAACCAGAAAAATCATGTATCTACCCCTAACCCTAAACTCTGTCTTATGAAGTCAAGCATGAACAGAAGTACGGTGGTTTTGGGTTTCAAACATGGTAAATTCAAGAACCTCCCAAAAGCTTCATTTTAGAGTTACTAAGAGAAAGATCCAGACTTAATTACCTTATCATTTTCACATGTTAAACTTGTTTAAATCTTGCTCAACAAACCTAGGATTTTACCAAGATTCTCAAATGGGCATAAAAATCAAAAAATGAAATACCAATGCACATAGTCCTCTTAAGTCATAAAGTAAGCATTCAAGTTGATAAACAAGGTCTAGACATATTCAAACAAGACAAATCATGTATCTACCCCCTATCGACCCTAAACTTCGTCTTATGAAGTCAAGCATGAAGAGAAGTGGTTTTGGGTTTCAAACATGGAAATTTCAAAAACCTCCCAAAATTCAGCTTCATTTTAGAGCGACTAAGAAGGATCGATGCTTACCTTTTCATTTCCATGTTTTAAACTTATTTAAATCTTGGTCAAACCTAGCTAGGATTTGACCAAGATTCAAATGGGCATAAAAATTCAGACAAAAAATCTAAAGAATGAAAAACCAAAGCACATAGCCTTCTTAATTATGTCATATAGTAAACACTCAAGTTGATAAACAAGCTAGGTCTAGACATATTCAAACCAGAAAAATCATGTGTATATCTACCCCTAACCCTAAACTCTGTCTTATGAAGTCAATCATGAAGAGAATTGGTTTTGGGTTTCAAACATGGAAATTTCAAGTACGTCCCAAAAGCTTCATATATTTTAGAGTGACTAATTAAGAAGGATCTTGGCTTACGTTTTCATTTTCATGCTTGAAACTTGTTTAAATCTTGGTTGAACCTAGGATTTGACCAGAATCAAATGTGCATAAAATTCTTAAAAAAATAGAAAAATGAAAAACAAAAGCACATGGTCTTCTTATGTCATATAGTAAGCATTCAAGTTGATAAACAAGGTTTAGACATATTCAAACCAGACAAATCATGTATCTACCCCCTAACCCTAAACTCGGTCTTATGAAGTCTAGCATGAGGAGAAGTCGTTTTGGGTTTCAAACGTTTAAGCCAAAAGCCCCATTTCAAATATTTCAAACTTATTCAAATTTGAAAGACACACAAGTTATAGCACACATAGTGCATACATTCTCACACATACTGCACTAGATGCTAACCCGGCCTATAGTTTGAGGCCATTGGATGAGGTCGAAAAAAATCTTGGATTAGAAATGGGGTTGTTCGAACCCCGTAGTTGGATTTTTTGAACCTTGATCTGTAGTACTGGGCAAAGCCCTAGTTTAACCTATTTAATTATAGATTCGTAGGTCGATTTTTCTACCTTTTTATTATTACTATGCAGCACATGTGTGTTTGCCCGTCGAGTGAAACTCGGAGGAAGAGGGATCACTCGGAAGGAGAGAAGAAGGGAGAGAATTATGGTGTCTCCCCTTTTTTGGGTGATGATGTTGACTTTTGTGCAGGGTTTGTCAGTGAGCAGGAGGTGCGAGCGAGCGAGCGAGCGAGTCGAGCGAGGCCGAGAATGAGAGAGATTTTTTTTTTGAGAGGGACGACCGAAGGATCCAGAAGGACCCACAGACTTCCAATACGCATCCTGATGCGTCTTCTCTTGACAAAGAAAATGTCTGGGAGTTTGCGTACCTATTGCACGTGACTTGTGCTCACTGAAGTGTGGGACCTCACGCATGGGCACCACACGTAAGTGACAGACCTGTTGGTGTAAAAACTCGGTTGATTATTATAGTGCATTAGAACAAAGTTTCCTATGGATTCAAGGGTAGGAAATCCAAGTTAACTCATTTACATGACATTATTTTTTCCATGAAGCAAAGTTAACGCACCTATCAATTGGTACATTTTGGAGTGACTAAGAAGGATCCAGGCTTACTTATTCGTTTTCACGTGTAAAACTTGTCTAAATCTTGGTCAAACAAAATTGGCAGAAAATTCAAAAAAAAACAGAAAAATGAAAAACCAAAGCACATAGTCTTCTTATGTCATGTAGTAAGCATTAAAGTTGATAAACAAGGTCTAGACATATTCAAACCATACAAATCATGTATCTACCCGCTAACCCCTAAACTATGTCTTAAGAAGTCAAGAATGAAGAGAAGTGGTTTTGGGTTTCAAACATGGAAATTTCAAAAACCTCCCAAAACTTCATTTTAGGGTGACTAAGAAGGATACAGGCTTCCCTTTTCATTTTCATGTTCTATACTTGTTTAAATCTTGGTCAAACCTATGATTTGACCAAGATTCAAATGGGCACAAAAAAATAAAAAAAGCACATAGTGTTCTTATGTCATATCGTAAGCATTCAAGTTGATAAACAAGGTCTAGATATATCTACCCCCTATCGACCCTAAACTTCGTCTTATGAAGTCAAGCATGAAGAGAAGTGGTTTTGGGTTTCAAACATGGAAATTTCAAAAACCTCCCAAAATTCAGCTTCATTTTAGAGCGACTAAGAAGGATCGATGCTTACCTTTTCATTTCCATGTTTTAAACTTATTTAAATCTTGGTCAAACCTAGCTAGGATTTGACCAAGATTCAAATGGGCATAAAAATTCAGACAAAAAATCTAAAGAATGAAAAACCAAAGCACATAGCCTTCTTAATTATGTCATATAGTAAACACTCAAGTTGATAAACAAGGTCTAGACATATTCAAACCAGAAAAATCATGTGTATATCTACCCCTAACCCTAAACTCTGTCTTGTGAAGTCAATCTCTAGGATTTGACAAAGATTCAAATGGGCATAAAATAAAAAAACAGAAAAATGAAAAACCAAAGCGCACATAGTCTTCTTATATGTCATATAGTAAGCATTAAAGTTGATAAACAAGGTCTGGACATATTCAAACTAGCTAGACAAATCATGTATCTACCCCCTAACCCCTAAACTCTGTCTTATGACGAAGTCAAGCATGAAGATAAGTGGTTTTGGGTTTCAAACATGGAAATTTCAAAAACCTCCCAAAAACTTCATTTTAGGGTGACTAAGAAGGATACAGGCTTCCATTTTCATTTTCATGATCTATACTTGTTTAAATCTTGGTCAAACCTAGGATTTGACCAAGATTCAAATGTGCATCAAAATTCCAAAAAAATCAGAAAAATGAAAAACCAAAGCACATAGTTTTCTTATGTCACATACATATATATAGTAAGCATTCAAAAGTTGATAAACAAGGTCTAGCTAGACATATTCAAATAAGACAAATCATGTATCTACCCCTCTAAAACCATAAATAACTCTGTCTTATGAAGTCAAGCATGAAGAGAAGTGGTTTTTGGTTTCAAACATGGAAATTTCAAAAACCTCCCAAAATTAAAGCTTCGTTTTAGAGTGACTAGTTAAGAAGGATCCAGGCTTACCTTTTCATTTTCATGTTTTAAACTTGTTTAAATCTTGGTCAAACCTAGGATTTGACCAATATTCAAATGGGCATAAAATAAAAAAAAGATAAAATAAAAAACCAAAGCACATATTCTTCTTATGTCATATAGTAAGCATTCAAAAGTTCATAAACAAGGTCTAGACATATTCAAACCAGACAAATCATGTACCCCCTAACCCTAAACTTTGTCTTAATTATATATGAAGTCAAGCATGAAGCAGAGAAGTGTGGTTTTGGGTTTCAAACATGGAAATTTCAAAAACCTCCCAAAAAGCTTCATTTTAATTAGACCGGCTGGTTAATTAAGAAGGATCCATGATTAATTACCTTTTCATTGTCATGTTTTAAACATGTTTAAATCTTGGTCGAACCTAGGATTTGACCAAGATTCAAATGGGCATAACAATTCAGAAAAAAATCGAAAGAATGAAAAACAAAAGCACATAGCCTTCTTATGTCATATAGTAAGCATTCAAATTGATAAACATGGTCTAGACATATTCAAACCAGAAAAATCATGTATCTACCCCTAACCCTAAACTCTGTCTTATGAAGTCAAGCATGAACAGAAGTACGGTGGTTTTGGGTTTCAAACATGGTAAATTCAAGAACCTCCCAAAAGCTTCATTTTAGAGTTACTAAGAGAAAGATCCAGACTTAATTACCTTATCATTTTCACATGTTAAACTTGTTTAAATCTTGCTCAACAAACCTAGGATTTTACCAAGATTCTCAAATGGGCATAAAAATCAAAAAATGAAATACCAATGCACATAGTCCTCTTAAGTCATAAAGTAAGCATTCAAGTTGATAAACAAGGTCTAGACATATTCAAACAAGACAAATCATGTATCTACCCCCTATCGACCCTAAACTTCGTCTTATGAAGTCAAGCATGAAGAGAAGTGGTTTTGGGTTTCAAACATGGAAATTTCAAAAACCTCCCAAAATTCAGCTTCATTTTAGAGCGACTAAGAAGGATCGATGCTTACCTTTTCATTTCCATGTTTTAAACTTATTTAAATCTTGGTCAAACCTAGCTAGGATTTGACCAAGATTCAAATGGGCATAAAAATTCAGACAAAAAATCTAAAGAATGAAAAACCAAAGCACATAGCCTTCTTAATTATGTCATATAGTAAACACTCAAGTTGATAAACAAGCTAGGTCTAGACATATTCAAACCAGAAAAATCATGTGTATATCTACCCCTAACCCTAAACTCTGTCTTATGAAGTCAATCATGAAGAGAATTGGTTTTGGGTTTCAAACATGGAAATTTCAAGTACGTCCCAAAAGCTTCATATATTTTAGAGTGACTAATTAAGAAGGATCTTGGCTTACGTTTTCATTTTCATGCTTGAAACTTGTTTAAATCTTGGTTGAACCTAGGATTTGACCAGAATCAAATGTGCATAAAATTCTTAAAAAAATAGAAAAATGAAAAACAAAAGCACATGGTCTTCTTATGTCATATAGTAAGCATTCAAGTTGATAAACAAGGTTTAGACATATTCAAACCAGACAAATCATGTATCTACCCCCTAACCCTAAACTCGGTCTTATGAAGTCTAGCATGAGGAGAAGTCGTTTTGGGTTTCAAACGTTTAAGCCAAAAGCCCCATTTCAAATATTTCAAACTTATTCAAATTTGAAAGACACACAAGTTATAGCACACATAGTGCATACATTCTCACACATACTGCACTAGATGCTAACCCGGCCTATAGTTTGAGGCCATTGGATGAGGTCGAAAAAAATCTTGGATTAGAAATGGGGTTGTTCGAACCCCGTAGTTGGATTTTTTGAACCTTGATCTGTAGTACTGGGCAAAGCCCTAGTTTAACCTATTTAATTATAGATTCGTAGGTCGATTTTTCTACCTTTTTATTATTACTATGCAGCACATGTGTGTTTGCCCGTCGAGTGAAACTCGGAGGAAGAGGGATCACTCGGAAGGAGAGAAGAAGGGAGAGAATTATGGTGTCTCCCCTTTTTCGGGTGATGATGTTGACTTTTGTGCAGGGTTTGTCAGTGAGCAGGAGGTGCGAGCGAGCGAGCGAGCGAGCGAGTCGAGCGAGGCCGAGAATGAGAGAGATTTGTTTTTTTTTTTGAGAGGGACGACCGAAGGATCCAGAAGGACCCACAGACTTCCAATACGCATCCTGATGCGTCTTCTCTTGACAAAGAAAATGTCTGGGAGTTTGCGTACCTATTGCACGTGACTTGTGCTCACTGAAGTGTGGGACCTCACGCATGGGCACCACACGTAAGTGACAGACCTGTTGGTGTAAAAACTCGGTTGATTATTATAGTGCATTAGAACAAAGTTTCCTATGGATTCAAGGGTAGGAAATCCAAGTTAACTCATTTACATGACATTATTTTTTCCATGAAGCAAAGTTAACGCACCTATCAATTGGTACATTTTGGAGTGACTAAGAAGGATCCAGGCTTACTTATTCGTTTTCACGTGTAAAACTTGTCTAAATCTTGGTCAAACAAAATTGGCAGAAAATTCAAAAAAAAAACAGAAAAATGAAAAACCAAAGCGCACATAGTCTTCTTATATGTCATATAGTAAGCATTAAAGTTGATAAACAAGGTCTGGACATATTCAAACTAGCTAGACAAATCATGTATCTACCCCCTAACCCCTAAACTCTGTCTTATGACGAAGTCAAGCATGAAGATAAGTGGTTTTGGGTTTCAAACATGGAAATTTCAAAAACCTCCCAAAAACTTCATTTTAGGGTGACTAAGAAGGATACAGGCTTCCATTTTCATTTTCATGATCTATACTTGTTTAAATCTTGGTCAAACCTAGGATTTGACCAAGATTCAAATGTGCATCAAAATTCCATAAAAAATCAGAAAAACGAAAAACCAAAGCACATAGTTTTCTTATGTCACATACATATATATAGTAAGCATTCAAAAGTTGATAAACAAGGTCTAGCTAGACATATTCAAATAAGACAAATCATGTATCTACCCCTCTAAAACCATAAATAACTCTGTCTTATGAAGTCAAGCATGAAGAGAAGTGGTTTTTGGTTTCAAACATGGAAATTTCAAAAACCTCCCAAAATTAAAGCTTCGTTTTAGAGTGACTAGTTAAGAAGGATCCAGGCTTACCTTTTCATTTTCATGTTTTAAACTTGTTTAAATCTTGGTCAAACCTAGGATTTGACCAATATTCAAATGGGCATAAAATAAAAAAATAGATAAAATAAAAAACCAAAGCACATATTCTTCTTATGTCATATAGTAAGCATTCAAAAGTTCATAAACAAGGTCTAGACATATTCAAACCAGACAAATCATGTACCCCTAACCCTAAACTTTGTCTTAATTATATATGAAGTCAAGCATGAAGCAGAGAAGTGTGGTTTTGGGTTTCAAACATGGAAATTTCAAAAACCTCCCAAAAAGCTTCATTTTAATTAGACCGGCTGGTTAATTAAGAAGGATCCATGATTAATTACCTTTTCATTGTCATGTTTTAAACTTGTTTAAATCTTGGTCGAACCTAGGATTTGACCAAGATTCAAATGGGCATAACAATTCAGAAAAAAATCGAAAGAATGAAAAACAAAAGCACATAGCCTTCTTATGTCATATAGTAAGCATTCAAATTGATAAACATGGTCTAGACATATTCAAACCAGAAAAATCATGTATCTACCCCTAACCCTAAACTCTGTCTTATGAAGTCAAGCATGAACAGAAGTACGGTGGTTTTGGGTTTCAAACATGGTAAATTCAAGAACCTCCCAAAAGCTTCATTTTAGAGTTACTAAGAGAAAGATCCAGACTTAATTACCTTATCATTTTCACATGTTAAACTTGTTTAAATCTTGCTCAACAAACCTAGGATTTTACCAAGATTCTCAAATGGGCATAAAAATCAAAAAATGAAATACCAATGCACATAGTCCTCTTAAGTCATAAAGTAAGCATTCAAGTTGATAAACAAGGTCTAGACATATTCAAACAAGACAAATCATGTATCTACCCCCTATCGACCCTAAACTTCGTCTTATGAAGTCAAGCATGAAGAGAAGTGGTTTTGGGTTTCAAACATGGAAATTTCAAAAACCTCCCAAAATTCAGCTTCATTTTAGAGCGACTAAGAAGGATCGATGCTTACCTTTTCATTTCCATGTTTTAAACTTATTTAAATCTTGGTCAAACCTAGCTAGGATTTGACCAAGATTCAAATGGGCATAAAAATTCAGACAAAAAATCTAAAGAATGAAAAACCAAAGCACATAGCCTTCTTAATTATGTCATATAGTAAACACTCAAGTTGATAAACAAGCTAGGTCTAGACATATTCAAACCAGAAAAATCATGTGTATATCTACCCCTAACCCTAAACTCTGTCTTATGAAGTCAATCATGAAGAGAATTGGTTTTGGGTTTCAAACATGGAAATTTCAAGTACGTCCCAAAAGCTTCATATATTTTAGAGTGACTAATTAAGAAGGATCTTGGCTTACGTTTTCATTTTCATGCTTGAAACTTGTTTAAATCTTGGTTGAACCTAGGATTTGACCAGAATCAAATGTGCATAAAATTCTTTAAAAAAATAGAAAAATGAAAAACAAAAGCACATGGTCTTCTTATGTCATATAGTAAGCATTCAAGTTGATAAACAAGGTTTAGACATATTCAAACCAGACAAATCATGTATCTACCCCCTAACCCTAAACTCGGTCTTATGAAGTCTAGCATGAGGAGAAGTCGTTTTGGGTTTCAAACGTTTAAGCCAAAAGCCCCATTTCAAATATTTCAAACTTATTCAAATTTGAAAGACACACAAGTTATAGCACACATAGTGCATACATTCTCACACATACTGCACTAGATGCTAACCCGGCCTATAGTTTGAGGCCATTGGATGAGGTCGAAAAAAATCTTGGATTAGAAATGGGGTTGTTCGAACCCCGTAGTTGGATTTTTTGAACCTTGATCTGTAGTACTGGGCAAAGCCCTAGTTTAACCTATTTAATTATAGATTCGTAGGTCGATTTTTCTACCTTTTTATTATTACTATGCAGCACATGTGTGTTTGCCCGTCGAGTGAAACTCGGAGGAAGAGGGATCACTCGGAAGGAGAGAAGAAGGGAGAGAATTATGGTGTCTCCCCTTTTTCGGGTGATGATGTTGACTTTTGTGCAGGGTTTGTCAGTGAGCAGGAGGAGCGAGCGAGCGAGCGAGCGAGTCGAGCGAGGCCGAGAATGAGAGAGATTTTTTTTTTTTGAGAGGGACGACCGAAGGATCCAGAAGGACCCACAGACTTCCAATACGCATCCTGATGCGTCTTCTCTTGACAAAGAAAATGTCTGGGAGTTTGCGTACCTATTGCACGTGACTTGTGCTCACTGAAGTGTGGGACCTCACGCATGGGCACCACACGTAAGTGACAGACCTGTTGGTGTAAAAACTCGGTTGATTATTATAGTGCATTAGAACAAAGTTTCCTATGGATTCAAGGGTAGGAAATCCAAGTTAACTCATTTACATGACATTATTTTTTCCATGAAGCAAAGTTAACGCACCTATCAATTGGTACATTTTGGAGTGACTAAGAAGGATCCAGGCTTACTTATTCGTTTTCACGTGTAAAACTTGTCTAAATCTTGGTCAAACAAAATTGGCAGAAAATTCAAAAAAAAAACAGAAAAATGAAAAACCAAAGCACATAGTCTTCTTATGTCATGTAGTAAGCATTAAAGTTGATAAACAAGGTCTAGACATATTCAAACCATACAAATCATGTATCTACCCGCTAACCCCTAAACTATGTCTTAAGAAGTCAAGAATGAAGAGAAGTGGTTTTGGGTTTCAAACATGGAAATTTCAAAAACCTCCCAAAACTTCATTTTAGGGTGACTAAGAAGGATACAGGCTTCCCTTTTCATTTTCATGTTCTATACTTGTTTAAATCTTGGTCAAACCTATGATTTGACCAAGATTCAAATGGGCACAAAAAAATAAAAAAAGCACATAGTGTTCTTATGTCATATCGTAAGCATTCAAGTTGATAAACAAGGTCTAGATATATCTACCCCCTATCGACCCTAAACTTCGTCTTATGAAGTCAAGCATGAAGAGAAGTGGTTTTGGGTTTCAAACATGGAAATTTCAAAAACCTCCCAAAATTCAGCTTCATTTTAGAGCGACTAAGAAGGATCGATGCTTACCTTTTCATTTCCATGTTTTAAACTTATTTAAATCTTGGTCAAACCTAGCTAGGATTTGACCAAGATTCAAATGGGCATAAAAATTCAGACAAAAAATCTAAAGAATGAAAAACCAAAGCACATAGCCTTCTTAATTATGTCATATAGTAAACACTCAAGTTGATAAACAAGGTCTAGACATATTCAAACCAGAAAAATCATGTGTATATCTACCCCTAACCCTAAACTCTGTCTTGTGAAGTCAATCTCTAGGATTTGACAAAGATTCAAATGGGCATAAAATAAAAAAACAGAAAAATGAAAAACCAAAGCGCACATAGTCTTCTTATATGTCATATAGTAAGCATTAAAGTTGATAAACAAGGTCTGGACATATTCAAACTAGCTAGACAAATCATGTATCTACCCCCTAACCCCTAAACTCTGTCTTATGACGAAGTCAAGCATGAAGATAAGTGGTTTTGGGTTTCAAACATGGAAATTTCAAAAACCTCCCAAAAACTTCATTTTAGGGTGACTAAGAAGGATACAGGCTTCCATTTTCATTTTCATGATCTATACTTGTTTAAATCTTGGTCAAACCTAGGATTTGACCAAGATTCAAATGTGCATCAAAATTCCAAAAAAATCAGAAAAATGAAAAACCAAAGCACATAGTTTTCTTATGTCACATACATATATATAGTAAGCATTCAAAAGTTGATAAACAAGGTCTAGCTAGACATATTCAAATAAGACAAATCATGTATCTACCCCTCTAAAACCATAAATAACTCTGTCTTATGAAGTCAAGCATGAAGAGAAGTGGTTTTTGGTTTCAAACATGGAAATTTCAAAAACCTCCCAAAATTAAAGCTTCGTTTTAGAGTGACTAGTTAAGAAGGATCCAGGCTTACCTTTTCATTTTCATGTTTTAAACTTGTTTAAATCTTGGTCAAACCTAGGATTTGACCAATATTCAAATGGGCATAAAATAAAAAAATAGATAAAATAAAAAACCAAAGCACATATTCTTCTTATGTCATATAGTAAGCATTCAAAAGTTCATAAACAAGGTCTAGACATATTCAAACCAGACAAATCATGTACCCCCTAACCCTAAACTTTGTCTTAATTATATATGAAGTCAAGCATGAAGCAGAGAAGTGTGGTTTTGGGTTTCAAACATGGAAATTTCAAAAACCTCCCAAAAAGCTTCATTTTAATTAGACCGGCTGGTTAATTAAGAAGGATCCATGATTAATTACCTTTTCATTGTCATGTTTTAAACATGTTTAAATCTTGGTCGAACCTAGGATTTGACCAAGATTCAAATGGGCATAACAATTCAGAAAAAAATCGAAAGAATGAAAAACAAAAGCACATAGCCTTCTTATGTCATATAGTAAGCATTCAAATTGATAAACATGGTCTAGACATATTCAAACCAGAAAAATCATGTATCTACCCCTAACCCTAAACTCTGTCTTATGAAGTCAAGCATGAACAGAAGTACGGTGGTTTTGGGTTTCAAACATGGTAAATTCAAGAACCTCCCAAAAGCTTCATTTTAGAGTTACTAAGAGAAAGATCCAGACTTAATTACCTTATCATTTTCACATGTTAAACTTGTTTAAATCTTGCTCAACAAACCTAGGATTTTACCAAGATTCTCAAATGGGCATAAAAATCAAAAAATGAAATACCAATGCACATAGTCCTCTTAAGTCATAAAGTAAGCATTCAAGTTGATAAACAAGGTCTAGACATATTCAAACAAGACAAATCATGTATCTACCCCCTATCGACCCTAAACTTCGTCTTATGAAGTCAAGCATGAAGAGAAGTGGTTTTGGGTTTCAAACATGGAAATTTCAAAAACCTCCCAAAATTCAGCTTCATTTTAGAGCGACTAAGAAGGATCGATGCTTACCTTTTCATTTCCATGTTTTAAACTTATTTAAATCTTGGTCAAACCTAGCTAGGATTTGACCAAGATTCAAATGGGCATAAAAATTCAGACAAAAAATCTAAAGAATGAAAAACCAAAGCACATAGCCTTCTTAATTATGTCATATAGTAAACACTCAAGTTGATAAACAAGCTAGGTCTAGACATATTCAAACCAGAAAAATCATGTGTATATCTACCCCTAACCCTAAACTCTGTCTTATGAAGTCAATCATGAAGAGAATTGGTTTTGGGTTTCAAACATGGAAATTTCAAGTACGTCCCAAAAGCTTCATATATTTTAGAGTGACTAATTAAGAAGGATCTTGGCTTACGTTTTCATTTTCATGCTTGAAACTTGTTTAAATCTTGGTTGAACCTAGGATTTGACCAGAATCAAATGTGCATAAAATTCTTAAAAAAATAGAAAAATGAAAAACAAAAGCACATGGTCTTCTTATGTCATATAGTAAGCATTCAAGTTGATAAACAAGGTTTAGACATATTCAAACCAGACAAATCATGTATCTACCCCCTAACCCTAAACTCGGTCTTATGAAGTCTAGCATGAGGAGAAGTCGTTTTGGGTTTCAAACGTTTAAGCCAAAAGCCCCATTTCAAATATTTCAAACTTATTCAAATTTGAAAGACACACAAGTTATAGCACACATAGTGCATACATTCTCACACATACTGCACTAGATGCTAACCCGGCCTATAGTTTGAGGCCATTGGATGAGGTCGAAAAAAATCTTGGATTAGAAATGGGGTTGTTCGAACCCCGTAGTTGGATTTTTTGAACCTTGATCTGTAGTACTGGGCAAAGCCCTAGTTTAACCTATTTAATTATAGATTCGTAGGTCGATTTTTCTACCTTTTTATTATTACTATGCAGCACATGTGTGTTTGCCCGTCGAGTGAAACTCGGAGGAAGAGGGATCACTCGGAAGGAGAGAAGAAGGGAGAGAATTATGGTGTCTCCCCTTTTTCGGGTGATGATGTTGACTTTTGTGCAGGGTTTGTCAGTGAGCAGGAGGTGCGAGCGAGCGAGCGAGCGAGTCGAGCGAGGCCGAGAATGAGAGAGATTTGTTTTTTTTTGAGAGGGACGACCGAAGGATCCAGAAGGACCCACAGACTTCCAATACGCATCCTGATGCGTCTTCTCTTGACAAAGAAAATGTCTGGGAGTTTGCGTACCTATTGCACGTGACTTGTGCTCACTGAAGTGTGGGACCTCACGCATGGGCACCACACGTAAGTGACAGACCTGTTGGTGTAAAAACTCGGTTGATTATTATAGTGCATTAGAACAAAGTTTCCTATGGATTCAAGGGTAGGAAATCCAAGTTAACTCATTTACATGACATTATTTTTTCCATGAAGCAAAGTTAACGCACCTATCAATTGGTACATTTTGGAGTGACTAAGAAGGATCCAGGCTTACTTATTCGTTTTCACGTGTAAAACTTGTCTAAATCTTGGTCAAACAAAATTGGCAGAAAATTCAAAAAAAAAACAGAAAAATGAAAAACCAAAGCGCACATAGTCTTCTTATATGTCATATAGTAAGCATTAAAGTTGATAAACAAGGTCTGGACATATTCAAACTAGCTAGACAAATCATGTATCTACCCCCTAACCCCTAAACTCTGTCTTATGACGAAGTCAAGCATGAAGATAAGTGGTTTTGGGTTTCAAACATGGAAATTTCAAAAACCTCCCAAAAACTTCATTTTAGGGTGACTAAGAAGGATACAGGCTTCCATTTTCATTTTCATGATCTATACTTGTTTAAATCTTGGTCAAACCTAGGATTTGACCAAGATTCAAATGTGCATCAAAATTCCATAAAAAATCAGAAAAACGAAAAACCAAAGCACATAGTTTTCTTATGTCACATACATATATATAGTAAGCATTCAAAAGTTGATAAACAAGGTCTAGCTAGACATATTCAAATAAGACAAATCATGTATCTACCCCTCTAAAACCATAAATAACTCTGTCTTATGAAGTCAAGCATGAAGAGAAGTGGTTTTTGGTTTCAAACATGGAAATTTCAAAAACCTCCCAAAATTAAAGCTTCGTTTTAGAGTGACTAGTTAAGAAGGATCCAGGCTTACCTTTTCATTTTCATGTTTTAAACTTGTTTAAATCTTGGTCAAACCTAGGATTTGACCAATATTCAAATGGGCATAAAATAAAAAAATAGATAAAATAAAAAACCAAAGCACATATTCTTCTTATGTCATATAGTAAGCATTCAAAAGTTCATAAACAAGGTCTAGACATATTCAAACCAGACAAATCATGTACCCCCTAACCCTAAACTTTGTCTTAATTATATATGAAGTCAAGCATGAAGCAGAGAAGTGTGGTTTTGGGTTTCAAACATGGAAATTTCAAAAACCTCCCAAAAAGCTTCATTTTAATTAGACCGGCTGGTTAATTAAGAAGGATCCATGATTAATTACCTTTTCATTGTCATGTTTTAAACTTGTTTAAATCTTGGTCGAACCTAGGATTTGACCAAGATTCAAATGGGCATAACAATTCAGAAAAAAATCGAAAGAATGAAAAACAAAAGCACATAGCCTTCTTATGTCATATAGTAAGCATTCAAATTGATAAACATGGTCTAGACATATTCAAACCAGAAAAATCATGTATCTACCCCTAACCCTAAACTCTGTCTTATGAAGTCAAGCATGAACAGAAGTACGGTGGTTTTGGGTTTCAAACATGGTAAATTCAAGAACCTCCCAAAAGCTTCATTTTAGAGTTACTAAGAGAAAGATCCAGACTTAATTACCTTATCATTTTCACATGTTAAACTTGTTTAAATCTTGCTCAACAAACCTAGGATTTTACCAAGATTCTCAAATGGGCATAAAAATCAAAAAATGAAATACCAATGCACATAGTCCTCTTATAAGTCATAAAGTAAGCATTCAAGTTGATAAACAAGGTCTAGACATATTCAAACAAGACAAATCATGTATCTACCCCCTATCGACCCTAAACTTCGTCTTATGAAGTCAAGCATGAAGAGAAGTGGTTTTGGGTTTCAAACATGGAAATTTCAAAAACCTCCCAAAATTCAGCTTCATTTTAGAGCGACTAAGAAGGATCGATGCTTACCTTTTCATTTCCATGTTTTAAACTTATTTAAATCTTGGTCAAACCTAGCTAGGATTTGACCAAGATTCAAATGGGCATAAAAATTCAGACAAAAAATCTAAAGAATGAAAAACCAAAGCACATAGCCTTCTTAATTATGTCATATAGTAAACACTCAAGTTGATAAACAAGCTAGGTCTAGACATATTCAAACCAGAAAAATCATGTGTATATCTACCCCTAACCCTAAACTCTGTCTTATGAAGTCAATCATGAAGAGAATTGGTTTTGGGTTTCAAACATGGAAATTTCAAGTACGTCCCAAAAGCTTCATATATTTTAGAGTGACTAATTAAGAAGGATCTTGGCTTACGTTTTCATTTTCATGCTTGAAACTTGTTTAAATCTTGGTTGAACCTAGGATTTGACCAGAATCAAATGTGCATAAAATTCTTAAAAAAATAGAAAAATGAAAAACAAAAGCACATGGTCTTCTTATGTCATATAGTAAGCATTCAAGTTGATAAACAAGGTTTAGACATATTCAAACCAGACAAATCATGTATCTACCCCCTAACCCTAAACTCGGTCTTATGAAGTCTAGCATGAGGAGAAGTCGTTTTGGGTTTCAAACGTTTAAGCCAAAAGCCCCATTTCAAATATTTCAAACTTATTCAAATTTGGTTCAAATTTGAAAGACACACAAGTTATAGCACACATAGTGCATACATTCTCACACATACTGCACTAGATGCTAACCCGGCCTATAGTTTGAGGTTTTTGAAATTTCCATGTTTGAAACCCAAAACCACTTCTCTTCATGCTTGGCTTCGTAAGATAGAGTTTAGGGTTTGGGGTAGATACGTACATGATTTTTCTAAGTATTTTTACGCCCATTTGAATCTTCGTCAAATCCTAAGTTTGACCAAGATTTGAACAAGTTTAAAAACATGAAAATGAAAAGGGTAAGCCTGGATCCTTGTTTAGGGTTAGGGGGTAGATACATGATTTTTGTGGTTTGAATATGTCAGACCTTGTTTATCACCTTGATATATGACATAGGAAGACGGTGTGCTTTTGTTTTTCTTTTTTTTGAATTTTTATGCCCATTTGAATCTTGGTCAAGTCATAGGTTTGACCAAGATTTAAACATGTTTAAAACATGAAAATGAAAAGGTAAGCCTGGATCCTTCTTAGTCACTCCAAAATGTACCAATTGATAAATGAGTTAACTTGGCTTCATGGAAAAAATAATGTCATGTAAATGATTTAACTTGGCTTTCGTACCCTTGAATCCATAGGAAACTTTGTATAAATGTAGTAGTATAATAATCAACCGAGTTTTTACATCAACAGGTCTGTCACTTACGTGTGGTGCCCATGCGTGAGGTCCCACACTTCAGTGAGCACAAGTCACGTGCAATAGGTACGCAAACTCCCAGCCATTTTCTTTGTCAAGAAAAGACGCATCAGGATGCGTATTGGAAGTATGTGGGTCCTTCTGGATCCTTCGGTTGTCCCTCTCACAAAAAAAAAAATCTCTCTCATTCTCGGCCTCGCTCGACTCGCTCGCTCGCTCGCACCTCCTGCTCACTGACAAACCCTGCACAAAAGTCAACATCATCACCCGAAAAAGGGGAGACACCATAATTCTCTCCCTTCTTCTCTCCTTCCGAGTGATCCCTCTTCCTCCGAGTTTCACTCGACGGGCAAACACACATGTGCTGCATAGTAATAATAAAAAAGTAGAAAAATCGACCTACGAATCTATGATTAAATAGGTTAAACTAGGGTTTTGCCCACTACTACAGATCAAGTTCAAAAATATCCAACTACTAGTTCGATTTTGGGCTACTAATATAAAATTAAAATAAGTTGAACTAGTATTCCTCTAAAAAATCATTTTGGTATGCATTGTTTGATACTTTTCATAGCTATAGTGCATCACAAATTTATGATTTCATGCTTTGCTTTGCCAATTTCGATTTTTTCTAACCACCTTCTCTTTGATTTCAAATTTAGGTCAAACTATCGATGCCTACTATGTGTTCTACTTGAATTGGATGCAGCGTGCGCACATGTTTTGCCATTGTTCTGGGCTTCCACACATCTTTGGGGCATCCAAGTATTTAAGTTACCTTGTTTTTTTGAATTGTAATTCATACCCTTCCTCCCAATTTTTATGCCCATTTGAATCTTGGTCAAATCCTAAGTTTGACCAAGATTTGAACAAGTTTAAAACATGAAAATGAAAAGGTAAGCCTGAATCCTTCTTAGTCACTCAAAAATGAGAAGCTTTTGGGAGTTTTTTGAAATTTCCATGTTTCAAACCCAAAACCACTTCTCTTCATGCTTGACTTCATAAGACAGAGTTTAGGGTTAGGGGGTAGATACATGATTTGTCTAGTTTGTTGTTTAGACCTTGTTTATCAACTTGAATATAATGCTTACTATATGACATAATAATACTATGTGCTTTGGTTTTCATTTTTTTTGATTTTTTCTGAATTTTTATGCCCATTTGATCTTGGTCAAATCCTAGGCTTAACCAATATTTAAACAAGTTTAAAACATGAAAATGAAAAGGTAAGCCTGTATCCTTCTTAGTCACTCCAAAATGAAGCTTTTGGGAAGGTTTTTGAAATTTCCATGTTTGAAATCCAAAACGACTTCTCTTCGTGCTTGACTTCATAAGACAAAGTTTAGGGCTAGGGGTAGAAACATGATTTTTCTGGTTTGAATATGTCTAGACCTTGTTTACCAACTTGAGTGCTTACTATATGACATAAGAAGGCTATATGCTTTGGTTTTTCATTTTTTTTGAAATTTTATGCCCATTTGAATCTTGATCAAATCCTAGGTACGGTTTGACCAAGATTTGAACAATTTTAAAACATGAAAATAAAAGGTAAGCCCAACCTGGATCCTTTAGTCACTCTAAAATGAAGCTTTTGGGGGGTTCTTGAAATTTCCAAGTTTGAAACCCAAAACCACTTTTCTTCATGCTTGACTACATAAGACAGAGTTTAGGGTTAGGGGTAGATACATGATTTTTCTTGTTTGAATATATCTAGACCTTGTTTATATCAACTTTAATGCTAACTATATGACATAAGAAAACTATGTGCTTTGGTTTTTAATTTTTCTGATTTTTTTATTTTGATGCACATTTGAATCTTTGTCAAATCCTAGGTTTGACCAAGATTTAAACAAGTATAAAACATGAAAATGAAAAGGGGAAGCCTGTATCCTTTCTTAGTCACTCTAAAATGAAGTTTTTGGGATGTTCTTGAAATTTTCATGTTTGAAACCCAAAACCACTTCTCTTCATGCTTGACTTCATAAGATAGAGTTTAGGGGCTAGGGGATAGATACATGATTTGCCTAGGTTTGAATATGCATGTCCAAACCTTGTTTATCAACTTGAATGCTTACTATATGACATAAGAAGACTATATGCTTTTGTTTTTCATTTTTCTGATTTTTTTTAAAATTTTATGCCCATTTGAATCTTTTGGTCAAATCCTTGGTTTAATTTGACACGGATTTAAACAAGTTTAAAATATGAAAATGAAAAGGTGGTAAGCAGGCATGGATCCTTCTTATATATATTAGTCACTCTAAAATGAAGCTTTTGGGAGGTTTTTGAAATTTCCATGTTTGAAACCCAAAACCACTTCTCTTCATGTTGTTGACTTCATAAGATAGAGTTTAGGGGTTAGGGGTATAGATACATGATTTGTCTTGTTTGAATATGTGTCTAGACCTTGTTTATCAACTTTAATGCTTACTATATGACATAAGAACACTATGTGCTTTAATTTGGTTTTTATTTTTTTTAAATTTTGATGCACATTTTGAATCTTGGTCAAATCCTAGGTTTGACCGAGATTTGAACAAGTTTAAAACAAGAAAATAAAAGGTAAGCCCGCCAGACTGGATCCTTCTTAGTCACTCTATAATGAAGCTTTTAGGGGGGTTGTTGAAAATGTAAGCATGTATCCTTCTTAGTACGTCACACCACAATGCTTTTGGGAGGGTTTTTGAAATGTCCATGTTTGAAACCCAAAACGACTTCTCTTCGTGCTTGACTTCATAATTAAGACAAAGTTTAGGGTTAGGGGTAGATACATGATTTTTCTGGTTTGAATATGTCTAGACTTTGTTTATCAACTAGCTTGAGTTTTGGGTTTCAAACATGGAAATTTCAAGAACCTCCCAAAAGCTTCATTTTAGAGTGACTAAGAAGGATCCAGGCTTACCTTTTCATTTTCATGTTTTAAACTTGTTTAAATCCTGGTCAAACCTAGGATTTGACAAAGATTCAAATATATGGGCATAAAATTCAAAAAAAATAGAAAAATGAAAAACCAAAGCACATAATCTTCTTATGTCATATAGTAAGCATTAAAGTTGACAAAAAAGGTCTAGACATATGCAAACTAGACAAATCATGTATCTACCCCCTAACCCCTAAACTCTGTCTTATGAAGTCAAGCATGAAGAGAAGTCGTTTTGGGTTTCAAACATGGAAATTTCAAGAACATCCCAAAAGCTTCATTTTAGAGTGACTAAGAAGGATCCATGATTACCTTTTCATTTTCATGTTTTAAACTTGTTTAATCTTGGTCAAACCTAGGATTTGACCAAGATTCAAGTGGGCACAAAATTTAAAAAATCAGAAAAATGAAAAACCAAAGTACATAGTCTTCTTATGTCATGTAGTAAGCATTCAAGTTGATAAAATGGTTCATGCAGGCGTCTTAGCTCCTAAAAAAAATTATACACCAATTGATTTGACGAATTGATGATTTACTCTAGTCTGCTTCTAGACCATGCAGCTAGCGAGTATTCATATGTACTGCATGGAGCCCCCAACTTTTGACTTCCCGTGTCGGAAAAGGCCTGTCTAATAATGTGGGGCAGTGAGGTATCCCGAAGTATCTAGAGGGTTCCAGTGTTTCAGGCTTTCAGCATCGCCAGTCCAAGGGAAGGATGGGTGACGAATCCGTGCATTCACAGCCGTTTAGATCTGAAGAGTCCTTGTATGATGAGCGGTAGATAGCACCTCTAAGCTGCAAATCAACAGCTTCAATTACTTCAAATGAGCATTGGCCGGAACGCTGACAGAGTGAAAAAATTCAATTTCAAAAACTCATGTATAGAATAGAAAAAAAATAAAAAACATGTAGATAGAATAGAGGTATAGATAGATTAGCCCAAAAAAGAAGAGGACGGGGAAATTTCGAACGCTCGCCTTTAACTCAGCACAGCAGACACCTCCCTCGCGCACCTAAACTTTCGAACGCGCGCCCAATATTTCGAACGCTCGCCTTTAACTCAGCACCCAGCCCACCTTGTTCTTCTCTAGACACCTCCTTCGGCGCCCTGTTCTTCTCTAGACACACCCTCGGTGAACCAGGCCGCGCACCAAAACTTCCCCACGCTGTCTATCAGCCGCGTCAGCCGGCGACTGCTGGTGGCGCCGTTCTTCTCCAGCCGCACCGGCAGGCGCGGTCAGCTGGTAGATCCTCACGGTATGCATGCTATCTTCAGGCCTGGGCAAGTACGATTCATTATAGCTCAATCGAAGTCAGTCGCCGTCGCCCAGCCCTTATAAGTTCGTTAGTTCGTTCGAATCGATCGGTTGATATTGTTTTCCTCTCGATGTGTTTGTTTGACATTGTTTTCCGCTTTACCTATTTGCTCGAATTCGTTCGTACTGTACACTGTACTGCTCACCATTGCCCAATGTCTGTAGTCGTCGCTTGGTGCCAGTCCTCTATGGACCTGTTTGTAATCTTATTACTTCTGGGTTCTTTGCACTGCTAATACATCGGTGGATTTACGGCCAAAAAGAAGAAAGAATTTGTTGGTATTATATTGCTTTCGATTGATCTGTTCGCCCCCAAGCTTTTACAGAAGCCGCAAGAGATTCAAGGATGAAATGGCTCTCCTTGTTTGCGGTGGCGGATCTACAGGGTATGCCGTATATGCCACGGCATACCCTGCGTCCAAGCCGTGCAAGATCTTTGATAGTTTAATGAGCTGAGCAATTAATCAAGATGAGTGATGTATATGTATACATGCGGTGCTAATACATGTGGCGTGCAGCCATGCGAACACTGAGCTAGTGCATGTAACCGATTGATTAGACATCCGATTGATTTGGCCAAAATCCGGTGATAACACATGCCCCCCTGGTTTTGGTAATGATAATATCAAAACCATCTGTTTTTCCTTCGAGGGGTCATGTCGTGGCAGAGCAGAACCGTCGCAGTATTCTTCATCATGACGCCTTGCCTTCTCAACTTCTCTGCACGATTTGACAGTTTTGAATATTTTATGATTTGCCACACTTTTCTTAAAAGTGTCTATTATTTGCCACATGACCACCACATGTCTCTTTTTATTTAACCGCATCGAACAGTTCACTTCTTCATCCTCCTGCTTCAAACCAGCCATCGGCCCAAAAACCCTCCTCCTCTGTAACCATGTCTTCCTCTTCCTCCTCCCAATCCTTTTCCTCGAGTGAGCTGGAGCCAGAGGTCAGCCAGATGGAAGCGTACAATAGGCGCGCTCCCAAGCATTGGGACGAGCAAGAGTTCGACTTCGACTTCGTACCAGAGGGTCGACCCGAGGACCTCGTCTGGTCGGATGGCGACATGCCCCTGACTGACGGGGAAGATGACCTCCGATTCCTGATTGACGGAGAACTGGAGGCGGAGAGCGACGACGACGACCCTCTCTTCCGGGGTAAATTCACTTCCTCCACCAAAGAAGAAGAAGAAGAAGAAGAGGACGACGAAGACGAAGACATCTCCTCCGACACGAAGAAGGAACCAGAGGACGACACCTCCTCCGATGAACCGCCACCAAAGCGCATCCGTGGCTGGGCCTGGTCCGATGAGGAGGATGATGATGAAGAGGAAGAGGCCTCCGCTGAAGGTCACAGTAGCAGCGACGAGGAATTCGTCGACAGTAGCAATGACGGCAGCTACCCCAGCGACGACGAAGACGGCAACAGCCCTTAGAGTAGGGATTTACTAGCATAAGACTAGCCGTAGCAATCTGTTCCCCTTTTGTTGAGCAATCAGCTTCTCCTTGTAAGAAATCCCCTTTTAAATCAATGAAGATGGATAGATTCTTCCTTTTGAGGGCAATCAGCTCTTCTATGTAAGAAATCTGATCATCGATGAAGAATTTCCTCTAATTTGACTTTGTCGATTTTCTTCAAATTGATTTAGCCGATTTTCCCTCAATACTCCACTATAATAAATATAGCATATCTATGATAGTACTCTATGATACCACCCACTATGCACCCATGTTCCAAACACCACTCCCGCTGACTGTACCTTATTGTATCGAGCGATAAGCTTGATGAGCAACCCAAACAAACAAAAAAAAGACTGTACCTTATTGTACTTGCTCTTACCCGTATCTTCTCTTTCTCTTTCATCGCGAGTGCAGCTAATTCAGTTAGTCTTCCAATGAATATTAATATTTTGTCTCAATGATGTCATGTTTCGACTAACAATTAGCACTTTTGAATTCTTAGATTGCCTTTTCACACGATGCACTTCTTTTAATTTATTTTACCACATTTCAATGTGAACCTTGACCAAATAAATAGGACAACAATATCACGATCATATAATACATAAGCAGCATTGTTAGAATCGTGTTGGAAAATACTTTCTAATGATACCAGTTTTATATCAATTTTTTTATATACTTCATCCTGAAAAATATGTTTCAACTTCATCAAAACTTGCATGTATCTGCAAACTAAACTCATCTAAATACATGTATATCTACATAAAATTGAAACATCATTTTTAAATAGAGAGATATAGATTAATATTTTTTCGAAGATAAAATACGAAAAACAAGGGTGCATTGTTTATTGAAATGGAGTGAGTAGTATATATAAAATCATTTTAGTTGCCAATGATCATGTTGAGGGCCTCTATTTCTTGTTTTGCTCAGGCCCTCCGTATTCTCAGGTACGGCCCTGGTGGTCTATGAACCTGTATGTAATCTTATTACTTTTGGCTTCTTTGCACTGCTAATAGATCGGCGGAATTACGGCAAAAAAGAAGAAAGAATGTGTTGGTATTGTATTGCTTTCGATAGATCTGTTCGCCCCTCCCCCCCAAGCATTTATAGATGGCACAAGAGATTCAAGGATGAAATTGCTCTCCTTGTTCATAAGGCAAAGAGGAAATCATATCATGGGTAGAACATTATATATATATTTTGCTGCTTGGGATCTATGATCCTTTTAGTTGCTGCTCTCCAGCAACTTTTGTACATATTTCCCTCTTTTTATTAATAAAAAAATAATAAGTGGGGAAACCCAGTGGTCAGCCTAAAAAAATCTGTTCGCTAGGTAGCCGTAGTTTTGCACTCAGTTTGTTTGCTGAAATCGGCTCAAATAATGTAGCATTTATAGTTTTATATTCGACCTGTTTGCTCAGGTATGCTTGCTTACATTCGTAGGTGACCTGTTTGTTGAAATAGCTTATCGCTTCTCTGACCATCTATCTCCTCAACAGATGGACAGAACTTGGATATTATTTGACTCATTAACCACACCAACATATTTGAGTGGTATTGAAGACTTCATGAAGCACGTTAGTGATTTTACTGACGGCGACAAGACAAAGGAAGTGATTTGTCCATGCCGCGTATGTTTGAATATTGGGTCCAAGCCTCAACATGTAGTCTCAGATCATTTATTCGTTTATGGGATGGACCAGACATATATCAGGTGGATTAACCATGGTGAACACTATGATCAGCCTGACATTATTGATCCTCTTTATTCTGATGGTTATCAGCCTGAAGATCTCGTCCAGGATGAGGCTACTGCTAATTTGTTACGGGATCTGTATCCATATGCAAGCCAACAGCCCCATGGTTATCACAAAAAGCCTCTTTTCCATGACCTGATAGAAGATGCTAAGCGCTTAGTGGCCCCTGGTTCTGTTGTGTCAAGATTCGAATTAATTGTGAAATTACTTCATGACAAGTCATACCAGGGGATTACCAATAAAGCGTTCAATGCAGTTGCGAAGACATACAGCGATGCACTCCCTGGGGCTGGACTGCCAAAATCCTTTTATGAGGTGAAGCAGTACATCAAGGTACTGGGACTTGGATATGAGAAGATTGATTTTTGCAAAAATAACTGTGCACTGTTTTGGATGGAGTATAATGACCTCGATGAATGTCCAGTATGTAAGGAATCAAGATGGAAACATGATGGAGCTGGTGGTAAGAAAAAGATTCCTTGGAAGGTTCTGAGATACTTTCCACTTGTACAAAGATTGCAGAGGTTGTTTGCTTCAGAACAAACATCTCGGGAAACAAGATGGCACAAAGAGATTCTCACGCCCGACCCTGATTTACTGAGGCATCCTGCTGATGGCGATGAATGGAAGCAATTCGACCTGGATCATCCAGATTTTGCTGCAGATCCAAGGAACCTGAGACTTGGCCTTGCTACAGATGGATTCAACCCATTTGGCAACATGAGCAACTCGTATAGCATGTGGCCAGTACTAGTTACACCTTACAACCAGGCTCCCTGGACATGCACCGATCAGTCGAACTGTATGATGGCCTTACTCATCCCAGGTCCCAAATCTCCTGGGAAGGATTTTGATGTGTTCATGCAGCCTCTTATTAGAGACTTGCAAACATTATGGGAGGGTGTCCCTACACGGGATGTGTGTCAACCTAAAGAACAAAATTTTCTATTACGTGCTGCTGTACTGTATTGCACCCATGATTATCCAGCTTTGGGCACTATGTCAGGCAGAGTAACATCAGGTTATAATGCATGTGTTCACTGTGATACTGATCAGCTGGCAGTGAGGATAATAAACAAGATATGCTATATGGGCCATCGCCGTTTCCTTCCATTAGATCACAGTTTCCGAAAAAATAGAAAAAAATTGCAATTTATTGGTGATCAGGCCTGTAAAAAGACTAAACCGCAGCACTTTAAGAGTCACGAGTTGGAGGCGCACCTAGAAGCGGTCAGAAATGTTAAACCAGGAAAACCACCAGCCGCCACAGCAGGTACAGCAGAGAAGAATACAGAAGATGCAGCAGCAGTAGTAGCAGATAGAAAAAGGAAGAAGAGACGAGATGAACTGAGTCTAGCAGCTACCAAAAGGAAGATGGGAGGTGAAATAGCAGCACGTACCAAGAGGAAGGAAATGGAAAATGATAGACCGAGAATATTTTATAAGCGCAGGACCACTCTTTGGGACTTGCCGTATTGGGCTGGTAAGAAGCTTCGGCATAATATTGATATCATGCACATGGAGAAGAATATATGTGACAGCATTGTCGGCACATTACTCAACATTCCATCCAAGACAAAAGATAGCTCAAATGCTAGGATTGATTGTGCAACATTGAATGTTAACAGGCACTTGCAACTGGATCGTAATGACAAAGTGAACAAAGGCAAGGAAAAACATTATAAATTTCGAGGCGCGGAATTCACATTGCCGATGCCTAAAAGGAGATTATTTTGTGAGTACCTCCGAGGTGTGATGTTCCCGTTCGGATTTGCTTCCAACATTGCAAATTGTCTCAATGCTGAAGGAAACAAGCTCCAAGGGTTGAAAACTCACGATTGTCACATCCTGCTGCAAAGGCTTTTAGCTATTGGCATTAAAGATTTAGTGAAGCCAAATATGTACAACGTGATTGCAGAGTTGGGAAGGTTCTTTAGGGAAATATGTAGTAAAACTCTAAGCAGAGCTGTTGTAGAACGTCTTAAGGTGGACATAGCAGTAATCCTGTGCAAGCTGGAGCTGATATATCCTCCAGCCTTCTTTGATGTGATGGTGCATTTGGCTGTTCATCTACCTGATGAGGCACTTTTAAGAGGTCCGGTACAGTATGGATGGATGTACCCTATAGAACGTCGACTGTGCACTTTCAAGAATACAGTTAGGAACAAAGCTAGACCGGAGGCTTGCATTGCAGTGGCGTATATTGCTGCTGAAGCATATACATTTGCCTCAAGATATATTCCTGATATTGAGACCAGATTCAATCGGGGTCGCAGAATTTTGGAAGTTGGAGGATCTGTTTTTAAACATGGTGTTGAGCTAATAGGAAAGAGGACCGAAAAAACATTAGAGCAGTCTGAATTTGAACAGCTGTCTTGGTATGTGCTGAATAATGCTACAGAGGCTGATGAATATGTTAAGTGAGTACTATGCACACGAACTACTCAGTTCCTCGCATATACTATGAACTTGTATCAAAATGAAATATATTCAGCTGACTTGGCTATGTTTTGCAGGTTGTACATGGAAACGAATGGAAAGCTATCGGCACGTGGGAGTGGGTTTCAGGACTGGTTTGAGAAATATGTAAGATGTTCAATTGCACTCTGACTTGTCTATGTGTTTTCACATGAGATGACCTCTTGTCTATTTTGTAATCGTAGATCTCGAAACTCCATGCGGAGAATCCAGGCGCTGTTAGTGCTGATCTCCTTGTCCTATCACGTGGTCCAGATAAGAGGGTGTTGGTAGCTGCAGCTTGCAATGCCAATGGTGTCCATTACAGCTCCTATGAGCGTGAACAACATTTGAAGACACGAAATAGTGGCATCACAACCAGTGGAGATCACTTGACAACCAGAAAAAAGAGATCAGAGTCATTTGACCATTATGGTCACATAGAAGAGGTTATTCAGTTGTTCTATAGTGATAAGGTTACTGTCCGATCTGTGGTTCTATTTAAGTGTTATTGGTACAACCAAGATCCAAACAAGGGCAAAGGTGCCAGAAATGATGGGTATTTCATATCAGTCGATACTACTGCTCAGTGGTACAAGGATGATCCTTATATTTTGGTACCTCAAGCGGCCAAGGTACTTTTCTTGGAAGACAGATCTAGAAAAGGATGGCAGTATGTGCAAAAGTTTGTGGCAAGGAACATATATGATTTGGATGAGAATGCGGATCCAATAATTGGTGCCCAGCAAGATGATTTCGCTGGTTGTATGCAAACTAAAGTTGCTGACATTGATGAAACCTCGTTGGATACAGGTATCCCTGCACATGATGGAGAAGTAGATTTCACTGTTGAGGTTAGCATAGTCGACAAAGAGATGGATAAACTGAAGCTACCTGGTGAATCTCAGGAGGAGAATGGACAGGACGAGCAGGATGAGACCATGCACGAATATCAGAATGAAGACGGAGGTGATGATGATGATGATGATGATGATGATGATGATGATGATGATGATGATGATGATGATTAGACTCTTGTCTCTGTATCATGCTGTGAGATGAAGAACCATGATTTGTTTTGATTTTTCTATTTGGAAAATGTATGAGTCCTGAAGACAATTATCTGTTGGATTGTAATCCCATGATGACTAATTATTTATGTTTGTTGTCCTACTAAAAGTTGGTCAAACTTAATTGTGTGGAAGTAATCACATGCTGTTTGATTCATAGGGTCATATCCCATAGGAAAATAGAATGATAATAGATCAAACTAATGCAGAATATCTTATAACCACAATCAAATAGAATTTCTCTTGACATAGGATTCAAGTTGGCATGGCATCCCTATCATACAGGGTTTTTATTCATACTATGCTACAAATCGAAAATAAGATGGGTCAGCACTTTATCGCGGCAGATAGGGCAGCTGGCGTTCGTTACAAACCAGGAGAAGATGCACTTCCTATGGAACGGGTGTTTGCATCCCCGGAGACGCACCGTTGTGCGCTGCGACAGCCCCAGCATGCATATGCTGCAGTGGCCGTCCTCCGGCGCAACTAGGACCCAACTGTCCTGCAGCGCCGGCAAGTTGACGATGAGCCGGTGGTCCACCCTAAGGGTGAGGTCGAAGTGGAGGCCACCGAGCCGACGACACGCCTGCTGCCACATCAGGTGCATAACATCGTAAGGCATGATGATGTCCCACTCCTCCTCCGTGAGGTTCAGGTTCTTGAGCAGCCATACACGGGCAAGAATCTCGCGCATAGTTCGCACGACATTGCCCCCACTACGCAGCTTCCTCGGAGGCAAGCTAAGATCCAGCACCACCTCTTCGCAGGGTGTAGTGGTGATATCGTCCTCATCCAGTGGGGCAGGGAGGGGGCCGGCCATCCTCCTGAGCTCGTACGTCCTCGAGAAGAAGATGTGCACTGTCATAGTGTACGGGGACGCCTCGCCCTCGCCCACGGCCGGCGGCTCGCCGACGGAGAAGTCGGTCGTGCTTGCCGACACACGGCAGGCACGGAAGACATGTGGGCCAGACTCGATGATGCGCTCGCGTGAGGAGCGCTCTAGTAGGGGCGTCGCCGCCATTGGGGATTCTTCGGAGGGCTGTAGACTGGCGGCTAGTCGACGGTGAGGTGGTTGGTGTGAGATCTCTGGGATGAGGCCAGGGGAAGTGGGCGAAGTGCTCGGGACTAGGGACTGCCCTCAACTTTCCGCAGTAGTTTATGATAATAATTGGTGGACGAGGGAGACTAGTCCAGAGACTACCCAAAGTTGATAAATCATGTTCGAGGGAAAATGCCCAAGATTTATTATCAAAATTCAAGCTAATTTCGCCGATTTTGTTCTGCCGTTCATTAGACATCATCCAACGGCCTTTGGTCTCTGGGATTCGCTGCTACAGTGTCATCGAGTACTATTTTCTACCCAATTCCAGAAACATCCATAAAGCTAGTACAGTAGATAGCTTTCCTGCTTGTTGGCCCCACCCCATTTTTTTAATCTTTTCTTCCTTATCCCCTTCGCTCATGCTAGCAGCTACTTGCAGCCATTGCTACACCAGCGAGGTGATCTCTATATGATAGGCACGGTTTTAGTAAGACAGCAAGTTGTAGATAGCTAACCATGAGACACATGCCTCTCTGGTTGAGACTGAGCTCGCTCTTGTGATTGGGCTCCAATGGTCGAGGTGAGTCACAGCTGCAATGACAGAGGTTTGTGCTGAATTAATTAGCACAGAGGCGTAACTAGCACTAGATGGAGAAGGCATAGTACACATATCGGACACGAAGTCGCGTCTGGCGAGCAGCTCGCATTCACTTGCATCAGTGCGGTACAACAAAGATGATGAAGAAGGATTGGAGCTTTGAAGGTAGTCAGAAAAGTTACAAAAAATAATACGTGCAAAACTTAACCTGTATAAACGCACATGCATGGATAATTTTACATTTCTGCATGAGAAAGACATGTCAATTTTCAGTACGACATGGTTTGATTTGTCAAATTTGATGCTCCTTAATGCATTTTAAGTGAAAATTACAGGTTTATTCATTATAATTGCCGATTTTTAACGTTACGTGCAGCTGACTAGCAAACTATAAGTGTGTGATTGCTTGCTTCCAAAATAAGGATATGTAATCATTTTGTATAAGGTAGTACCAATTAGTCGTTATATTGCAGAACTTAAAGAGTTTTGAGAGATTCAACTCGTTGCTACTCCATAAGAATGGTCATGTTGACAAATTTGATCCAGTGTTGAACAGAGCCAGAAACATTTCAAAAACTTGAGCATGGAAGAGGCTAGGGGTAAATGCCCCAAGGCCAGCCGAGCCTATCGTAGGTGCCGTCCCGAGGAGGAAGTACCTTAATTTGGGGCGCGCGCGGACGCTGCTGTACCCCGAGCTCGAGACGCCGCCGTACCGGTAGCTCGACCCGCGACGAGGCATGGCGGCGGCGGCGGAAGCGGAGCGGCGGCGGCGGAAGGTAAAGCTCCTGCTGACAAACATATTAGGCACAAATGGGCAACCTTCAGTAACCCATGTTCCATTTTTTTTGTCAGGATAACCCCATGTACCACCTTCCCAATAGAAAAAGTACTGTTCAACCTTCCCCTGTTGGGCCCAATATTTCACTTTTGGGTTGCCAAGGAACATCTACATGGTAATTGTTATCGGTCTACTTGCTCCGGCCGTCGAAGCCCAATAACTTCAAATGGGCCTTTCTGCTCATGCAATTTCGGCCCTTTTCTAATGAAACACAGATCCTATGATTGGCAAAAAAAAAATACACGGAGATTCTACATAAAAGTTGTTTTTATTTATTTTGAATTATAGGGTTCCAATTTTTGAAACTGCTCATGCCCAATATGAAAATCCTTGATCGCTCCATACCCACATGGATAACGGTATTTTTAAAAATTCATAAAGTGGATTTGAAATTTAAAACATATCCTAATAATTCCTTGATTTAATCTATCAACTTGCAAGATCTTGGAGCCAAAGAGCTTGTATTAGTCTGCGAAAATAATACTGATAAACCTGTCGTTAACAAGAAATGAAGGTTTATCGTTCAGAGAGGATGCCATGTGGGACCCATGAGACAGTACCGTCCTCAACGTTTCAAAGAAAAAGGCAAGTAGCCCGAAAATAGGGGTAAAAAATAAATCCTACAAAGGAAACATTTATAGTTCATAGAGGCTGACATGTGGGACCGATCTGCCAGCTGCATCCTCATCATTTCGAAGTCGGCAGGGATCAGAAGAAAAAGGCAAATAGCCAGAAATTAGGGGTCAAAAATAAATCCAAAAAGGAAACTTATATTCTTCATAGAGGATGACATGTGGGACCGACCTGCCAGCAGCGTCCTCATCGTTTCAAAGGCCGCAGGGGATCAAAAGAAAAAGGCAAATAGCCAGAAATTAGGGGTAAAAAAAATACAACAAAGGAAAGGTTTATTGTTCATAGAGGCTGACTTGTGGGACCCATGAGCCAGCGGCGACCTCAATTTCAAAGGCGGCATATGATCGAAAAGAAAAAGGCAAGTTAGCAAAAATCAGTGGGTAAAAAAAATCTAAGAAATGAAACTTTATTGTACAGTCCCATGAGCCAGCACCTTACTCAACGTTTCAGTGGCGGCATGAGATAGAAAGAAAAAGGAAAGTGACCAAATATCAGGAGCAAAAAATAATCCAAGAAAAGAAACTTTTATTGTACATAGATGATGACATATGGGTCCCACTTATACAAGCTCTTTCGCTCGAAGATCTTGCAAGTTGATTGTACATAGAGGATGACATGCGGGCCCCTTGTGTCAGCAGCTTACTCAACGTTTCCAAGGCGGCAGGGGATCAAAAGAAAAAAGGAAGTAGCCAGAAATTAGCGGTAAACAATAACTCCAAGGAAGGAAACTTTTATTGTTCATAGAGTATGACATGCGGGACCCATGCGCTAGCAGCTTCCTCAACGTTTCAAAGGGGGCATGAGATCGAAAGAAAAAGACAAGTGACCAAATATCAGGAGCCAAAAATAATCCAAGAAAAGAAACTTTATTGTACATAAAAGATGACATGCGGGTCCCATTTTGCAGCAGCGGTGTCAACGTTTCAAATGCGGCTTGAGATCAAAAGAAAAAGAGTAGCCAGAAATTAGGGGTAAAAAAACTCCCAGAAAAGAAAGTTGATTGTACATAGAGGATGGCATGCGGGTCCCATGACCCAGCACCTTACTCAACGTTTCAGAGGCGGCATGAGATCGAAAGAAAAAGGAAAGAGACCAAATACCAGGAGCAAAAAATAATCCAAGAAAAAGAAACTTTTATTGTACATAGAGGATGACATATGGGTCCCACTTATACAAGCTCTTCCGCCCCAAGATCTTGCAAGTTGATTGTACATAGAGGATGACATGCGGGCCCCTTGTGTCAGCAGCTTAATCAATGTTTCCAAGGCGGCAGGGGATCAAAAGAAAAAGGAAACAGCCAAAAATAAGAGGGTGAAAAAATCCAAGAAAAGAAACTTTTATAGTATCGAGGATGACATGTGGGTCCCATGAGCCAGCAGCTTCTCAACGTTTCAGAGGCTGCATGAGATCGAAAGAAAAAGGCAAGTGACCAAAAATAAGGGGGTAAAAAAAATCCAAGAAAAGAGACTTGATTGTACATAGAGGATGACATGCGGGTCCCACCAGTCAGCAGCTTACTAACGTTTCCAAGGCGGCAGGGGATGAAAAGAAAAAGGAAATAGCCAAAGATCAGAGGGTGAAAAAAATCAAAGAAAAGAAACTTTTATAGTACATAGAGGATGACATGTGGGTCCCATGGGCCAGCAGGTTCCTCAACGTTTTCAAGGGCGGCATGAGATCGAAAGAAAAAGGCAAGTGACCAAAAATCAGAGGGTGAAAAATAATCCAAAAAAAGAAACTTTTATTGTACATAGAGGATGACATGCTGTCCCAACGTTTCAAATGCGGTTTGAGATCAAAAGAAAAAGAAAGTAGCCAGAAATTAGGGGGTAAAAAAACTCCAAGAAAAGAAAATTGATTGTACATAGAGGATGACATGCGGGTCCCACGAGTTTGCAGCTTACTCAACGTTTCCAAGGCGGCAGGGGATCAAAAGAAAAAGGAAATAGCCAAAAATCAGAGAGTGAAAAAAAACCCAAGAAAATAAACTTTTGTAGTACATAGAGGATGACATGCGGGTCCCATGAGCCAGCAGGTTCCTCAACGTTTCAAACGTGGCATGGGATCGAAGGAAAAAGGCAAGTGACCAAATATCAGGAGCCAAAAATAATCCAAGAAAAGAAACTTTATTGTACATAGAGGATGACATGCGGGTCCCATTTTGCAGCAGCGGTCCCAACGTTTCAAATGCGGCTTGAGATCAAAAGAAAAAGAAAGTAGCCAGAAATTAGGGGGTCAAAAAAAACTCCAAGAAAGGAAAGCTTTATCGTTCATACAGGCTGACATGTGGGACCTATGAGCCAGCAGCTTACTGAACGTTTCAAAGGCGGCAGGGGATCAAAAGAAAAAGGAAATAGCCAAAAATCAGAGGGTGAAAAAAAATCCAAGAAATCAAACTTTTATTGTACATAGAGGATGACATGCGGGTCCCATGAGC
Source organism: Lolium multiflorum (assembly GCA_030979885.1). Taxonomy (NCBI): domain Eukaryota; kingdom Viridiplantae; phylum Streptophyta; class Magnoliopsida; order Poales; family Poaceae; genus Lolium; species Lolium multiflorum. The sequence goes on along the minus strand of CM061747.1, from coordinate 50,231,557 downwards.
CAGCAGATTCCTCAACGTTTCAAACGTGGCATGAGATCGAAAGAAAAAGGCAAGTGACCAAATATCAGGAGCCAAAAATAATCCAAGAAAAGAAACTTTATTGTACATAGAGGATGACATGCGGGTCCCATTTTGCAGCAGCGGTCTCAACGTTTCCAAGGCGGCACAGGACCAAAAGAAAAATGAAGTAGCCAGAAATCAGGGGGTGAAAAAAATCCAAGAAAAGAAAGATTTCAATTGGGCTGCATCTAGACATCTGGGCCTTCGAACTATCCTTCTGGGCCTTTTGACACGTACAATTTCAGCCCACTCCAGAACATGATAGTTCGGATTTTTCTCAAAAAAAAAACAGGAAAGTCCTATGCTTCGCCAAAACAAAAAACAAGGAGATTCAAGATATATGTTGTAAAAATAAAGATTTAATTTATCCGTTTGCAATAGCTCAGAGCGCAATACACTGTTTATTGTCTGCAAAATAATCAAGATATCACATGTTTCTTGTACGGGGAGGCTGACATCGTGGACCCATGAGCCAGCAGCGTCGTTTTAAAGGCGGCAGGGGATGGAAAGAAAAAATAAACCAAAAATCTGTTGGTAAAAAATCCAAGAAAAGAAACATTTTCGTTCTGAGAGGATGACATGCGGGACCCATGAGGCAGCAGCGTCCTCAGCGCTTATTGTTCATAGAGGCTGACATGTGGGACCCGTGAGCCAGCAGCGTCCTCAACGTTTTAAAGGCGGCAGGATATCGAAAGAAAAAATAAGCCAAAAATCATTTGGTAAACAATATCCAAGAAAAGAAACATTTACCGTTCTGAGAGGATGACATGCGGGACCCATGAGGCAGCAGCATCCTCAACGATTCCAAGGCGGCAGGGGATCAAAGAAAAAAAAAGGAAATATCCAGAAATTAATTAGGGGTTCAAAAAAATCCATCAAAGGAAACTTTTATTGTTCATAGAGGATGACTTGTGGGACCGACCTGCCAACAGCGTCCTCATCGTTTCAAAGGGGCAGGAGATCCAAAGAAAAAGGCAAATAGCCAGAAATTAGGGGTCAAAAATAACTCCAAGAAAGGAAACTTTTATTGTTCGTAGAGGATGACATGCGGGACCCATGAGCCAGCAGCTTACTCAACGTTTCAAAGGCGGCATGAGATCGAAAGAAAAAGGCAAGTGACAAAATATCAGGAGCAAAAGATAATCCAAGAAAAGAAACTTTATTGTACATAGAGGATGACATGTGGGTCCCATTTTGCAGCAGCGGTCTCAATGTTTGTAATGCGGCTTGAGATCAAAAGAAAAAGAAAGTAGCTAGTAATTAGGGGGTGAAAAAAAATCCAAGAAAGGAAAGTTGATGGACATAGAGGATGACATGCGGGTCCCTTGAGCCAACAGCTTACTCAACGTTTCAAAGGGGGCAGGGGATCAAAAGAAAAAGGCAAGCCAAAAATCAGAGGGTGAAAAAAATCCAACAAAGGAAACTTTTATAGCACATAGAGGATGACATGCGGGTCCCATGAGCCAGCAGGTTCCTCAACGTTTCAAACGTGGCATGAGATCGAAAGAAAAAGGCAAGTGCCCAAATATGAGGAGCCAAAAATAATTCAAGAAAAGAAAGTTTTATAGTACATAGAGGATGACATGCGGGTCCCATTTAGCAGCAGCGGTATCAGCGTTTGAGAGGTGGCAGGGGATCAAAAGAAAAAAAGAAATTGCCAAAAATCAGATGGTGAAAAAAAACCAAGAAAAAGAACTTTTATAGTACATAGAGGATGACATGCGGGACCCATGAGCCAGCAGCTTACTCAACGTTTCAAAGGCGGCATGAGATCGAAAGAAAAAGGCAAGTGACCAAATATCAGGAGCCAAAAATAATTCAAGAAAAGAAACATGATTTACATAGAGGATGACATGCGGGTCCCATTTAGCAGCAGCGGTATCACCGTTTGAGAGGCGGCAGGGGATCGAAAGAAAAAGTCAAGTGACCAAATATGAGGTGCCAAAAAAAATCCAAGAAAAGAAAGTTTTATAGTACATAGAGGATGACATGCGGGTCCCATTTAGCAGCAGCGGTATCACCGTTTGAGAGGCAGCAGGTGATCGAAAGAAAAAGTCAAGTGACCAAATATGAGGTGCCAAAAAAATCCAAGAAAAGAAAGTTTTATAGTACATAGAGGATGACATGCGGGTCCCATTTAGCAGCAGCGGTATCACCGTTTGAGAGGCGGCAGGGGATCGAAAGAAAAAGGTAAGTGACCAAATATGAGGTGCCAAAAATAATTCAAGAAAAGAAAGTTTTATAGTACATAGAGGATGACATGCGGGTCCCAGTTAGCAGCAGCGGTATCACCGTTTGAGAGGCGGCAGGGGATCGAAAGAAAAAGGTAAGTGACCAAATTTGAGGTGCCAAAAATAATCCAGGAAAAGAAAGTTTTATAGTACATAGAGGATGACATGCGGGTCCCATTTAGCAGCAGCGGTATCACCGTTTGAGAGGCGGCAGGGGATCGAAAGAAAAAGGCAAGTGACCAAATTTGAGGTGCCAAAAATAATCCAGGAAAAGAAAGTTTTATAGTACATAGAGGATGACATGCGGGTCCCATTTAGCAGCAGCGGTATCACCGTTTGAGAGGCGGCAGGGGATCGAAAGAAAAAGGCAAGTGACCAAATTTGAGGGGCCAAAAAAACTCCAAGAAAAGAAAGTTGATTGCACATAGAGGATGACATGCGGGTCCCATTTAGCAGCAGCGGTCTCAACGTTTCCAAGGCGGCAAGGGATCAAAAGAAAAAGGAAGTAGCCAGAAATCAGGGGGTCAAAAAAATCCAAGAATAGAAAGAATTTTGGTTCATAGAGGATGACATGCGGGACCCATGATCCTGCATCGTAAACGGCTCGATCGGAGAACGTTGAACGAGATGGCGCGATCTAGAAAAAAACAATGCCAGAGAGGCTGCCATCTGGGCCCTACATCCCTCGGCGGTGCGGATTTGCGTTGACTCGGCCGGCGAACCCGAGATTTCGAGATGCACCACGTCCCGGGCCACCATACGCCACGTTTTGGCCGCTTTCGTCGGGCTAGGTGGCCTCAAAAACGAAAAAAAAAAGTTTTGACATGCACCACGGAGGGACCAAAATCGTCGGCCATGGTACACCAGCAACCACGGCGCGACTTCAACTTCGTCGGCCATGGCAACTTTTCTTGTAGTGATTATAGCTCAATCGAAGTCAGTCGCCGTCGCCCAGCCCTTATAAGTTCGTTAGTTCGTTCGAATCGATCGGTTGATATTGTTTTCCTCTCGATGTGTTTGTTTGACATTGTTTTCCGCTTTACCTATTTGCTCGAATTCGTTCGTACTGTACACTGTACTGCTCACCATTGCCCAATGTCTGTAGTCGTCGCTTGGTGCCAGTCCTCTATGGACCTGTTTGTAATCTTATTACTTCTGGGTTCTTTGCACTGCTAATACATCGGTGGATTTACGGCCAAAAAGAAGAAAGAATTTGTTGGTATTATATTGCTTTCGATTGATCTGTTCGCCCCCAAGCTTTTACAGAAGCCGCAAGAGATTCAAGGATGAAATGGCTCTCCTTGTTTGCGGTGGCGGATCTACAGGGTATGCCGTATATGCCACGGCATACCCTGCGTCCAAGCCGTGCAAGATCTTTGATAGTTTAATGAGCTGAGCAATTAATCAAGATGAGTGATGTATATGTATACATGCGGTGCTAATACATGTGGCGTGCAGCCATGCGAACACTGAGCTAGTGCATGTAACCGATTGATTAGACATCCGATTGATTTGGCCAAAATCCGGTGATAACACATGCCCCCCTGGTTTTGGTAATGATAATATCAAAACCATCTGTTTTTCCTTCGAGGGGTCATGTCGTGGCAGAGCAGAACCGTCGCAGTATTCTTCATCATGACGCCTTGCCTTCTCAACTTCTCTGCACGATTTGACAGTTTTGAATATTTTATGATTTGCCACACTTTTCTTAAAAGTGTCTATTATTTGCCACATGACCACCACATGTCTCTTTTTATTTAACCGCATCGAACAGTTCACTTCTTCATCCTCCTGCTTCAAACCAGCCATCGGCCCAAAAACCCTCCTCCTCTGTAACCATGTCTTCCTCTTCCTCCTCCCAATCCTTTTCCTCGAGTGAGCTGGAGCCAGAGGTCAGCCAGATGGAAGCGTACAATAGGCGCGCTCCCAAGCATTGGGACGAGCAAGAGTTCGACTTCGACTTCGTACCAGAGGGTCGACCCGAGGACCTCGTCTGGTCGGATGGCGACATGCCCCTGACTGACGGGGAAGATGACCTCCGATTCCTGATTGACGGAGAACTGGAGGCGGAGAGCGACGACGACGACCCTCTCTTCCGGGGTAAATTCACTTCCTCCACCAAAGAAGAAGAAGAAGAAGAAGAGGACGACGAAGACGAAGACATCTCCTCCGACACGAAGAAGGAACCAGAGGACGACACCTCCTCCGATGAACCGCCACCAAAGCGCATCCGTGGCTGGGCCTGGTCCGATGAGGAGGATGATGATGAAGAGGAAGAGGCCTCCGCTGAAGGTCACAGTAGCAGCGACGAGGAATTCGTCGACAGTAGCAATGACGGCAGCTACCCCAGCGACGACGAAGACGGCAACAGCCCTTAGAGTAGGGATTTACTAGCATAAGACTAGCCGTAGCAATCTGTTCCCCTTTTGTTGAGCAATCAGCTTCTCCTTGTAAGAAATCCCCTTTTAAATCAATGAAGATGGATAGATTCTTCCTTTTGAGGGCAATCAGCTCTTCTATGTAAGAAATCTGATCATCGATGAAGAATTTCCTCTAATTTGACTTTGTCGATTTTCTTCAAATTGATTTAGCCGATTTTCCCTCAATACTCCACTATAATAAATATAGCATATCTATGATAGTACTCTATGATACCACCCACTATGCACCCATGTTCCAAACACCACTCCCGCTGACTGTACCTTATTGTATCGAGCGATAAGCTTGATGAGCAACCCAAACAAACAAAAAAAAGACTGTACCTTATTGTACTTGCTCTTACCCGTATCTTCTCTTTCTCTTTCATCGCGAGTGCAGCTAATTCAGTTAGTCTTCCAATGAATATTAATATTTTGTCTCAATGATGTCATGTTTCGACTAACAATTAGCACTTTTGAATTCTTAGATTGCCTTTTCACACGATGCACTTCTTTTAATTTATTTTACCACATTTCAATGTGAACCTTGACCAAATAAATAGGACAACAATATCACGATCATATAATACATAAGCAGCATTGTTAGAATCGTGTTGGAAAATACTTTCTAATGATACCAGTTTTATATCAATTTTTTTATATACTTCATCCTGAAAAATATGTTTCAACTTCATCAAAACTTGCATGTATCTGCAAACTAAACTCATCTAAATACATGTATATCTACATAAAATTGAAACATCATTTTTAAATAGAGAGATATAGATTAATATTTTTTCGAAGATAAAATACGAAAAACAAGGGTGCATTGTTTATTGAAATGGAGTGAGTAGTATATATAAAATCATTTTAGTTGCCAATGATCATGTTGAGGGCCTCTATTTCTTGTTTTGCTCAGGCCCTCCGTATTCTCAGGTACGGCCCTGGTGGTCTATGAACCTGTATGTAATCTTATTACTTTTGGCTTCTTTGCACTGCTAATAGATCGGCGGAATTACGGCAAAAAAGAAGAAAGAATGTGTTGGTATTGTATTGCTTTCGATAGATCTGTTCGCCCCTCCCCCCCAAGCATTTATAGATGGCACAAGAGATTCAAGGATGAAATTGCTCTCCTTGTTCATAAGGCAAAGAGGAAATCATATCATGGGTAGAACATTATATATATATTTTGCTGCTTGGGATCTATGATCCTTTTAGTTGCTGCTCTCCAGCAACTTTTGTACATATTTCCCTCTTTTTATTAATAAAAAAATAATAAGTGGGGAAACCCAGTGGTCAGCCTAAAAAAATCTGTTCGCTAGGTAGCCGTAGTTTTGCACTCAGTTTGTTTGCTGAAATCGGCTCAAATAATGTAGCATTTATAGTTTTATATTCGACCTGTTTGCTCAGGTATGCTTGCTTACATTCGTAGGTGACCTGTTTGTTGAAATAGCTTATCGCTTCTCTGACCATCTATCTCCTCAACAGATGGACAGAACTTGGATATTATTTGACTCATTAACCACACCAACATATTTGAGTGGTATTGAAGACTTCATGAAGCACGTTAGTGATTTTACTGACGGCGACAAGACAAAGGAAGTGATTTGTCCATGCCGCGTATGTTTGAATATTGGGTCCAAGCCTCAACATGTAGTCTCAGATCATTTATTCGTTTATGGGATGGACCAGACATATATCAGGTGGATTAACCATGGTGAACACTATGATCAGCCTGACATTATTGATCCTCTTTATTCTGATGGTTATCAGCCTGAAGATCTCGTCCAGGATGAGGCTACTGCTAATTTGTTACGGGATCTGTATCCATATGCAAGCCAACAGCCCCATGGTTATCACAAAAAGCCTCTTTTCCATGACCTGATAGAAGATGCTAAGCGCTTAGTGGCCCCTGGTTCTGTTGTGTCAAGATTCGAATTAATTGTGAAATTACTTCATGACAAGTCATACCAGGGGATTACCAATAAAGCGTTCAATGCAGTTGCGAAGACATACAGCGATGCACTCCCTGGGGCTGGACTGCCAAAATCCTTTTATGAGGTGAAGCAGTACATCAAGGTACTGGGACTTGGATATGAGAAGATTGATTTTTGCAAAAATAACTGTGCACTGTTTTGGATGGAGTATAATGACCTCGATGAATGTCCAGTATGTAAGGAATCAAGATGGAAACATGATGGAGCTGGTGGTAAGAAAAAGATTCCTTGGAAGGTTCTGAGATACTTTCCACTTGTACAAAGATTGCAGAGGTTGTTTGCTTCAGAACAAACATCTCGGGAAACAAGATGGCACAAAGAGATTCTCACGCCCGACCCTGATTTACTGAGGCATCCTGCTGATGGCGATGAATGGAAGCAATTCGACCTGGATCATCCAGATTTTGCTGCAGATCCAAGGAACCTGAGACTTGGCCTTGCTACAGATGGATTCAACCCATTTGGCAACATGAGCAACTCGTATAGCATGTGGCCAGTACTAGTTACACCTTACAACCAGGCTCCCTGGACATGCACCGATCAGTCGAACTGTATGATGGCCTTACTCATCCCAGGTCCCAAATCTCCTGGGAAGGATTTTGATGTGTTCATGCAGCCTCTTATTAGAGACTTGCAAACATTATGGGAGGGTGTCCCTACACGGGATGTGTGTCAACCTAAAGAACAAAATTTTCTATTACGTGCTGCTGTACTGTATTGCACCCATGATTATCCAGCTTTGGGCACTATGTCAGGCAGAGTAACATCAGGTTATAATGCATGTGTTCACTGTGATACTGATCAGCTGGCAGTGAGGATAATAAACAAGATATGCTATATGGGCCATCGCCGTTTCCTTCCATTAGATCACAGTTTCCGAAAAAATAGAAAAAAATTGCAATTTATTGGTGATCAGGCCTGTAAAAAGACTAAACCGCAGCACTTTAAGAGTCACGAGTTGGAGGCGCACCTAGAAGCGGTCAGAAATGTTAAACCAGGAAAACCACCAGCCGCCACAGCAGGTACAGCAGAGAAGAATACAGAAGATGCAGCAGCAGTAGTAGCAGATAGAAAAAGGAAGAAGAGACGAGATGAACTGAGTCTAGCAGCTACCAAAAGGAAGATGGGAGGTGAAATAGCAGCACGTACCAAGAGGAAGGAAATGGAAAATGATAGACCGAGAATATTTTATAAGCGCAGGACCACTCTTTGGGACTTGCCGTATTGGGCTGGTAAGAAGCTTCGGCATAATATTGATATCATGCACATGGAGAAGAATATATGTGACAGCATTGTCGGCACATTACTCAACATTCCATCCAAGACAAAAGATAGCTCAAATGCTAGGATTGATTGTGCAACATTGAATGTTAACAGGCACTTGCAACTGGATCGTAATGACAAAGTGAACAAAGGCAAGGAAAAACATTATAAATTTCGAGGCGCGGAATTCACATTGCCGATGCCTAAAAGGAGATTATTTTGTGAGTACCTCCGAGGTGTGATGTTCCCGTTCGGATTTGCTTCCAACATTGCAAATTGTCTCAATGCTGAAGGAAACAAGCTCCAAGGGTTGAAAACTCACGATTGTCACATCCTGCTGCAAAGGCTTTTAGCTATTGGCATTAAAGATTTAGTGAAGCCAAATATGTACAACGTGATTGCAGAGTTGGGAAGGTTCTTTAGGGAAATATGTAGTAAAACTCTAAGCAGAGCTGTTGTAGAACGTCTTAAGGTGGACATAGCAGTAATCCTGTGCAAGCTGGAGCTGATATATCCTCCAGCCTTCTTTGATGTGATGGTGCATTTGGCTGTTCATCTACCTGATGAGGCACTTTTAAGAGGTCCGGTACAGTATGGATGGATGTACCCTATAGAACGTCGACTGTGCACTTTCAAGAATACAGTTAGGAACAAAGCTAGACCGGAGGCTTGCATTGCAGTGGCGTATATTGCTGCTGAAGCATATACATTTGCCTCAAGATATATTCCTGATATTGAGACCAGATTCAATCGGGGTCGCAGAATTTTGGAAGTTGGAGGATCTGTTTTTAAACATGGTGTTGAGCTAATAGGAAAGAGGACCGAAAAAACATTAGAGCAGTCTGAATTTGAACAGCTGTCTTGGTATGTGCTGAATAATGCTACAGAGGCTGATGAATATGTTAAGTGAGTACTATGCACACGAACTACTCAGTTCCTCGCATATACTATGAACTTGTATCAAAATGAAATATATTCAGCTGACTTGGCTATGTTTTGCAGGTTGTACATGGAAACGAATGGAAAGCTATCGGCACGTGGGAGTGGGTTTCAGGACTGGTTTGAGAAATATGTAAGATGTTCAATTGCACTCTGACTTGTCTATGTGTTTTCACATGAGATGACCTCTTGTCTATTTTGTAATCGTAGATCTCGAAACTCCATGCGGAGAATCCAGGCGCTGTTAGTGCTGATCTCCTTGTCCTATCACGTGGTCCAGATAAGAGGGTGTTGGTAGCTGCAGCTTGCAATGCCAATGGTGTCCATTACAGCTCCTATGAGCGTGAACAACATTTGAAGACACGAAATAGTGGCATCACAACCAGTGGAGATCACTTGACAACCAGAAAAAAGAGATCAGAGTCATTTGACCATTATGGTCACATAGAAGAGGTTATTCAGTTGTTCTATAGTGATAAGGTTACTGTCCGATCTGTGGTTCTATTTAAGTGTTATTGGTACAACCAAGATCCAAACAAGGGCAAAGGTGCCAGAAATGATGGGTATTTCATATCAGTCGATACTACTGCTCAGTGGTACAAGGATGATCCTTATATTTTGGTACCTCAAGCGGCCAAGGTACTTTTCTTGGAAGACAGATCTAGAAAAGGATGGCAGTATGTGCAAAAGTTTGTGGCAAGGAACATATATGATTTGGATGAGAATGCGGATCCAATAATTGGTGCCCAGCAAGATGATTTCGCTGGTTGTATGCAAACTAAAGTTGCTGACATTGATGAAACCTCGTTGGATACAGGTATCCCTGCACATGATGGAGAAGTAGATTTCACTGTTGAGGTTAGCATAGTCGACAAAGAGATGGATAAACTGAAGCTACCTGGTGAATCTCAGGAGGAGAATGGACAGGACGAGCAGGATGAGACCATGCACGAATATCAGAATGAAGACGGAGGTGATGATGATGATGATGATGATGATGATGATGATGATGATGATGATGATGATGATGATGATGATGATGATGATGATGATGATGATGATGATGATGATGAGACTCTTGTCTCTGTATCATGCTGTGAGATGAAGAACCATGATTTGTTTTGATTTTTCTATTTGGAAAATGTATGAGTCCTGAAGACAATTATCTGTTGGATTGTAATCCCATGATGACTAATTATTTATGTTTGTTGTCCTACTAAAAGTTGGTCAAACTTAATTGTGTGGAAGTAATCACATGCTGTTTGATTCATAGGGTCATATCCCATAGGAAAATAGAATGATAATAGATCAAACTAATGCAGAATATCTTATAACCACAATCAAATAGAATTTCTCTTGACATAGGATTCAAGTTGGCATGGCATCCCTATCATACAGGGTTTTTATTCATACTATGCTACAAATCGAAAATAAGATGGGTCAGCACTTTATCGCGGCAGATAGGGCAGCTGGCGTTCGTTACAAACCAGGAGAAGATGCACTTCCTATGGAACGGGTGTTTGCATCCCCGGAGACGCACCGTTGTGCGCTGCGACAGCCCCAGCATGCATATGCTGCAGTGGCCGTCCTCCGGCGCAACTAGGACCCAACTGTCCTGCAGCGCCGGCAAGTTGACGATGAGCCGGTGGTCCACCCTAAGGGTGAGGTCGAAGTGGAGGCCACCGAGCCGACGACACGCCTGCTGCCACATCAGGTGCATAACATCGTAAGGCATGATGATGTCCCACTCCTCCTCCGTGAGGTTCAGGTTCTTGAGCAGCCATACACGGGCAAGAATCTCGCGCATAGTTCGCACGACATTGCCCCCACTACGCAGCTTCCTCGGAGGCAAGCTAAGATCCAGCACCACCTCTTCGCAGGGTGTAGTGGTGATATCGTCCTCATCCAGTGGGGCAGGGAGGGGGCCGGCCATCCTCCTGAGCTCGTACGTCCTCGAGAAGAAGATGTGCACTGTCATAGTGTACGGGGACGCCTCGCCCTCGCCCACGGCCGGCGGCTCGCCGACGGAGAAGTCGGTCGTGCTTGCCGACACACGGCAGGCACGGAAGACATGTGGGCCAGACTCGATGATGCGCTCGCGTGAGGAGCGCTCTAGTAGGGGCGTCGCCGCCATTGGGGATTCTTCGGAGGGCTGTAGACAGGCGGCTAGTCGACGGTGAGGTGGTTGGTGTGAGATCTCTGGGATGAGGCCAGGGGAAGTGGGCGAAGTGCTCGGGACTAGGGACTGCCCTCAACTTTCCGCAGTAGTATGATAATAATTGGTGGACGAGGGAGACTAGTCCAGAGACTACCCAAAGTTGATAAATCATGTTCGAGGGAAAATGCCCAAGATTTATTATCAAAATTCAAGCTAATTTCGCCGATTTTGTTCTGCCGTTCATTAGACATCATCCAACGGCCTTGGTCTCTGGGATTCGCTGCTACAGTGTCATCTACTATTTTCTACCCAATTCCAGAAACATCCATAAAGCTAGTAGATAGCTTTCCTGCTTGTTGGCCCCACCCCATTTTTTAAATCTTTTCTTCCTTATCCCCTTCGCTCATGCTAGCAGCTACTTGCAGCCATTGCTACACCAGCGAGGTGATCTCTATATGATAGGCACGGTTTTAGTAAGACAGCAAGTTGTAGATAGCTAACCATGAGACACATGCCTCTCTGGTTGAGACTGAGCTCGCTCTTGTGATTGGGCTCCAATGGTCGAGGTGAGTCACAGCTGCAATGACAGAGGTTTGTGCTGAATTAATTAGCACAGAGGCGTAACTAGCACTAGATGGAGAAGGCATAGTACACATATCGGACACGAAGTCGCGTCTGGCGAGCAGCTCGCATTCACTTGCATCAGTGCGGTACAACAAAGATGATGAAGAAGGATTGGAGCTTTGAAGGTAGTCAGAAAAGTTACAAAAAATAATACGTGCAAAACTTAACCTGTATAAACGCACATGCATGGATAATTTTACATTTCTGCATGAGAAAGACATGTCAATTTTCAGTACGACATGGTTTGATTTGTCAAATTTGATGCTCCTTAATGCATTTTAAGTGAAAATTACAGGTTTATTCATTATAATTGCCGATTTTTAACGTTACGTGCAGCTGACTAGCAAACTATAAGTGTGTGATTGCTTGCTTCCAAAATAAGGATATGTAATCATTTTGTATAAGGTAGTACCAATTAGTCGTTATATTGCAGAACTTAAAGAGTTTTGAGAGATTCAACTCGTTGCTACTCCATAAGAATGGTCATGTTGACAAATTTGATCCAGTGTTGAACAGAGCCAGAAACATTTCAAAAACTTGAGCATGGAAGAGGCTAGGGGTAAATGCCCCAAGGCCAGCCGAGCCTATCGTAGGTGCCGTCCCGAGGAGGAAGTACCTTAATTTGGGGCGCGCGCGGACGCTGCTGTACCCCGAGCTCGAGACGCCGCCGTACCGGTAGCTCGACCCGCGACGAGGCATGGCGGCGGCGGCGGAAGCGGAGCGGCGGCGGCGGAAGGTAAAGCTCCTGCTGACAAACATATTAGGCACAAATGGGCAACCTTCAGTAACCCATGTTCCATTTTTTTTGTCAGGATAACCCCATGTACCACCTTCCCAATAGAAAAAGTACTGTTCAACCTTCCCCTGTTGGGCCCAATATTTCACTTTTGGGTTGCCAAGGAACATCTACATGGTAATTGTTATCGGTCTACTTGCTCCGGCCGTCGAAGCCCAATAACTTCAAATGGGCCTTTCTGCTCATGCAATTTCGGCCCTTTTCTAATGAAACACAGATCCTATGATTGGCAAAAAAAAAATACACGGAGATTCTACATAAAAGTTGTTTTTATTTATTTTGAATTATAGGGTTCCAATTTTTGAAACTGCTCATGCCCAATATGAAAATCCTTGATCGCTCCATACCCACATGGATAACGGTATTTTTAAAAATTCATAAAGTGGATTTGAAATTTAAAACATATCCTAATAATTCCTTGATTTAATCTATCAACTTGCAAGATCTTGGAGCCAAAGAGCTTGTATTAGTCTGCGAAAATAATACTGATAAACCTGTCGTTAACAAGAAATGAAGGTTTATCGTTCAGAGAGGATGCCATGTGGGACCCATGAGACAGTACCGTCCTCAACGTTTCAAAGAAAAAGGCAAGTAGCCCGAAAATAGGGGTAAAAAATAAATCCTACAAAGGAAACATTTATAGTTCATAGAGGCTGACATGTGGGACCGATCTGCCAGCTGCATCCTCATCATTTCGAAGTCGGCAGGGATCAGAAGAAAAAGGCAAATAGCCAGAAATTAGGGGTCAAAAATAAATCCAAAAAGGAAACTTATATTCTTCATAGAGGATGACATGTGGGACCGACCTCACACGTTCATCCAAAGGGCAGGGGATCGCAAGAAGCAAGTTTTCCCTCAGAAAGAAACCAAGGTTTAATCGAACCAGGAGGAGCCAAGAAGCACGTTGAAGGTTGATGGTCGCGAAATGTGATGCGGCGCAACACCAGGGATTCCGGCGCCAACTAGGAACCTGCACAACACAACCAAAGTACTTTGCCCCAACGAAACAGTGAGGTTGTCAATCTCACCGGCTTGCTGTAACAAAGGATTAAACGTATCGAGTGGAAGATGTTTGCAAAGAAAACAGTAAAACAAGTAGATTGTATGCTATGTAAAGAATAGGACCGGGGTCCACAGTTCACTAGAGGTGTCTCTCCCATAAGATAAAAGCATGTTGGGTGAACAAATTACAGTCGGGCAATTGACAAATAGAGAAAGGCATAATAATGCATATACATGACATGGTAAATATAGTGAGATTTAATCCGGGCATTACGACAAAGAACATAGACCGCCATCCAACTGCATCTATGCCTAAAAAGTCCACCTTCAGGTTATCGTCCGAACCCCCTCCAGTATTAAGTTGCAAAGCAACAGACAATTGCATTAAGTATTGTGCGTAATGTAATCAACAACTACATCCTTAGACATAGCATCAATGTTTTATCCCTAGTGGCAACAGCACATCACAACCTTAGAACTTTCTGTCACTGTCCCAGGTATCAATGAAGGCATGAACCCACTATCGAGCATAATTACTCCCTCTTGGAGTTAAGAGTAAAAACTTGGCCAGAGCCTCTACTAATAACGGAGAGCATGCAAGATCATAAACAACACATGAACAATAGATTGATAATCACCATAATCATAGTACTCTCTATCCATCGGATCCCGACAAACACAACATATAGAATTACATATAGATGATCTTGATCATGTTAGGCAGCTCACAAGATCTAACAATGAAGCACAACAAGGAGAAGACGACCATCTAGCTACTGCTATGGACCCATGGTCCAGGGGTGGACTACTCACTCATCACTCCGGAGGCGATCATGGCGATGAAGAGTCCTCCGGGAGATGAATCCCCTCTCCGGCAGGGTGCCGGAGGCGATCTCCGAATCCCCCGAGATGGGATTCGCGGCGGCGCGTCTCTGTAAGGTTTTCCGTATCGTGGCTCTCGGTACTGGGGGTTTCGCGACGGGAGCTTTAAGTAGGCGGAAGGTCAACGCGAGGGGCCACACGAGGGGCCCAGGGGGCAGGTCGGCGCGGCCAGGGCCTGGGCCGCGCCGGCCTAGCCTCTGGCCACCTCGTGGCCCCACTTCGTTAGGTCTTCGGTCTTCTGGAAGCTTCGTGCAAAAATAGGACCCTGGGCGAAAGTTTCGTCCAATTCCGAGAATATTTCTTTACTAGGATTTCTGAAACCAAAAAACAGCAACTGGCTCTTCGGCATCTTGTTAATAGGTTAGTTCCAGAAAATGCATAAATATGACATATAATGTGTATAAAACATGTAGGTATCATCAATAAAGTAGCATGGAACATAAGAAATTATCGATACGTTGGAGACGTATCAGCATCCCCAAGCTTAGTTCTGCTCGTCCCGAGCAGGTAAAACGATAACAAAGATAATTTCTGAAGTGACATGCCATCATAATCTTGATCATACTATTTGTAAACATATGTAATGAATGCAGCGATCAAAGCAATGGTAATGACATGAGTAAACAACTGAATCATATAGCAAAGACTTTTCATGAATAGTACTTCAAGACAAGCATCAATAAGTCTTGCATAAGAGTTAACTCGTAAAGCAATAAATCAAAGTAAAGGTGTTGAAGCAACACATAAGAAGATTAAGTTTCAGCGGTTGCTTTCAACTTGTAACATGTATATCTCATGGATATTGTCAACATAAAGTAATATAACAAGTGCAATATGCAAGTATGTAGGAATCAATGCACAGTTCACACAAGTGTTTGCTTCTTAAGGTGGAAGGAGATAGGTAAACTGACTCAACAATAAAAGTAAAAGAATGGTCCTTCGCAGAGGAAAGCATCGATTGCTGTATTTGTGCTAGAGCTTTTATTTTGAAAACATGAAACAATTTTGTCAACGGTAGTAATAAAGCATATGAGTTATGTAAATTATATCTTACAAGTTGCAAGTCTCACGCATAGTATACTAATAGTGCCCGCACCTTGTCCTACTTAACTTGGACTACCGGATCTTTGCATGCCATGTTTCAACCAAGTGTCACAAAGGGGTACCTCCATGCCGCCTGTACAAAGGTCCAAGGAGAATGCTCGCATTTCGGATTTCTCGCTTTTGATTATTCTCAACTTAGACATCCATACCGGGACAACATGGACAACAGATAATGGACTCCTCTTAAATGCATAAGCATGTAGCAAAGTTATTATTCTCATATGAGATTGAGGATATATGTCCAAAACTGAAACTTCCACCATGATTCATGGCTTTAGTTAGCGGCCCAATGTTCTTCTCTAACAATTTTGCATGCTCCAACCACTAAAATGATAGACCTTCAGACAAGACGGACATGCATAGCAACTCACATGATATTCAACAATAGTTGATGGCGTTCCCCAGAAGCATGGTTATCGCACAACAAGCAACTTAATAAAATATAAAGTGCATAAGTACATATTCAATACTACGATAGTTTTTAAGGCTATTTTGTCCCATGAGCTATATATTGCAAAGGCGAATGATGGAATTTTAAAGGTAGCACTCAAGCAATTTACTTTGGAATGGCGGGTAAATACCATGTAGTAGGTAGGTATGGTGGACACAAATGGCATAGTGGTTGGCTCAAGGATTTTGGATGCATGAGAAGTATTCCCTCTCGATACAAGGTTTAGGCTAGCAAGGTTATTTGAAGCAAACTCAAGGATGAACAAGTGCAGCAAAACTCACATAAAAGACATATTGTAAACATTATAAGACTCTACACCGTCTTCCTTGTTGTTCAAAACTCAATACTAGATATTATCTAGACCTTAGAGAAACCAAATATGCAAATCAAATTTTAGCAAGCTCTATGTATTTCTTCATTAATGGGTGCAAAGCATATGATGCAAGAGCTTAAACATGAGCACAACAATTGCCAAGTATCACATTATCCAAGACATTTTAGAATTACTACATGTAGCATTTTCCAATTCCAACCATATAACAAATTAACGAAGAAGAAACTTCGCCTTGAACATTATGAGTAAAGCCTAAGGACACATGTGTCCATATGCAACAGCGGAGCGTGTCTCTCTCCCACAAAGTGAATGCTAGGATCCATCTTATTCAAACAAAAACAAAAACGAAAACAAACCGACGCTCCAAGTAAAGAACACCAGATGTGACTGAATAAAAATATAGTTTCAGGGGAGGAACCTGATGATGTTGTCGATGAAGAAGGGGATGCCTTGGGCATCCCCAAGCTTAGACGCTTGAGTCTTCTTAAAATATGCAGGGATGAACCACGGGGGCATCCCCAAGCTTAGAGCTTTCACTCCTCTTGATCTTAGTATATCATTCTCCTCTCTTGACCCTTGAAAACTTCCTTCACACCAAACTTCAAGCAAACTCATTAGAGGGTTAGTGCACAATTAATAATTCACTCATTCAGAGGTGACACAATCATTATTTTCACTTCTGGACATTGCATAATGCTACTGGACATTAATGGATCAAAGAAATAAATCCAACATAGCAAAAGAGGCAATGCGAAATAAAAGGCAGAATCTGTCAAAAACAGAACAGTCCGTAAAGACGAATTTATAAATGGCACCAGACTTACTCAAATGGAAAAACTCAAAACTAATGAAAGTTGCGTATATATCTGAGGATCACGCTCGTAAATTGGCAGATTTTTTCGAATTTTCTACAGGGAATTGTGCCCAGATTCGTGACAGACAGCAATGCTGTTTCTGCGCAGCAATCCCAAATATAACATCAACTTTGACATAGAAACTTTACTTGGCACAAAAACATGATAAGGAGAGGTTGCTACAGTAGTAAACAACTTCCAAGACTCAACAAAACAAAAAATTGCTGTAGGTAAAAACATGGGTTGTCTCCCATAAGCGCTTTTCTTTAACGCCTTTCAGCTAGGCGCAGAAAGTGCAAATCAAGTATTATCGAGAGATGGTGTGTCAACCTTACCTTGGGCTTCATCTTTACCTTTCTTAATGTTTTTCTTTCCTTTTGGTTTAGGAAATATATGATTCCCCCCTGGTATAGAGGTGAATTTCAGAGTGCCTTCTCCCACATCAATGACTGCTCCCAATAATTTCAGCAAGGATCTTCCGAATATGATTTTTCCTGTTTCAATAATAAGATAATCAATGGATACTGTTCTTCCACGAATGGTTGTATGCACACCTGCAGCTATTCCCTTAGGAATTATGATAGAGTTATCAATAAGAGCTATTTCTTCTCCCCCTTTATCGACTCCCCAAAGTTTCAAAGATTTATAAATGTTTTCAGGCATAAGGCAAAATTCATACATAATATCACAATAGGCATGAAGAGTTCGATCACCGATGACAATTTTAACAGAAGGGTCCCATGATGAAGGTTTAGGATTCTCTAAGACTTGTTCAAGACGATTACGAACACAGTGATAATTATCATTTAAGCGAGATGTACTTATCTCGAGATTGTTCAATCTATTATGAATGCTAATAAGGGCTGAATCAAAGTTATTAGCTGAATCATGTGATGCAACCAATTTCTTTATGGCATTAAAAGCTTGATCCCCATTACAATGAAGGAAATCTCCTCCTACTAAAGTGTCCAAAGCATATCTATAGCGAACCATAAGACCAAAATAAAAATTACTAAGGAGCAAACTTAGAGTCATTTGAGGTTCAGTTTTGCGATAAGAAGTAAAAATTCTAGACCAAGCATCCTTAAAACTCTCCTCATCCCCTTGCTTGAAAGTGAAAACTAAGTCTTCAGGTGAAGAAGTAACAGGTTCAGAGCTAGACATGGTAATAAAAGTAACTAAAAAATTTTTGTATTTTAAATATAGAGTGCAGGACAATAAAGCAAACTAGATAGAGTAAATGCAAGTAACTAATTTTTTTGTGTTTTCGATATAGAGAGCAAGACAGTAAATAAAGTAAAACTAGCAACTAATTTTTTTGTGTTTTGTTTAGGTGCAGCAAACAAAGTAGTAAATAAAATAAAGCAAGACAAAAACAAAGTAAAGAGATTGAGAAGTGGAGACTCCCCTTGCAGCGTGTCTTGATCTCCCCGGCAACGGCGCCAGAAAAAGAGCTTGATGGCGTGTAACTCACACGTTCGTTGGGAACCCCAAGAGGAAGGTATGATGCGCACAGTAGCAAGTTTTCCCTCAGAAAGAAACCAAGGTTTAATCGAACCAGGAGGAGCCAAGAAGCACGTTGAAGGTTGATGGTCGCGAAATGTGATGCGGCGCAACACCAGGGATTCCGGCGCCAACTAGGAACCTGCACAACACAACCAAAGTACTTTGCCCCAACGAAACAGTGAGGTTGTCAATCTCACCGGCTTGCTGTAACAAAGGATTAAACGTATCGAGTGGAAGATGTTTGCAAAGAAAACAGTAAAACAAGTAGATTGTATGCTATGTAAAGAATAGGACCGGGGTCCACAGTTCACTAGAGGTGTCTCTCCCATAAGATAAAAGCATGTTGGGTGAACAAATTACAGTCGGGCAATTGACAAATAGAGAAAGGCATAATAATGCATATACATGACATGGTAAATATAGTGAGATTTAATCCGGGCATTACGACAAAGAACATAGACCGCCATCCAACTGCATCTATGCCTAAAAAGTCCACCTTCAGGTTATCGTCCGAACCCCCTCCAGTATTAAGTTGCAAAGCAACAGACAATTGCATTAAGTATTGTGCGTAATGTAATCAACAACTACATCCTTAGACATAGCATCAATGTTTTATCCCTAGTGGCAACAGCACATCACAACCTTAGAACTTTCTGTCACTGTCCCAGGTATCAATGAAGGCATGAACCCACTATCGAGCATAATTACTCCCTCTTGGAGTTAAGAGTAAAAACTTGGCCAGAGCCTCTACTAATAACGGAGAGCATGCAAGATCATAAACAACACATGAACAATAGATTGATAATCACCATAATCATAGTACTCTCTATCCATCGGATCCCGACAAACACAACATATAGAATTACATATAGATGATCTTGATCATGTTAGGCAGCTCACAAGATCTAACAATGAAGCACAACAAGGAGAAGACGACCATCTAGCTACTGCTATGGACCCATGGTCCAGGGGTGGACTACTCACTCATCACTCCGGAGGCGATCATGGCGATGAAGAGTCCTCCGGGAGATGAATCCCCTCTCCGGCAGGGTGCCGGAGGCGATCTCCGAATCCCCCGAGATGGGATTCGCGGCGGCGGCGTCTCTGTAAGGTTTTCCGTATCGTGGCTCTCGGTACTGGGGGTTTCGCGACGGGAGCTTTAAGTAGGCGGAAGGTCAACGCGAGGGGCCACACGAGGGGCCCAGGGGCAGGTCGGCGCGGCCAGGGCCTGGGCCGCGCCGGCCTAGCCTCTGGCCACCTCGTGGCCCCACTTCGTTAGGTCTTCGGTCTTCTGGAAGCTTCGTGCAAAAATAGGACCCTGGGCGAAAGTTTCGTCCAATTCCGAGAATATTTCTTTACTAGGATTTCTGAAACCAAAAACAGCAGAAAGAACTGGCTCTTCGGCATCTTGTTAATAGGTTAGTTCCAGAAAATGCATAAATATGACATATAATGTGTATAAAACATGTAGGTATCATCAATAAAGTAGCATGGAACATAAGAAATTATCGATACGTTGGAGACGTATCAATGACATGTGGGACCGACCTGCCAGCAGCGTCCTCATCGTTTCAAAGGCCGCAGGGGATCAAAAGAAAAAGGCAAATAGCCAGAAATTAGGGGTAAAAAAAATACAACAAAGGAAAGGTTTATTGTTCATAGAGGCTGACTTGTGGGACCCATGAGCCAGCGGCGACCTCAATTTCAAAGGCGGCATATGATCGAAAAGAAAAAGGCAAGTTAGCAAAAATCAGTGGGTAAAAAAAATCTAAGAAATGAAACTTTATTGTACAGTCCCATGAGCCAGCACCTTACTCAACGTTTCAGTGGCGGCATGAGATAGAAAGAAAAAGGAAAGTGACCAAATATCAGGAGCAAAAAATAATCCAAGAAAAGAAACTTTTATTGTACATAGATGATGACATATGGGTCCCACTTATACAAGCTCTTTCGCTCGAAGATCTTGCAAGTTGATTGTACATAGAGGATGACATGCGGGCCCCTTGTGTCAGCAGCTTACTCAACGTTTCCAAGGCGGCAGGGGATCAAAAGAAAAAAGGAAGTAGCCAGAAATTAGCGGTAAACAATAACTCCAAGGAAGGAAACTTTTATTGTTCATAGAGTATGACATGCGGGACCCATGCGCTAGCAGCTTCCTCAACGTTTCAAAGGGGGCATGAGATCGAAAGAAAAAGACAAGTGACCAAATATCAGGAGCCAAAAATAATCCAAGAAAAGAAACTTTATTGTACATAAAAGATGACATGCGGGTCCCATTTTGCAGCAGCGGTGTCAACGTTTCAAATGCGGCTTGAGATCAAAAGAAAAAGAGTAGCCAGAAATTAGGGGTAAAAAAACTCCCAGAAAAGAAAGTTGATTGTACATAGAGGATGGCATGCGGGTCCCATGACCCAGCACCTTACTCAACGTTTCAGAGGCGGCATGAGATCGAAAGAAAAAGGAAAGAGACCAAATACCAGGAGCAAAAAATAATCCAAGAAAAAGAAACTTTTATTGTACATAGAGGATGACATATGGGTCCCACTTATACAAGCTCTTCCGCCCCAAGATCTTGCAAGTTGATTGTACATAGAGGATGACATGCGGGCCCCTTGTGTCAGCAGCTTAATCAATGTTTCCAAGGCGGCAGGGGATCAAAAGAAAAAGGAAACAGCCAAAAATAAGAGGGTGAAAAAAATCCAAGAAAAGAAACTTTTATAGTATCGAGGATGACATGTGGGTCCCATGAGCCAGCAGCTTCTCAACGTTTCAGAGGCTGCATGAGATCGAAAGAAAAAGGCAAGTGACCAAAAATAAGGGGGTAAAAAAAATCCAAGAAAAGAGACTTGATTGTACATAGAGGATGACATGCGGGTCCCACCAGTCAGCAGCTTACTAACGTTTCCAAGGCGGCAGGGGATGAAAAGAAAAAGGAAATAGCCAAAGATCAGAGGGTGAAAAAAATCAAAGAAAAGAAACTTTTATAGTACATAGAGGATGACATGTGGGTCCCATGGGCCAGCAGGTTCCTCAACGTTTTCAAGGGCGGCATGAGATCGAAAGAAAAAGGCAAGTGACCAAAAATCAGAGGGTGAAAAATAATCCAAAAAAAGAAACTTTTATGGTACATAGAGGATGACATGCTGTCCCAACGTTTCAAATGCGGTTTGAGATCAAAAGAAAAAGAAAGTAGCCAGAAATTAGGGGGTAAAAAAACTCCAAGAAAAGAAAATTGATTGTACATAGAGGATGACATGCGGGTCCCACGAGTTTGCAGCTTACTCAACGTTTCCAAGGCGGCAGGGGATCAAAAGAAAAAGGAAATAGCCAAAAATCAGAGAGTGAAAAAAGAAAATAAACTTTTGTAGTACATAGAGGATGACATGCGGGTCCCATGAGCCAGCAGGTTCCTCAACGTTTCAAACGTGGCATGGGATCGAAGGAAAAAGGCAAGTGACCAAATATCAGGAGCCAAAAATAATCCAAGAAAAGAAACTTTATTGTACATAGAGGATGACATGCGGGTCCCATTTTGCAGCAGCGGTCCCAACGTTTCAAATGCGGCTTGAGATCAAAAGAAAAAGAAAGTAGCCAGAAATTAGGGGGTCAAAAAAACTCCAAGAAAGGAAAGCTTTATCGTTCATACAGGCTGACATGTGGGACCTATGAGCCAGCAGCTTACTCAACGTTTCAAAGGCGGCAGGGGATCAAAAGAAAAAGGAAATAGCCAAAAATCAGAGGGTGAAAAAAATTCCAAGAAATCAAACTTTTATTGTACATAGAGGATGACATGCGGGTCCCATGAGCCAGCAGATTCCTCAACGTTTCAAACGTGGCATGAGATCGAAAGAAAAAGGCAAGTGACCAAATATCAGGAGCCAAAAATAATCCAAGAAAAGAAACTTTATTGTACATAGAGGATGACATGCGGGTCCCATTTTGCAGCAGCGGTCTGAACGTTTCCAAGGCGGCACAGGACCAAAAGAAAAATGAAGTAGCCAGAAATCAGGGGGTGAAAAAAATCCAAGAAAAGAAAGATTTCAATTGGGCTGCATCTAGACATCTGGGCCTTCGAACTATCCTTCTGGGCCTTTTGACACGTACAATTTCAGCCCACTCCAGAACATGATAGTTCGGATTTTTCTCAAAAAAAAAACAGGAAAGTCCTATGCTTCGCCAAAACAAAAAACAAGGAGATTCAAGATATATGTTGTAAAAATAAAGATTTAATTTATCCGTTTGCAATAGCTCAGAGCGAAATAATCAAGATATCACATGTTTCTTGTACGGGGAGGCTGACATCGTGGACCCATGAGCCAGCAGCGTCGTTTTAAAGGCGGCAGGGGATGGAAAGAAAAAATAAACCAAAAATCTGTTGGTAAAAAATCCAAGAAAAGAAACATTTTCGTTCTGAGAGGATGACATGCGGGACCCATGAGGCAGCAGCGTCCTCAGCGCTTATTGTTCATAGAGGCTGACATGTGGGACCCGTGAGCCAGCAGCGTCCTCAACGTTTTAAAGGCGGCAGGATATCGAAAGAAAAAATAAGCCAAAAATCATTTGGTAAACAATATCCAAGAAAAGAAACATTTACCGTTCTGAGAGGATGACATGCGGGACCCATGAGGCAGCAGCATCCTCAACGATTCCAAGGCGGCAGGGGATCAAAGAAAAAAAGGAAATATCCAGAAATTAATTAGGGGTTCAAAAAAATCCATCAAAGGAAACTTTTATTGTTCATAGAGGATGACTTGTGGGACCGACCTGCCAACAGCGTCCTCATCGTTTCAAAGGGGCAGGAGATCCAAAGAAAAAGGCAAATAGCCAGAAATTAGGGGTCAAAAATAACTCCAAGAAAGGAAACTTTTATTGTTCGTAGAGGATGACATGCGGGACCCATGAGCCAGCAGCTTACTCAACGTTTCAAAGGCGGCATGAGATCGAAAGAAAAAGGCAAGTGACAAAATATCAGGAGCAAAAGATAATCCAAGAAAAGAAACTTTATTGTACATAGAGGATGACATGTGGGTCCCATTTTGCAGCAGCGGTCTCAATGTTTGTAATGCGGCTTGAGATCAAAAGAAAAAGAAAGTAGCTAGTAATTAGGGGGTGAAAAAAAATCCAAGAAAGGAAAGTTGATGGACATAGAGGATGACATGCGGGTCCCTTGAGCCAACAGCTTACTCAACGTTTCAAAGGGGGCAGGGGATCAAAAGAAAAAGGCAAGCCAAAAATCAGAGGGTGAAAAAAATCCAACAAAGGAAACTTTTATAGCACATAGAGGATGACATGCGGGTCCCATGAGCCAGCAGGTTCCTCAACGTTTCAAACGTGGCATGAGATCGAAAGAAAAAGGCAAGTGCCCAAATATGAGGAGCCAAAAATAATTCAAGAAAAGAAAGTTTTATAGTACATAGAGGATGACATGCGGGTCCCATTTAGCAGCAGCGGTATCAGCGTTTGAGAGGTGGCAGGGGATCAAAAGAAAAAAGAAATTGCCAAAAATCAGATGGTGAAAAAAAACCAAGAAAAAGAACTTTTATAGTACATAGAGGATGACATGCGGGTCCCATGAGCCTGCAGGTTCCTCAACGTTTCAAACGTGGCATGAGATCGAAAGAAAAAGGCAAGTGAAAAAATATCAGGAGCCAAAAATAATTCAAGAAAAGAAAGTTTTATAGTACATAGAGGATGACATGCGGGTCCCATTTAGCAGCAGCGGTATCACCGTTTGAGAGGCGGCAGGGATCGAAAGAAAAAGGCAAGTGAAAAAATATGAGGAGCCAAAAATAATTCAAGAAAAGAAAGTTTTATAGTACATAGAGGATGACATGCGGGTCCCATTTAGCAGCAGCGGTATCACCGTTTGAGAGGCAGCAGGGGATCGAAAGAAAAAGTCAAGTGACCAAATATGAGGTGCCAAAAAAATCCAAGAAAAGAAAGTTTTATAGTACATAGAGGATGACATGCGGGTCCCATTTAGCAGCAGCGGTATCACCGTTTGAGAGGCGGCAGGGGATCGAAAGAAAAAGGTAAGTGACCAAATATGAGGTGCCAAAAATAATTCAAGAAAAGAAAGTTTTATAGTACATAGAGGATGACATGCGGGTCCCATTTAGCAGCAGCGGTATCACCGTTTGAGAGGCGGCAGGGGATCGAAAGAAAAAGGCAAGTGACCAAATTTGAGGTGCCAAAAAAACTCCAAGAAAAGAAAGTTGATTGCACATAGAGGATGACATGCGGGTCCCATTTAGCAGCAGCGGTCTCAACGTTTCCAAGGCGGCAAGGGATCAAAAGAAAAAGGAAGTAGCCAGAAATCAGGGGGTCAAAAAAATCCAAGAATAGAAAGAATTTTGGTTCATAGAGGATGACATGCGGGACCCATGATCCTGCATCGTAAACGGCTCGATCGGAGAACGTTGAACGAGATGGCGCGATGTAGAAAAAAAACAATGCCAGAGAGGCTGCCATCTGGGCCCTACATCCCTCGGCGGTGCGGATTTGCGTTGACTCGGCCGGCGAACCCGAGATTTCGAGATGCACCACGTCCCGGGCCACCATACGCCACGTTTTGGCCGCTTTCGTCGGGCTAGGTGGCCTCAAAAACGAGAAAAAAAAGTTTTGACATGCACCACGGAGGGACCAAAATCGTCGGCCATGGTACACCAGCAACCACGGCGCGACTTCCACTTCGTCGGCCATGGCAACTTTTCTTGTAGTGAATTGCATTAAGTATGGTGCGTAATGTAATCAACAACTACATCCTTAGACATAGCATCAATGTTTTATCCCTAGTGGCAACAGCACATCCACAACCTTAGAACTTTCTGTCACTGTCCCAGATTCAATGGAGGCATGAACCCACTATCGAGCATAAATACTCCCTCTTGGAGTTAAGAGTAAAAACTTGGCCAGAGCCTCTACTAGTAACGGAGAGCATGCAAGATCATAAACAACACATGAACAATAGATTGATAATCACCATAATCATAGTACTCTCTATCCATCGGATCCCGACAAACACAACATATAGTATTACAGATAGATGATCTTGATCATGTTAGGCAGCTCACAAGATCCAACAATGAAGCACAACAAGGAGAAGACGACCATCTAGCTACTGCTATGGACCCATGGTCCAGGGGTGGACTACTCACTCATCACTCCGGAGGCGACCATGGCGGTGTAGAGTCCTCCGGGAGATGAATCCCCTCCGGCAGGTGCCGGAGGCGATCTCCTGAATCCCCGAGATGGGATTGCGGCGGCGTCTCAAGGTTTTCCGTATCGTGGCCTCTCACTGGGGGTTTCGCGACGGAAGCTTTAAGTAGGCGGAGGGTCAACGCGGGGGCCACACGAGGGGCCCGAGGAGGTCGGCGCGGCCAAGGCCTGGGCCGCGCCGCCCTGCCCTCTGGCCGCGTGGCCCCACTTCGTTATCTCTTCGGTCTTCTGGAAGCTTCGTGCAAAAATAGGACCCTGGGCGAAAGTTTCGTCCAATTCCGAGAATATTTCTTTACTAGGATTTCTGAAACCAAAAACAGCAGCAACTGGCTCTTCGGCATCTTGTTAATAGGTTAGTTCCAAAATGCATAAATATGACATATAATGTGCATAAAACATGTAGGTATCATCAATAAAGTAGAATGGAACATAAGAAATTATCGATACGTTGGAGACGTATCAGCATCCCCAAGCTTAGTTCTCGTCCCGAGCAGGTAAAACGATAACAAAGATAATTTCTGAAGTGACATGCCATCATAATCTTGATCATACTATTTGTAAACATATGTAATGAATGCAGCGATCAAAGCAAAGGTAATGACATGAGTAAACAAATGAATCATATGACAAAGACTTTTCATGAATAGTACTTCAAGACAAGCATCAATAAGTCTTGCATAAGAGTTAACTCATAAAGCAATAAATCAAAGTAAAGGTGTTGAAGCAACACATAGGAAGATTAAGTTTCAGCGGTTGCTTTCAACTTATAACATGTATATCTCATGGATATTGTCAACATAAAGTAGTATAACAAGTGCAATATGCAAGTATGTAGGAATCAATGCACAGTTCACACAAGTGTTTGCTTCTTAGGTGGAAGGAGATAGGTAAACTGACTCAACAATAAAAGTAAAAGAATGGTCCTTCAAGAGGAAAGCATCGATTGCTGTATTTGTGCTAGAGCTTTTATTTTGAAAACATGAAACAATTTTGTCAACGGTAGTAATAAAGCATATGAGTTATGAAAATTATATCTTACAAGTTGCAAGCCTCATGCATAGTATACTAATAGTGCCCGCACCTCGTCCTACTTAGCTTGGACTACCGGATCTTCGCATGCCATGTTTCAACCAAGTGTCACAAAGGGGTACCTCCATGCCGCCTGTACAAAGGTCTAAGGAGAATGCTCGCATTTTGGATTTCTCGCTTTTGATTATTCTCAACTTAGACATCCATACCGGGACAACATGGACAACAGATAATGGACTCCTCTTAAATGCATAAGCATGTAGCAACAATTATTATTCTCATATGAGATTGAGGATATATGTCCAAAACTGAAACTTCCACCATGATTCATGGTTTTAGTTAGCGGCCCAATGTTCTTCTCTAACAATTTTTGCATGCTCCAACCACTAAAATGATAGATCCTTCAGACAAGACGGACATGCATAGCAACTCACATGATATTCAACAATAGTTGATGGCGTTCCCCAGAAGCATGGTTATCGCACAACAAGCAACTTAATAAAAGATAAAGTGCATAAGTACATATTCAATACTACGATAGTTTTTAAGGCTATTTTGTCCCATGAGCTATATATTGCAAAGGTGAATGATGGAATTTTAAAGGTAGCACTCAAGCAATTTACTTTGGAATGGCGGAGAAATACCATGTAGTAGGTAGGTATGGTGGACACAAATGGCATAGTAGTTGGCTCAAGGATTTTGGATGCATGAGAAGTATTCCCTCTCGATACAAGGTTTAGGCTAGCAAGGTTATTTGAAGCAAACTCAAGGATGAACCGGTGCAGAAAAACTCACATAAAAGACATATTGTAAACATTATAAGACTCTACACCATCTTCCTTGTTGTTCAAACTCAATACTAGAAATTATCTAGACCTTAGAGAGACCAATTATGCAAACCAAATTTTAGCAAGCTCTATGTATTTCTTCATTAATAGGTGCAAAGTATATGATGCAAGAGCTTAAACATGAACACAACAATTGCCAAGTATCACATTATCCAAGACATTTTAGAATTACTACATGTAGCATTTTCCAATTCCAACCATATAACAATTTAACGAAGAAGAAACTTCGCCTTGAACATTATGAGTAAAGCCTAAGGACACATGTGTCCATATGCAACAGCGGAGCGTGTCTCTCTCCCACAAAGTGAATGCTAGGATCCATCTTATTCAAACAAAAACAAAAACGAAAACAAACCGACGCTCCAAGTAAAGAACACAAGATGTGACTGAATAAAAATATAGTTTCAGGGGAGGAACCTAATGATGTTGTCGATGAAGAAGGGGATGCCTTGGGCATCCCCAAGCTTAGACGCTTGAGTCTTCTTAGAATATGCAGGGGTGAACCACGGGGGCATCCCCAAGCTTAGAGCTTTCACTCCTCTTGATCATAGTATATCATTCTCCTCTCTTGACCCTTGAAAACTTCCTTCACACCAAACTTCAAGCAAACTCATTAGAGGGTTAGTGCATCATTAATAATTCACTCATTCAGAGGTGACACAATCATTATTTTCACTTCTGGACATTGCATAATGCTACTGGACATTAGTGGATCAAAGAAATAAATCCAACATAGCAAAAGAGGCAATGCGAAATAAAAAGCAGAATCTGTCAAAAACAGAACAGTCCGTAAAGACGAATTTAAAGTTGGCACTAGACTTGCTCAAATGGAAAAACTCAAAACTAATGAAAGTTGCGTACATATCTGAGGATCACGCTCGTAAATTGGCAGATTTTTTCGAATTTTCTACAGGGAACTGTGCCCAGATTCGTGACAGACAGCAATGCTGTTTCTGCGCAGCGATCCCAAATATAACATCAACTTTGACATAGAAACTTTACTTGGCACAAAAACATGATAAGGAGAGGTTGCTACAGTAGTAAACAACTTCCAAGACTCAACAAAACAAAAAATTGCTGTAGGTAAAAACATGGGTTGTCTCCCATAAGCGCTTTTCTTTAACGCCTTTCAGCTAGGCGCAGAAAGTGCAAATCAAGTAACATCGAGAGTAGAAGCATCAACATTATTATTTTTCATGCAAACACAACTTGTTGCAGAGGGTACTTTAGGTGCTCCATTATCTAAATTTTCTATGGTGGTGCTAGGGGTTTTAGCAATTTTAGGCCTATAGTAATTCTTTTGTTTAGGCACTTTAGAAGCATACATGAATTTTTGCTCTTTACCCACATAAGCTTTCTCATTATACTTGAGAGAAGAAAAGGTTGAACCCAAGGTTCCCATAGCTTTTTCAAGTTCATCAATCCTATTGGTTTGATTATCATGGACAACACAAGTTCCTAGGACACTAATTTTTTCATCAATTCCTCCTAAGGATTTATCAAGTTCATAAGTTTTGTCAAATAACATTCCCAATTTAGTTTCAACACTTGAAAATTTTTTCTCTATGGTTTCCAATTTTTTCATAACATCTTCAAGAGAGATTTCAATTTTAACTTCATTAACAGGTGGTATTCCAACTAGACTCTCAATGATGCAACTAGCTTCTAAAGCGGGAGTACCTAGGAAATTACCTCCCGAAAGAGTATCAAGAACATATCTATTCCAACTAGATAAACCAACATAAAAGTTCCTAAGAAGGATAGTGGTGGAGTGTTTCTTAATGCACCTTTGATGAGCATTACTAATTCTATACCAAGCATCTTTAAAACTTTCTCCACCTTGTTGCTTAAAAGAACGAACTTCAACTTCAGGATTACTCATTTTAGCAACGGTAAATAAAACAAACTAGATAAAGTAAATGCAAGTAACTAATTTTTTTGTGTTTTCGATATAGAGAGCAAGACAATAAATAAAGTAAAACTAGCAACTAATTTTTTTGTATTTTGATTTAGTGCAGCAAACAAAGTAGTAAATAAAATAAAGCAAGACAAAAACAAAGTAAAGAGATTGAGAAGTGGAGACTCCCCTTGCAGCGTGTCTTGATCTCCCCGGCAACGGCGCCAGAAAAAGTGCTGGCGTATAGTTGACGTGGGAGTTAGAAATCTCTGGGTGCAACTTTTCTTCAGGTCCCCGGCAACGGCGCCAGAAAGTGCTTGATGCGCGTAGATGTACACGTCCGTTGGGAACCCCAAGAGGAAGGTATGATGCGCACAGTGGCAAGTTTTCCTCAGTATGAAACCAAGGTTTAATCGAACCAGTAGGAGCCAAGAAGCACGTTGAAGGTTGATGGTCGCGAAATGTGATGCGGCGCAACACCAGGGATTCCGGCGCCAACGCGGAACCTGCACAACACAACCCAAGTACTTTGCCCCAACGAAACAGTGAGGTTGTCAATCTCACCGGCTTGCTGTAACAAAGGATTAAACGTATCGAGTGGAAGATGTTTGCAAAGAAAACAGTAAACACAATTGCAGTAGATTGTATGCTATGTAAAGAATAGGACCGGGGTCCACAGTTCACTAGAGGTGTCTCTCCCATAAGATAAAAGCATGTTGGGTGAACAAATTACAGTCGGGCAATTGACAAATAGAGAAAGGCATAACAATGCATATACATGATATGATAAATATAGTGAGATTTAATCGGGCATTACGACAAAGTACATAGACCGCCATCCAACTGCATCTATGCCTAAAAAGTCCACCTTCAGGTTATCATCCGAACCCCCTCCAGTATTAAGTTGCAAAGCAACAGACAATTGCATTAAGTATGGTGCGTAATGTAATCAACAACTACATCCTTAGACATAGCATCAATGTTTTATCCCTAGTGGCAACAGCACATCCACAACCTTAGAACTTTCTGTCACTGTCCCAGATTCAATGGAGGCATGAACCCACTATCGAGCATAAATACTCCCTCTTGGAGTTAAGAGTAAAAACTTGGCCAGAGCCTCTACTAGTAACGGAGAGCATGCAAGATCATAAACAACACATGAACAATAGATTGATAATCACCATAATCATAGTACTCTCTATCCATCGGATCCCGACAAACACAACATATAGTATTACAGATAAATGATCTTGATCATGTTAGGCAGCTCACAAGATCCAACAATGAAGCACAACAAGGAGAAGACGACCATCTAGCTACTGCTATGGACCCATGGTCCAGGGGTGGACTACTCACTCATCACTCCGGAGGCGACCATGGCGGTGTAGAGTCCTCCGGGAGATGAATCCCCTCTCCCAGGGTGCCGGAGGCGATCTCCTGAATCCCCCGAGATGGGATTCACGGCGGCGTCTCTGTAAGGTTTTCCGTATCGTGGCTCTCGACTGGGGGTTTCGCGACGGAAGCTTTAAGTAGGCGGAGGGTCAACGCGGGGGCCACACGAGGGCCCGAGGCTAGGTCGGCGCGGCCAAGGCCTGGCCGCGCCGCCCTGCCCTCTGGCCGCCTCGTGGCCCCACTTCGTTATCTCTTCGGTCTTCTGAAGCTTCGTGCAAAAATAGGACCCTGGGCGAAAGTTTCGTCCAATTCCGAGAATATTTCTTTACTAGGATTTCTGAAACCAAAAACAGCAGAAAACAACAACTGGCTCTTCGGCATCTTGTTAATAGGTTAGTTCCAGAAAATGCATAAATATGACATATAATGTGCATAAAACATGTAGGTATCATCAATAAAGTAGCATGGAACATAAGAAATTATCGATACGTTGGAGACGTATCAGGGGGCTTGAAGGAGGAGTAGCAACGCCGACGTTTTGTTGAGGAGGCGAGGATTCTTCTCCTTCAACTGGCGTCTCCGAAGCAACTAGAGTATGTGACGTGCTCGTTCGAGCCGCCACATCAGAAGCTGGTACTCCCTCCTCATCATCACTACGAGTAAATGTTGACAACATAAAAAACAAGATAAGCAAAAATCTTCAAGTGCAATAAAAAAAAAGAGAGAGAGGACTTACGAACTGATGAGGGTCTCAAGATATGGATCATAAGATGCCTTCTGGCGTGAAGGAACAGCTTCTTCGAGCTTGGAGGTGCCGGAATCTTCGACATCATTCCTTTTCCTTTTGTTCTTTGGAGAAACAGCAGAAGGAGGAGATTGTGCCGATGCAGTGGCTTCAGAGGCACCCTCCTTTTCATTAGATCCCGCAGATTTTCGAGAATCTGCGGGTTCATTCACAAAAGAGGGGGCATCTTGGTTATCGTCGGAGATAACGGCCCTTTCTTCGACTTCTCCACCTTCAGGAAGGGGAGGAAGCGAAACAAGATTTGGATGGTTCTATATAAAAATAAGGGAAGATGTCAAAAAGGAGTAACAACAAAAATAGCAAGGCAATAAAAAATTAAGCGACAATGTTTACCTTAGGAAGCGCATTGGTGGCGCTATATGGTTTTACACGACAAGAGGAAGGGATAGGATCTTTTTTGTTGAGAGAGGAGATTTTTTGGACAAGCCTTTCCAAATCCTTGACTTCCAGATTCGTCGACAAACGATCTGTGTCTTCATCGCCAGCATAATTCCAGAGAGGGTTTTTGCGAGCCTGAAGAGGCTGCACTCTAGTCCTAAGGAAATACGCCGTAATTTGGATGCCTGACAATTCTTTGCCACGAGTATTCTGCAACTCATGGATGCGAGTCATTAAGGCCTCTGTCGAAGCTTTTTCTTCCTCGGTAGCTTCTGCATCCCAAGAACGGCGGCGAAGGATTTTCTCGGCACCATCAAAAGGAGGGATATTGTCTTCAGCACATCCATGATTCTCCTCCCGAATATACAACCACTTCTTGCGCCACCCTTGAACTGAATCAGGGAGTTTGACGTCGAAGTAATTGACTGTGGAGCGAACAGAAATAACAACGCCGCCTATATTATAGGCGACATTGGGAGAGCCATTACGGCGACAAAGAAAATGCGCTTCCATAATGCCCAGTTAGGCTGGACACCAAGGAAGGCCTCGCAGAGGGTGATGAAGATGGAGATATGGAGGATTGAGTTGGGCGTGAGGTGGTGAAGTTGAAGACCATAAACAAAAAGCAATCCACGGAGAAAAGGATGAATGGGGGCGGAAAGACCGCGGATGAGATGATCGACAAAACTTACCCGATACCCCATTGGAGGGGTTGGGTAGCTTTCT
Organism: Lolium multiflorum; assembly: GCA_030979885.1. Classification (NCBI taxonomy): domain Eukaryota; kingdom Viridiplantae; phylum Streptophyta; class Magnoliopsida; order Poales; family Poaceae; genus Lolium; species Lolium multiflorum. The sequence continues at coordinate 50,198,646 of CM061747.1, read as the reverse complement.
TCACTGGGGAAGCACACCGCTTTGGGTTTCTTGCTAATCCCCAGCTTCTTCAGGAGATTGATGTCCTGGTTGGTGATCTTGGACCTTTCCCATTCCGCGGTCCCTAGATCCGCGGCAGCCATTGATGATTCAGGCGTGGTGTGCTTGGTGAATCAACGTGGTGGCATCAACAATGGCGTAGGAGCACAGCTTGGAGAAGATGAGCTCAAGGAGTTGTGGGGCGCAGGAGAAGATTTTGCAGAGGGGAGAACGGCGTGAGCAGAAGTGTTCGAGGAAGAAGAAGAAGATCTTATATAGGGGTGCGGCGAAACGTTGGACCGTTGGATGGAAAAGAGGTGTGGTAGATGATGACCACGTGATTACAAGGGTAAAAAAGTATTTTAACATTGAAGAGGTTATGGAACGTGTGCCAGAAAAAGTGGAGAACATGTGTCCCCCACTTGCACGACGTGTCAATCAGATGAGGAATTTGGACCCACAAGGCAGTGAGAGAAGCGGTTCTCGCATGTTTCCAAAACAGAAATCGTGGCTATCATCAGCAACGACGTCATCAAGGTAAAAGAAAAGCTCGACTATGAAGCTTGGAGAGATTATCGACAACGCAAGATTATTTCGGGAGCCTTTGATCAAATACAAGTTTTTGCCCAAACGCTCGGGGGCTACTTTGGAAAAATAGAAAATTTCGAGTATGACAAGATAGAAATGGCGAGAGCCTATGACCAAATGCAAGCATTTGTTCATAGCCTCGGGGGCTACTCCCATCGGGAGCGCTGGTCGCGCACCCGATAAGATACAAAAATATCGAGAAAGATTATAAATATAGCGGCAGAGGATACTAATCTGTGGAGCCTACACCCAAGCACAAGTTCTTGGCTGTAGCCTCGGGGCTACTCCCATCGGGAACGCTGTTCGCGTGCCCGATGAATCTTGATTAAAATAAAGAAACAGAAGTGAGTATATTTCGAGTTACACAGATAACTCTACATATACTCCCATCGGGAAGGCAAAATAAGTCATCAAATATGACTCGATAAAATGTGCTATTCCAACAGCCGAAAAGCACTCGACAATATATTCTCAGAGCGCTAAAAGTCGCGACAAAATCTCTGAATGCCGCAAAACTTTGCGAAGGTAAGACCCCAGATCCGTTCTGAGCGGCGTGGCACCGTCTCTGACGGCGGATTGCTACTTTTTTCCGTATCAATAGATGCGAAGAAAAATCCTAACGGACGCGTTAGGTACCCGATAAAATATGACTGGGACTCGACAGAATGGTAAGACCTTAAGCGGCACCTGTCGAAGTTTACACCAGTATCCCGAGATCATGTCCAGGGACGTGATCTTGAAGTAGGTTTTTGCGGATTGCCACTAGAGCAGTTAACTAGTACCTGATCCGTCAGATGAACTAGCCCCAACTACCGTTATCCCTGTACAAAATAGTGTTTGCATATCGAAAGATTATGTAATGAGTAAAGTTGGAGATTTTCCCTGATTCTTCGATTCAAGAAAAATCTCGGGGGCTACTGACATAGGCATCCCCAATGGGCCTGCCAAAGATGGTACCCGGGGTTTACTAAAGGCCCAGGACTCGAAGAATAAGAAGACTTGGAAGCCCATTTAGTGTTAAGGAAAGATAGTTTGTATTAGGAAAGATAGAGATTTGTAATCTTACGGGTTGGGTACGAAACCCTCCCGAACTCTGTAACTTGTGTATTACGAAACCCTCGGCTCCACCCTCTATATAAGGGGGAGTCGAGGGACGAAGAAAGGATCGAATCTACTGTCAACATAACCCTAGTTTTCACAATCGTCGAGTACTTTTCGCCTGAAACTTTCGAGATCTACTTGCCCTCTACTTCTAGCAAAACCCTAGTCTACAATTGATGCGCGTAAATGTACACGTCCGTTGGGAACCCCGAGAGGAAGGTATGATGCGCGGTGCAAGTTAAGGTTTAAGGAACCAATCCGAAGGCAAGAAGCACGAAGGTTGATGGTGGCGAAATGTGATGCGGCGCAACAACAGGGATTCCGGCGCCAACGTGGAACCTGCACAACACAATCCAAGTACTTTGCCCCAACGAAACAGTGAGGTTGTCAATCTCACCGGCTTGCTGTAACAAAGGATTAACCGTATTGTGTGGAAGATGATTGTTTGCAAGAAAACAGTAAAACAAGTATTGCAGTAGATTGTATGCTATGTAAAGAATAGGACCGGGGTCCACAGTTCACTAGAGGTGTCTCTCCCATAAGATAAAAGCATGTTGGGTGAACAAATTACAGTCGGGCAATTGACAAATAGAGAAGGGCATAACAATGCATATACATGATATGATAAATATAGTGAGATTTAATCCGGGCATTACGACAAAGTACATAGACCGCCATCCAACTGCATCTATGCCTAAAAAGTCCACCTTCAGGTTATCATCCAACCCCATTCAGTATTAAGTTGCAAAGCAACAGACAATTGCATTAAGTATGGTGCGTAATGTAATCGACAACTACATCCTTAGACATAGAATCAATGTTTTATCCCTAGTGGCAACAACACATCACAACCTTAGAACTTTCTGTCACTGTCCCAGGTGTCAATGAAGGCATGAACCCACTATCGAGCATAAATACTCCCTCTTGGAGTTAAGAGCAAAAACTTGGCCAGAGCCTCTACTAATAACGGAGAGCATGCAAGATCATAAACAACACATAAACAATAGATTGATAATCACCATAACATAGTATTCTCTATCCATCGGATCCCGACAAACACAACATATAGTATTACAGATAGATGATCTTGATCATGTTAGGCAGCTCACAAGATCCAACAATGAAGCACAACAAGGAGAAGACAACCATCTAGCTACTGCTATGGACCCATAGTCCAGGGGTGAACTACTCACTCATCACTCCGGAGGCGATCATGGCGATGAAGAGTCCTCCGGGAGATGAATCCCCTCTCCGGCAGGTGCCGGAGGCGATCTCCCGAATCCCCGAGATGGGATTCGCGGCGTCTCAAGGTTTTCCGTATCGTGGCTCTCGGATGGGGGTTTCGACGGAGGCTTTAAGTAGGCGAAAGGGTAGGTCAAGAGGCGGCGAGGGCCCACACCACAGGCCGGCGCGGCCGGGGCCTCGGGCCGCGCCTGGTGTGGCCACCTCGTGGCCCCACCGACTCCCCTTCGGTCTTCTGGAAGCTTCAAAAATAGGACCCTGGGCGGTGATTTCGTCCAATTCCAGAATATTTCGTTACTAGGATTTCTGAAACCAAAAACAGCAAAAACAACGGCTTTCGGCATCTTGTTAATAGGTTAGGTCCAGAAAATGCATAATTACACATATAATGTGCATATAACATGTAGATATCATCAATAATGAAGCATGGAACATAAGAAATTATCGATACGTTGGAGACGTATCAGCATCCCCAAGCTTAGTTCTGCTCGTCCCGAGCGGTAAAACGATAACAAAGATAATTTCTGAAGTGACATGCTACCAACATAATCTTGATCCAATAATAATGTAAAGCATCTGAACTGAGATCAAATCACAAAAAGCAAATATCTATATTGATATAAGAGATGATAATGCAAGAGTTAAACAAGCTAGAAGTTTTCATGAACTATTGCTTCAAAGACATGAAACCGCACAAGGTTCATTAAAGATGTGTTAAGTATTCAGCGTAGAAGTTCTATCCTTCATTCCAAGCATCAAGTAAATTTTCACAACATAAGAAGGATTCAGTCAAGTAAACATAAACATGAACGTCATGAATCAACTGTTTCGAAGTCTACTCAACCGGTGAGCGCAAGCATTTGGTATTAGCACCAGGATGTTATGGCATAAAGAACGTTAATGGGGGTTTGGAAGGCCAATGAGAGAAAGTCTTACAAAGCTGTAAATGATTACTAGACAAGAGGAAGTCTTATAATCGAAGCTATGCAAGGAGTAGTGATTGCCATGCAACGGATGCACATAGAGCTATATGTGTATGAAAGCTCTCCAATGGAACTAGTGGGGGTGCATCCAACTTGGTTGCTCACGAAGACCTAGAGCACTTTTGAGGAGGCTCATCATTGGAATATACAACCCAAGTTCTATAGTGTAAATTCCCCACATAGTTATACTAGTAAAACATGAAAACTCTCTCATATGGAGTGTAGGTGCTAAACATGAGCACAAATGATGACTATGAATATGCAAGTGCTAAAACATGAGCACAAGTGTGGATGAAAGATAGTAATGCTGCCCCCTTTTTCTTTATTCTCTTTTTTCTTTTCTTTTTCTTTTTCTTTTTCTTTTCTTTTTTTTCTTTTCTTTTTCTCTTTTTCTTTTTGATGGCCTCCATGGCTCTTTTCACTTTTAGGGGCAACATCCTAATATGACAACACACTTTTCGGTACAAATAACTCATAATGAATAAACATGATGTATGAAACTGTATGCCTCTGCCAGTGTAGCAGGATGTGCAATGATCTAGCGTAACATGGGTAAACCACACATCAGCTGTATAGAATCATGCAAAGCAATATACAAATAATAAATGACAACATGGTATGTAATGTAAAATGGATGTTGCATGGCAATATATCTCGGAACAGCTATGGAAATGTTGTGGTAGGTAGGTATGGTGGCTGTTTTGAGGAGATGTATGGGCTTATGTGTAGGAGAACAAGAGAAAGTCCTCCCACGGGTTTGGATGTACCGGCGAAGTATGCACAATTCTCAATGTGAGCAAAAGGCAATGCACAGTACCGAAGAGGCTAGCAAATATGGATGGTGGAAGTGCCAAAAACCGTAGCTTAACATTAGTCAAAAAGAACTCACAAGCTTATTGCAAACATCTAGCAGGTTCAACATTAAGAGCATGATTTAAAATTTTACCGACCTTCAGCACAACTTAGTCATTACGATGAACCTTTAGACATGGAAAGCTATCAAGTCCAACTACGCCTTCAACTATTTAAATAGAGTTTGTAGTACGGCACAAGCTTAAAGACAACAATCCACTACTAATTTTAACTTATTCAACCAACAAGTTTTACCATCTAAATACCTCAAAACATTTGCAAAGAATCAAGTTATCAAAGCTCAATGATCTACAAGATTATGCAAGTGTTTCATTATACCATTACCACATGCAACATTTCCTTAACCAACCGAATAACAATTTAACGAAGAAGAAACTTCGCCTTGAACATTATGAGTAAAGCCTAAGGACATATTTGTCCATATGCAACAGCGGAGCGTGTCTCTCTCCCACACAAAGAATGCTAGGATCCAACTTTATTCAAACAAAACAAAAACAAAACAAACCGACGCTCCAAGTAAAGAACACAAGATGTGACTGAATAAAAATATAGTTTCAACCTGGATGGGATGAAGAAGGGATGGCTGGGATCTCTGCGGATGAGTCTAGGCAGGGGGGGCATTAGAGCTCACTCCTCCATTATATCACTCCTCTAACCCTTGAAAACTTCCTTCACACCAAACTTCAAGCAAACTCATTAGAGGGTTAGTGCACAATTAATAATTCACACATTCAGAGGTGACACAATCATTCTTTAAACTTCTGGACATTGCATAAAGCTACTGGACATTAATGGATCAAAGAAATGAATCCAACATGGCAAAATAGGCAATGCGAAATAAAAAGGCAGAATCTGTCAAAAACAGAACAGTCCGTAAAGACGAATTTTAAAATGGCACCAGACTTGCTCAAATGGAAAAACTCAAAACTAATGAAAGTTGCGTACATATCTGAGGATCACGCTCGTAAATTGTCAGATTTTTTCGAATTTTATACAGAGACTTAGGCCCAGATTCGTGACAGACAGCAATGCTGTTTCTGCGCAGCGATCCCAAATATAACATCAACCTTGACATAGAAACTTTACTTGGCACAAAAACATGATAAGGAGAGGTTGCTACAGTAGTAAACAACTTCCAAGACTCAACAAAACAAAAAATTTCTGTAGTAAAAACATGGGTTGTCTCCCATAAGCGCTTTTCTTTAACGCCTTTCAGGCGCAGAAAGTGCAAATCAAGTAACATCAAGAGTAGAAGCATCAACATCATAATTTGTTCTAATAATAGAATCAAAAGGCAACTTCATTCTCTTTCTAGGGAAGTGTTCCATACCTTTCTTGAGAGGAAATTGATATTTAATATTACCTTCCCTCATATCAATAACAGCACCAACAGTTCGAAGAAAAGGTCTTCCCAACACAATAGGACAAGATGCATTGCATTCGATATCCAAGACAACAAAATCAACGGGGACAAGGTTATTGTTAACCGTAATGCGCACATTATCAATCCTCCCCAAAGGTTTCTTTTTAACATTATCGGCAAGATTAACATCCAAATAACAATTCTTCAATGGTGGCAAGTCAAGCATATCATAAATCTTTTTAGGCATAACAGAAATACTTGCACCAAGATCACATAAAGCATTACATTCAAAGTCATTGAATTTCATTTTAATGATGGGCTCCCAACCATCTTCTAACTTTCTAGGAATAGAAGTTTCAAGTTTTAATTTCTCTTCTCTAGCTTTTATGAGAGCATTTGTAATATGTTTTGTAAAGGCTAAATTTATAGCACTAGCATTAGGACTTTTAGCAAGTTTTTGTAAGAACTTTATAACTTCAGAGATGTGACAATCATCAAAATCTAAATCATTATGAGCTACAACAATGGGATCATTGTTCCCAAGGTTGGAAAAAATTTCAGCAGTTTTATCACAAGCAGTTTCAGTTTTAGCAATTTCAGGCAGTTTTGTACGCTTTGCACTAGGAGTAGAAACATTGCCAACACCAATTATTTTACCATTGATAGTAGGAGGTGCAGAAATATGTTAAGAATTAGCATTACTAGTGGTGGTAATAGTCCAAACTTTAGCTACATTATTCTCTTTAGCTAGTTTTTCATTTTCTTCTCTATCCCACCTAGCACGCAATTCAGCCATTAATCTTATATTCTCATTAATTCTAACTTGGATGGCATTTGCTGTAGTAGTCATCTTATTATCAATATCATTATTAGGCATAACTTTAATTTTAAAAGATTAACATCAGAGGCAAGTCTATCAACTCTAGAAGCAAGAATATCAATTTTATCAAGCTTTTCCTCAACAGATTTGTTAAAAGCAGTTTGTGTACTAATAAATTCTTTAAGCATAGCTTCAAGACCAGGGGGTACACTCCTATTATTGTTGTAAGAATTTCCATAAGAATTACCATAACCATTACCATTAGCAGGAGGATATGGCCTATAGTTATTACCAGAGTTGTTCCTATAAGCATTGTTGTTGAAATTATTATTTTTCATTAAATTCACATCAACATTTTCTTCTTGAGCAACCAATGAAGCTAAAGGAACATTATTAGGATCAACATTAGATCTACCATTCACAAGCATAGACATAATCACATCAATCTTATCACTCAAGGAAGAGGTTTCTTCAACAAAATTTACCTTCTTACCTTGTGGAGCTCTTTCCGTGTGCCATTCAGAGTAATTTATCATCATATCATCAAGAAGTTTTGTAGCCGCCCCCAAAGTGATGGACATAAAGGTACCTCCAGCAGCTGAATCCAATAAATTTCATGAAGAAAAATTTAGTCCTGCATAGAAGGTTTGGATGATCATCCAAGTAGTCAGTCCATGGGTTGGGCAATTCTTTACCAAAGTTTTCATTCTCTCCCATGCTTGAGCAACATGTTCAGTATCTAATTGCTTAAAATTCATTATGCTACTTCTCAAAGATATAATTTTAGCGGGAGGATAATATCTACCAATAAAAGCATCCTTACATTTAGTCCATGAATCAATACTATTCTTAGGCAAAGATAGCAACCAATCTTTAGCTCTTCCTCTTAATGAGAAAGGAAACACTTTCAATTTAATAATATCACCATCTACATCCTTATATTTTTGCATTTCACAAAGTTCAACAAAATTATTAAGATGGGCAGCAGCATCATCAGAACTAATACCAGAAAATTGATCTCTCATGACAAGATTTAGTAACGCAGGTTTAATTTCAAAGAATTCTGCTGTAGTAGCAGGTGGAGCAATAGGTGTGCATAGGAAATCATTATTATTTGCATTTGTGAAGTCACACAACTTAGTATTTTCAGGGGTATTCATTTTAGAACGGTAAATAAAACAAACTAGATAAAGTAAATGCAAGTAACTAATTTTTTTGTGTTTTTGATATAGTGAGCAAGACAGTAAATAAAGTAAAACTAGCAACTAATTTTTGTGTGTTTTGTTTAGGTGCAGCAAACAAAGTAGTAAATAAAATAAAGCAAGACAAAAACAAAGTAAAGAGATTGAGAAGTGGAGACTCCCCTTGCAGCGTGTCTTGATCTCCCCGCCAACGGCGCCAGAAAACAGGCTTGATGCGCGTAAATGTACACGTCCGTTGGGAACCCCAAGAGGAAGGTATGATGCGCACAGTGGCAAGTTTTCCCTCAGAAAGAAACCAAGGTTTAATCGAACCAGGAGGAGCCAAGAAGCACGTTGAAGGTTGATGGTGGCGAAATGTGATGCGGCGCAACAACAGGGATTCCGGCGCCAACGTGGAACCTGCACAACACAACCCAAGTACTTTGCCCCAACGAAACAGTGAGGTTGTCAATCTCACCGGCTTGCTGTAACAAAGGATTAACCGTATTGTGTGGATGATTGTTCGCAAGAAAACAGTAAAACAAGTATTGCAGTAGATTGTATGCTATGTAAAGAATAGGACCGGGGTCCACAGTTCACTAGAGGTGTCTCTCTCATAAGATAAAAGCATGTTGGGTGAATAAATTACAGTCGGGCAATTGACAAATAGAGAAGGGCATAACAATGCATATACATGATATGATAAATATAGTGAGATTTAATCCGGGCATTACGACAAAGTACATAGACCGCCATCCAACTGCATCTATGCCTAAAAAGTCCACCTTCAGGTTATCATCCGAACCCCATTCAGTATTAAGTTGCAAAGCAACAGACAATTGCATTAAGTATGGTGCGTAATGTAATCGACAACTACATCCTTAGACATAGAATCAATGTTTTATCCCTAGTGGCAACAACACATCACAACCTTAGAACTTTCTGTCACTGTCCCAGGTGTCAATGAAGGCATGAACCCACTATCGAGCATAAATACTCCCTCTTGGAGTTAAGAGCAAAAACTTGGCCAGAGCCTCTACTAATAACGGAGAGCATGCAAGATCATAAACAACACATAAACAATAGATTGATAATCACCATAACATAGTATTCTCTATCCATCGGATCCCGACAAACACAACATATAGTATTACAGATAGATGATCTTGATCATGTTAGGCAGCTCACAAGATCCAACAATGAAGCACAACAAGGAGAAGACAACCATCTAGCTACTGCTATGGACCCATAGTCCAGGGGTGAACTACTCACTCATCACTCCGGAGGCGATCATGGCGATGAAGAGTCCTCCGGGAGATGAATCCCCTCTCCGGCAGGGTGCCGGAGGCGATCTCCGAATCCCCGAGATGGGATTCGGCGGCGGCGTCTCAAGGTTTTCCGTATCGTGGCTCTCGGTACTGGGGGTTTCGCGACGGAGGCTTTAAGTAGGCGAAAGGGTATGTCAAGAGGCGGCGCGAGGCCCACACCACAGGCCGCGCGGCCAGGGCCTGGGCCGCGCCGCCCTATGGTGTGGCCACCTCGTGGCCCCACTTCGACTCCCCTTCTTCTGGAAGCTTCGTGCAAAAATAGGACCCTGGGCGGTGATTTCGTCCAATTCCGAGAATATTTCGTTACTAGGATTTCGAAACCAAAAACAGCAGAAAACAGAACTGGCTCTTCGGCATCTTGTTAATAGGTTAGTTCCAGAAAATGCGTAATTACGACATATAATGTGCATATAACATGTAGATATCATCAATAATGAAGCATGGAACATAAGAAATTATCGATACGTTGGAGACGTATCAACAATCTGTAGGCATTGACAAATTAATCCTTTGTCACCGACGCCTTCTTCGTCCGAGGAGGATTCAGACGACGAAGAACGAGCGTCATCATCCAACGCCTCTGGCAGTCCCTCCACACGCTCGCTAATGTCAACGAACGCGGACCAGTATCCTGGCTCGGCAGCAAACTGGGCGACCATCTGCTCCAATGGGCCGGTGCTATGGCCTGCAGTCAGTGCCTCATGCTCTGATTGGCCTATCGTGCCTGCTGCAGTCAGGGCCAAATGCTCCGATTGAATGGTGCTTGGTCCTGTGACGATGGCCATCTCCTCTTCACCAGCGCCGGTACTACTTCCGGCACCATCATCACCTGATATAAACTGAACATACACCATGGGCTCTCCGTACATAGCAGCACCAGGTGTGCTTGCAAACCTCATGTACGTACCCCAATTTCTATCACTCTTTACCTCCCGCAAACTCCAACGGGCAGGTGTCCCATCATTCCCTCCTACGACGATGAGAGCCTCAACGGTCATCTTCTTCCCACGCATCTCACGCCCAAACTGTGCTCGGATGCATCTTCTAACATCCAAAAATTCTCTATTGACCATATCTGTCACTACAACTTTCATCGAGTCGCAGCGCGACACATCGACACCAGAAAATTCGTCGCGTACGACGTCTCCATAAAATACTAACACAGTTTCCATCGTACCTACCGCACAACCATATTTTTAAAATTATATTAGATTACAAGACAACAATATTTAACATGTGATTAATATTTTTAAATAATCATAACACAACACCATCTTTAATATTTTTAACAGCATTCCATAATAATTGTATTACAAGCCTACCGCTCACTCATTCCATAATAAATTTAACACCAAACATAACACGAGACTATTTTTTAATACGCGACAAATTTTAATACTACCAACTAAAATTAAAATAAGTACGGACGGATTTTACTACCTCTACTTCAGCCCGTGCGCTCCACTTCTAATTATATCTTAAAATACACGTTCAACATATTTACTTAAAACATTAATATTACAGCACCGTAATATTATATGTCTACTTTAACATGGATTTTGAATGGACCATTATTTCCTACTAATTTTTACCATGCTAGCTTGTACGTAACACATAAAATCATAGTCTATATCGCATACAAAAAAATATAAATTCTATACGGCACATTTAATTAGCTATCTACGGCTTAATTACATGTTACATGTCTTAATATACTACTCAATAATATGCCGTACTAATATTTTCATCCTACATATGCATGCAAATACGGAGCATGCACTACTTAAACTAATTACACTACACAATTAATTAGATTCTAACTACGTAAATAAATACAATATGCTAGCTTCTTGTAATCCTTACCTTGAGCAAAGACGGAATCAACCAGGCTGCACTCAATCAGCAGACATGAACTAACTGAGTAAGAGATATTAGCGACGCAGAGCAACAGACATCAACTAAGTGAGCAGAGACTAAGTGCGTCAAGAAAATTGAGTGTGTTCACAGTGAGAGTGAGAGCGAGTACCGTCTTTATATAGAATCGGCTCAGCTCACGGAATCGATGCATGCTTTATTTATTACACTCCGTGTAGATGTCTCAACTTTATCTACGTACAGATGCTTTTCTAACAAAAATGCATTACATACATTTATATGTAGACAAAAGTAAGACACCTATTTTTAAACGGGGGAGTACCAGAGAATCTGCGTCTGCGCACGTATCATCTCAATTTGCAACAGTTTCCCAGCAATCACACCGAAAGCACCAAAATTTGCAACAGTTAAAGTTAAAAGCACCCCAATTAGAAACAGTAGCAGCTTCTTTTACAGCAACAAAGTGCGTGCAGGTCAGATTCCTGCCGTGCTCCAAATTCCCGCGCGATGTTTGTCGGCAGCTCTTTTCGTGCATGCAGGGACGACTGTGCTGCCGGGCCCTGCCTCCACTCTCCCTGGCGGCAGCCTCCACGTCGCCCTGCCGCCCCATGCGTCGGCGGCATGGCCCACCACGCGTAACGGCGACGCGTCCAGGCAAACGTGCCGCCACCTGGTCGGGCGGCGGGTCCCTGCCGCCGCAGCCCCCGGCGGCAAGTGCCACGTGTCGGCTGGGGGGCCTGCCGCCACGCACGACGTGGTCCTTTTTGTCAATTTGCCTCAGAGGTGGTCTTTTTTGTCAATGAATTGGGGAGGGTGGTCTGTTTTGTCAAAATTTCGCTGGCAAGCACCTCCTTGCGGTGCCTCCCGCCCGCCGGCCACGACTGCCACCGCCCAACAAAGTTGTCGCCGATGAACCGACCACAATGTACATACATACTACTCATATCTATACGTACACTACACCATACAAACAAATTGATCCCTACGGGTTAGTACATGGCTATGTATACCGTTTAGTTTTTAAAAGACCAACATGCCCTTAATGAATTATGAAAAAGTATCGAGCAATCTTAGGCGTCTTTGTATTTGAGTTTGTCTGAGTTTGGCGGAGGAGTTGTGGGGCAAACCCCTTTTTTTATTTTATTCATGTTTGTATAAAAATAGTCAAAATAGTCAAGTTCAAGTTTTCAAACAATAAGAAACCAAATGAGAAGGGATAGAGAGGAAAAACGGAGTGATCGACCACAGAAAGTAAGTTTAGAGGATACCTCGCTACGTGATGTAGTGAAGACCAGTTGCGGAGCCAGTGGGTAATCATAGGTGATCAACCTACAATTCTAAATTCCAACATAAAGTGCATACCTCTGCTGATATTTGAACTTTAAGAACTCATTTGATTTGTAGGATGTGAAAAATGTAGCAATAGAAAATGCCTTGTCTAGTTAAATTCTACGGGAAGAAGGATTCTCTTTACTTGTGACGGGAAATTTTTCATTAGGTTTAACCACATTTTTTTTCCTGCAAAATTTACGCTATGAGGTTCGTATGAGATTATTTCGTGTAAGATATAATCCTATGAATCAAATGGCATCTACGTAAAAAATTCATAGAATCTCAGTTCTTCACAAATCATTTGAAAATCCTATTAGTAGGACATCTGATGAATATGTGTTACATCTTTTTCCTCCTTAACAACACTTTATGTTCTCGTTCTGCTTTTCTTAGGATGTAACTTTTTAAAATTATATTCTTGGCATAAGTATAACACATAGAATTCCTAATTTGTAAACATACTTTGAGTTGCCAAGAAAAAAAAAAGTCAACAGGGAGATTTTACGCTTTGCCGAGTTGAAGACACATCTCCAAGTCTTGCTCATCATAGACACCCGTTGTTTTCCCTTGTGTTTTTTATGTAAGAAACTGAACGCCATGGCATTTAATTCCTTTATTATTTTCTTATTTTTTTATTTTTTTAGAGGATCTTCAGCCGTCTCCCCGGGAAGGCCCCCAGGACGCCTTTTTTTTTTATCCGGATGGACGAAAAAGGCCCAGTCGCGCCCCCGGCTTCTCGTTTTCCCCTAGATTAGTCATTTCATCCATCCGGAGAGCCTAGGCCATCCCCGGGTTCCCGAAGCCCGGTCAGGGACCCCGGACGAAAAAAAAAGCGCGTGAAACGTCGAGCAGGTCCGCGTTGTCGGCGATAGAACTGGTAGTTCCCTCCATTAATTTCGTTTTCCCTCCAAAATGCGCCGCATAGAACCATTTTCCCCGCCGGTTTTCGGAGGAGCTACCTCCATTCTCCCCCATAGTTGCAGTGGGCGGCGGATGTGGAGAAGAAGTGTAACGCGAAGAGGGTGGCGGCGGCGGAGGAACAGGCGAGGCTGATCTCCATTAACTTTGGCCAGCCGCGCGTCGGCGAATTCCCCGGGCCATGGCCGACCCAAGGTATGATCGGCTCTCCTTCCTTCTCGCCGGCGTTGCCGGCCACGGCCATGTTCCAGGACACCTACGCCGCCGCCATGGCGGGGTTTACACCATCACCGTCGGCGTACGATGGTGCGATGTACGAGGGCATCTCGCCTGCCCTGCGATGTGGGCCGCTCTCCTTCTCCAACCCCGGGATGCCGCCACCGAATGAGCCTGTGATGCACGAGATGATCACATCGGGCTCCATGGCCGCCGCGTCGAGCCCGAGTTTCTTCACACAAGAGGAGGCAAGGGCGACGGAAGCCGTCGCGTCGCGGGGCGGCGTCAACCTCGACCAGGATGATCACCACGATGAGAACGACGGTACCCAAGACGTCGACGAAGAAGATGAGCATACCTACCTTGACCAGGACGTCGACGAGGAGGAAGCGCCTGAACCCACGAAGGCGCCGTCCAAGGGGAAGAAGAAAAGGAAGAAGAACTCGCCGTCAGCCGAGCCGCGGATCAAATGGACGGGCAAAGAAGAGGAGTGCCTCGCCAAAGCTTGGAAGACTGTGTCCATGAACGGCATCACTGGCGCCAATCAGAACTTCGACACGTGCTGGAAGCGGCTCAAGGTGGCGTTCGACGAGCGCAAACTCATCGATCCATACTTCAACAAGACGATGATGATACACGGCGACAAGGCAATGGGCACCCATTGGGGGATCATTCAGGCGGCATGCAGCAAGTGGCACAGCATACAGGAGGAGCTCAACAAATGTGATGTGATCGGCGAGGACTTTGAAGCAAAGGTATGCTCACTCTGCCGTGGCTCCTCCGTCGACTGTACATTGTCCGAGGTTTAATCTTGAATCGCTGGCCTGTTTTTTCAGATGCGGCGTGCGCTCGACATGTACGCGGACGACAACGACGGCCAGATGTTCAAGTACCTCAACGTGTTCGCCCGCATCGAGGAGTGCGAGAAGTGGAAGGAGGTGCGCAAGAATCTCGCCAATAACAAGGGCAAACAGTACAACCCCGACGATCCAGCACCTGCCGCGTCGGTGGGCCGCCCCGAGCTCGGCCAGAAGAAGCTGAAAGAGCAGAAGAAGGCCGGCCATCCAGCCGGCAAGTTGCAGGCGTCCTTCAACAAGTGATGGGCCAACGCAAGGGTGCACGCCGTCGGGAGGGACGACAAGCACGACGTGCGGTGGAAGGCGATGCTCGCCAACCAGGGCGTCCGGATAGCCTTGCTCAACATGGAAGAAGAGGAACACCAACCCGGCGTTCTTGATCGGTGGCAACTACGCCAACATGGACGAGGAGACGAGGGCTTGGTACGACGCCCATCGCCAAGAAATCTGATACGTCTCCAACGTATCTATAATTTTTGATGTTCCATGCTAGTTTTATGACAATACCTACATATTTTTTCACACTTTATATCATTTTTATGCATTTTCTGGAACTAACCTATTAACAAGATGCCGAAGTGCCAGTTCCTGTTTTCTTTTTGGTTTCAGAAATTCTACATAGGAAATATTCTCGGAATTGGACCCCACGAAGACAGAAGTCAATATTTGGCCGAGACGGACCCAGAGAGCCAGAGGGCCAGAGGGGGGCCAAGGGGCCCCCACACCATATGGCGGCGCGGGTGACCCCTTGGCCGCGCCCAGCTATGGGGTGGGCCCCTCGGGACCCTTCCGAGGCCGCCCTTCCGCCTATATATTATTCCAGGAGTAAAAACCCTAGGGGAATCGGTCTTCCTCCACGAAAAGTTACGTAGCCGCCGCCATCGCGAAGCCAAGTTTGGGGGACAGAAGTCTCTGTTCTAGCATGCCGCCGGGATGGGGAAGTGCCCCCGGAATCCATCTCCATCGACACCACCGCCATCTTCATCGCCGCTGCTGACTCCCATGATGAGGAGGGAGTAGTTCTCCCCGGGCTGAGGGCTCTACCGGTAGCTATGTGGTTCATCTCTCTCCCATGGTGTGATCTTTATGTGATCATGAGCTTTGTAATCTAGTTGAATATGTAGATGTTACTCTTGTCTATTATGCACTCTAGAGGTTACTTTAATATGAACTCCGGAGTCACTCTCCACGGTGTGATGGTGACAGTGTGCGCATCGTGTGTGATTCCTTTATGAAGTTGTGGAGCTTGTTTACTCCGGCTTGAGGGTGCTCTTGTAGCCCTACACAATGAATGGTGTTTGTTATCCAACAAGAGAGTGTTTGAGAGTAGCATTTATTTATTCAATTATGTGATCATTGTTGAGAGTGTCCACTAGTGAAAGTATGATTCCTAGGCCTTGTTTCTAAGCATTGAAACACCATTTCCAACAAGTTCTGCTACATGTTCGCTTGCTGCCATTTTTTTTCCAGATTGCAATTACTACTTATAATCATCCATATTACTTGTATTTCACTATCTCTTCGCCGAACTAGTGCACCTATACATCTGACAAGTGTATTAGGTGTGTTGGGGACACAAGAGACTTCTTGTATCTTAATTGCAGGGTTGCTTGAGAGGGATATCTTTGACCTCTACCTCCCCGAGTTCGATAAACCTTGGGTGATTCACTTAAGGGAAACTTGCTGTTGTTCTACAAATCTCTGCTCTTGGAGGCCCAACACTGTCTACAGGAATAGAAGCGTGCGTAGACATCAAAATCCTCCAGCCCCCGTCGGCTGCTTCGTCCTCCGCTTCGACGTCAACTCCTGTCGTGCAGACGTCGATGCTTCGCCGCCCGATGCCGCGCCAAACGAGGCTCCGGACGGGATCGCCGATGAGCCTGTAATCATCTAGTTTCTGTTTCGATCGCCGGAATGTGGCTGATCCGATCGCCGGACTTTGGCGATTCTTTTGTGTAGCAGGAAGACGATCTGTTGAAACTATCACCGCTGATGGGCGAATGCCGGGGGTGCGACTGGGAAAATGTTGCTCCCCACACCCTTTTTACATCCAATCCGGCGTTTGTTATATCCGGATTTTCGCCCGGGTGGCTCGAACAGCTGGAGATGCTCTTATTTTCAGAATCATGCATTTATAAAATAGCCTATATTTTAGGTTTGACATCTAAAGTTGAGTCGCCTGGCAATAAACGCTAGCGTATAAAAAACTGTTGAAAATTCACCCACGTGTGTTGACAGACCATCTTCCATCATGGTTATCACCATGGTTATTTTTCTTTTCCTTTTGTTTTCTGCAAAAAGTCCACCAATCTATTTGTAATCTTCAACAAAAGTTAATAAGAATTACAAAAAAGGGTATTTGGATCATCTAGCGAAGACTACAAGCACTCGAATGAGCCAAAAGCGCGATGCGGTCCACACCCCTCCCTTATTGGATCCGGATAAAGCTTGTCGTAGTAGACCTACCTGAGTAGGACAACAAGAGAGCGGCAGTCGTCACCGATGAAGAGAAGCGTAGATCAGAAGATACATAAATCAAATCCAGCGAGATCTGCCAAAGGAAAACCTCCACACGTCCTCCGGTGAAGTTAGACACATCACCGGAACGAAGGCTAGACAGAAGGACTTTATTCCATCTTTAAGGAGTCGCCACCACCACACCTTCCTGAGTAGGACACAAACCCTAAACAGACGGAGAAGAACAACCAAAACCGGAGCCCTCCCATCAAGAAGGACCGACATCCATCGCGTTTCTATGACCCTAAGGCCAGAGGAGGCGAGGCAGATTGGCGGATGCACTGACGGAAAGCAGCAAAACCCCAGTCATCTCTCTGTTTCTCACGTACTGACAAAGGGAACCAGGTCAGTACCCGTTAATTTTCTTTCCAATAAATTACAACTTCAATGTATGGAATTAGTTTTACAATTTTAGGTTCAAAATCAACATAATTCATATAGGTTCATGTTATCGCAAATGTGAAGGTCAAATACATAGCTGTCATGTCGGCATTAGGGGCATCTCTTGTTGAAAAGAAACAAAATCGTACATTCTAGCACAACACGAATTTTGATGTTAAGACGAAAAGAAGAAGCACACAGGATTCACCAAGGTAAAAAAAAAACCTTAGTGCCTTCAACTATAGTAACCAAAGTTTCTAAAAAGAATCATAATAATCAGGCCTAACTTAAATTTTCAACGTAAACTACCACGAAAAGCAAAATACACACATGAATCTTCCAGAAACAACAAAATGCGTTCAGAAACATATAATATCATGTCATCTGTGAGACTGTGACATCATCTGATGGGGTGGGGGGGGATTTAGGTGTATTCGATCCATTGTGTTATCCCATTAGAGCTGGTGATCGTTTTTGAAGCGAGACCCCTACTTGTGGTGCCAAGGCAGTGGTGCAACACTTGGCATAGTGGGGCCCCACTTGCTTTTCGCACAACGAATCTAAATTAATCCCATCAAACAATATATATGCCCAATCAACATGCATGCCACATCAACGATATATGCTTGCCGGGCTTGTGTATCAACATGTGAATAATTTTATTGATTGGATCGAAGAATTTGCAAGTTGGTAGATTAAAACTAAATATTGTTGTCAAGTTGACATACTAACGGTGTATTTTACTCTTATGGTATCCCAATAAAAGTCTCATGCAATGGAAGGTTTGAACTTTTGTGTCATAAACCTCTCAGTTCTTGTAGAATTAACAAGAACAAATAGCCTATTGCACATTTTAACACTTGCCCATTTTGCATAACCCGATGTGTAGTGTTTTTTTTTTCAGAGAGAGAAGTTAGGATCGAAGACGAAAACATGCCGGACACCCTAATGGAAAATACGCTGGATTCTCGATGATGCAGCAAGGTAGAAAAGCCTTTAAGCGCCTTCGGTTATAGTGACCAAACTTTCGAAAATAATTGCAGTAACCTGATCAAACCTAGCCTAACTATATTCGGCCACAAACCAGGAAGAAAGCTACCAACAGGAGCAAAATACAGACATGAATCTTGTACTAGGAGCTTCATATCTACAGTATGATTGTGATGTCAATTGGGACATCTTCGAATGGGGATTTCCAAATGTTCGGCACCTTGAGCTATATATCCCAATCAGCGCTGGCTGGTGATCGGTCTAGAAGCATGGCGTCGTGTACCGGTGATGCCGTGGTAGTGCAGCACTCGGCATAGTAAAACACCGTTTGGTTTTCTCACTGACGACACATCCATATCCTAACCGAGATGGAATATTTTCTTGGGTATTTTTCTATGTCAGCATGCCGTGTTGACATTCTCTGCTCGCCTGGCCTGGTTTGGACTTTGGACCTACAACATACAAATTAATTAAACGAATTTATAAATTGGTTTGAATAGTTGGCAAGTTGGTGGAGTAAACTCAATATTGCTGTCACGTTGATGTACTTCCTCCATACCGGTTTATAGGTCCATTACGATGTTTTAAGAATAAATTTGACCATTAATTTGGTTAATCAAATATAATTTATATGCCTCAAAAGTTATACCATTAGATTCGTATGCAAAAGAAGTTTCCAACCGGTATAACTTTGGTGGTAAATATTCCATATCTTGTTGATCAAATTAATGTCAAAGTTCTTCTCAAATCTAGAAATGTGCTTATAAACTGGTATAAAGGGAGTACTAACAATATGTATGCAGCTCCTGTAACTATACCAAGAAAAGTTTTTTGCAATGCAACGCAATGTTGAATTTTCGCCCCTTGAAACTTTTAGATCCCCTCTCAACAAAATGAAGCTTTTAGATCCCTTAAAAAAACACTTGCATGATTCTACTACAATAACAAGTTTTACTATGACAAGCTTTCTGGTGATGGAGGAGCGAGGACTGCGGCGTGCCTTCGGCTCGCGCTAGTGTCTGTAGTCGTCACTAGATGATCCAATAATCTATTTTTCATTTTTATTACTTTTAAATATCTTTGTTCTGCCATTGATTATTATTAATAGATAGGTGAAACTTTCGCAAAAAAAATCAGTCTTATTCTAACATAGCCTGGTTAGAAAAGCACCAACCTTGCAAATTTCCAGCAAAAATCATGAAGTTTATCCAGATTACAAAAACTCGAATCTCGATCAGAAGTTGCTTCTTGCAAAGGACCAAACAGAGGTCAATTCCCAAACCTGTCCCCAGCCCAGCAGTGTCCATGTGGATGCCCTCAATCATGCACACATGTAAGGCATCAAATATCCTGGCCGACAAGCCCACCACTAATACCACCACCACCGTCGTCCTAGATTGCTCCACAGAATCTCTGCCCTTCCTTCCTCTTCCCGAACAGCGGTGACCTCCACCACCACCACCACCACCTGTGCTCTTCTTCCACCCAAGAACCGAGCAAAGGGAGATGGCGACGGAGGGCGAGAGGTGGGTGGGCCTGGCCGTGGACTTCTCGGAGGGGAGCCGCGCGGCGCTCAAGTGGGCGGCGGACAACCTGCTCCGCACCGGCGACAGCCTGCTCCTCCTGCACGTCGTCAAGGACCCCGACTACGAGCAGAGGGAGACCATCCTCTGGGAGGCCACTGGCTCGCGTACGTGCTCTGCTAATTCAACTCTTCCTCCTCCTGATCTGCATCTTAATTGCTCGTTGCGCCAAGAAAACACCTTGATCCGTGCAAGATTCGGGTAAGTACGGGCTGCGTCAGCACGAGGATAACCGTCGCGATGATCCGCGCGCGTGTGTTCTTTCTGATGATTACTCTGCTCGTTAGTGCCTTGCTTCTTGGATTTGACCAGCTCTTTGCTGTACCAGAGCAGAGCAGCATCCACATCCTGCTCTGCTCTGGTCTGGTGGTATGAGAATTATACAAAAATAGAATAAAAAGTAGGCGAGGAACCAACTGAGGAAACATGAGCGTGTTTTGATGACGGAGCACAACTGCTGTGCTTTCTCGTGTTGTGTGTTTCTTGGAGAGAGCGGAGCTGGGAGATCAATTTATTTATGGGGTGTTTGGTTTAGGGAAAGAAACAGACAGCGAATTGACCATCTTATCCAAAATGGCTCTAACCTTTTCCGCAAAAAGCCTCCAGATCTTTTTTTTTTTCAAGCGATCCAACTGTACCATAGCAGAGCAGAGCAGCACATCCTGCTGTGCTCTTCTCTGCTCTGGTGGTATGCAAATTATAAAAAAATTGAATAAAAAGTAGGCGAGACGAGGAACCAACTGAGAAAACATGAGCGTGCTTTGACCACGGAGTACAACTGCTGTGCTTTCGTGTTGTGAGTTTCTTGGAGAGAGTAGAGCCGGGAGATCAGTTTATGGGGTGTTTGGTTTGGGGAAAGAATAGCAAATTGACCATCTGATCCAAAATGGCTCTAACCTTTTCCGGAAAAAGCCTCCAGATCTTATTTTTTTTCCAAGCGATCCAACGAAGGATCGAATTTCATTATCATCAAGATAACGAAACACAGACCAGAAGGTCAACAGCATCCAAGTGTGCCACACTGAAAGAAAAGAAGCGCCGCCTAGAGCTAACGTTTTTGGAGACCACAACGCAAAAAAGCCCCCAGATCTAACCTGTTTGCTTGGTTTGAGGAGCAGAACGCTTCGATCCATCACCATGATGAGATGATACCTCACTTTCCTTCAGTTGAGGTGAACTACTAAAATGGCCGAGAAAATGTTCTTGCTGATTACCCTGCTTGTCACTGCCTTGCTTCCTGGATTTGACCAGCTCTTTGTTGTACCAGGGCAGACAGAGCAGCAGCTACATCCTGCTCTTGCTCTGCTCTGGTGGTACGGAGATTATACAACAGAAAAAAAAGTACGCGATGAACCAACTGAGAAAACATGAGCGTGTTTTGATGACGGATCACACCTGCTGTGTTTTCGTGTTGTGTGTTTCTTGGAGAGAGCAGAGCTGGGAGATCAATTTATTTATGGGATGTTTGGTTTAGGGAAAGAAACAGACAGCGGATTGACCGAGGAGAAAGCCTCCAGATCTAACATGTTTGGTTGGTTTGAGGAGCAGAACCCTTCGATGCATCACCATGATGAGATGATACCTCACTTTTCTTCAGTTGGGGTGAACTGCTAAAATGACCGAGAAAAGGTTGCATATTAGAGGTGACATCGAAAGGATGCTCGTCTCTTACTCTCTTACAAGTGGTGGTAGTTTCTTCATGAGTTTACTTGCTTTAGGGATGCAAGCGGATCCCACCTCTAGTTAGCTTGACACCTTAACTTGCTTGTTGTGTTGTATAAAAAGCCACCAGCGGATTATTGGAAGACTACCAGTTCACGCAATTGCGTTCGTCAGACGCCAACTGTGCAGCCAAATAGAATATGATTTCTAACCACTTGTTTCAACTTGCATGTTAAAATTACTCAGGTATCATTCACATCAACCAATACAGTAACAAGTTAGCGGTAGAAAAGTGGCCTATTCTACTTTCTACTCTTGAGCAATTATATTTTGCAGCAATGTGTGTGCTTAAAGATTACAGAAGTTGAAAAATGAAAATTGTTCAGCCAAATAGATCGCTGAATGATTTCGAACCATTTGTTTCAACTTGCCTTTTACAATTACTCCAAAAAGTATCAATCTCTCCAACTAATACAATAACAAGTTTGCAGTGGAAATGTGGCCTATTCTACTTTCTACTCTTGAGCAATTATTATATTTTGTAGCAATGTGTGCTTAAAGATTACAGAACTTGAAAATTCACAATCATTGCAAGCTCTAAACAGTGCTTGTTATATTTCTTGTTAATTGAAAACATCGACGATCAAGTTATTTCCTTTTCCTTATTATAATGTTTATTGAACATTTCTAGTTCATTGATATGTATGTGTGAAATATTCTAGCTTGCTACCCCCTTATATTATCAAAGGTTGTTTTATAGTTGAAACCAGCCTACTGCTTACCACCCTCATTGCTTGCTTTGTTTAATCTCACAGCTTTGATCCCCCTTGCTGAATTCTCTGAGCCTTCCATTGCAAAGAAATATGGGGTGAAGCCCGATGCTGAAACATTGGACATGCTCAACACTATAGCCAAGCAGAAGGAGGTGATCCCACAATACCATCAAGTATTATCCTCTTACACCTCCTTCCTACATTTTTTGTAATACGGTTCTGCCTTTTCTTTTGTTGGCAGGTTACGGTGGTTTCGAAAGTCTTGTTTGGAGATCCCCGCGAGAAGCTGTGCCAAGCTATCCATGACATCCCCATGAGCTGCCTGGTTATCGGGAGCAGGGGCCTTGGAAAGCTCAAAAGGTATTACCAAGTGAATTCCAAACTATTCTTCAAGTATGTTGTTTGTTTGATCATAATACGGTGCCAATCCTTAGCATCTTTCAATTGCAGGGTGCTCTTAGGCAGCGTCAGCGATTATGTCGTGAACAACGCTGCCTGCCCTGTCACAGTTGTCAAGCCAGCGACCACCCACACCTGATCGTATTGTCGAAAATATCCACATGTGCTTTAGTTTGCTGAGTGCTATATATCCCGTTAGCTGAGGCAACTTATTGGACCATGCAGTATTATTTGTTTGTAATAATAGACAACCAGCCTGCTGATTGCTGAAGATACCCTGATGTATATTTTGCGCATGTGTTGTGTACAATTGTGTGTTATCTTCAGGCTTGGCGCCGCTGTTCGTTGCATCAGTGATGTTAATATACAGTTTCTAGAGTCTGAATAAATGAATTCTGGTAGTTTTCTGGACAGACCTTTTGCCTAGATGTCCATTGCAGATGCTAGTAGCTTCAACATTGGAGAATGAATCACATCAAGGCCTAGTTTGCTGAAGCCTAAGAGCATCTCCAGTCGCGTCCCCCAAACCGCGCCGGATCGAGTTTGGGGGATGTGTTTCGTTCGTGCCGCGTTTGGGGGACGTCGCTCCCCAGTCGCGTCCCCCAAACAAAATTTCGCAAATTTTAAACTTAACTAGATTCGATTAGATTTGTCCAAACTTACATAGATTCGAACGAAATTTGACTAACTTTAAACTAAACCTAATCTAGAACCACTTGCGGCGGCCGGAGGCGTCGTAGTAAAGTTGTACATCTCGTCGGTGACGACCTCTTGCTTGACGCGCTCGACGGGCTCGTCCTTCACCAAGCCGCTTGGTCTGCCTCGCCGTCATCGGTGAGGTCCACCAGCGGCTGCCGAGTCGCGGATGGACATGGCGATCGCCGTCCAGGTCGCCCTCCAGCGTCCTTGTCGTCCATGGACGCCAAGAACGCCGCCGCAGGCAGTCCTCGGGGTCGAGCCGGCTGCCGACTCCGCCGCGCGCCGCGCGACGCTTCCTCCGGCTCCTCCTTCACCTCCGGCCCGGGATGAGGGCGCCGCCGCGCCTCCCTTGCTGCCGCCCGCTGCCGCTACCGCCACGCCTCGTGTTGACGGGCGTCGCCGGCTCCTCCTTGACCTCCCGTTTGGGGACGGTGTAGGCGCCGACCGGTACGACGAGGACGGCGTCGATCGCGCCGGTCCCGAGGAAGAAGAGTGCGAGGAGGACGAGTACGTCGTCCTCTCGGCTGCCATTGAGGAGACGGCGGCGGCAACGACGGCATCTCCAGCCTTGGAGCGCCGTTGCGGATGCCGCGGATGACGTTGTCCAGGGTGCGCCCCGGAACGCCCTAGAACAGGCACGGCCTTCCCTGTTCCAGCTGTTGGGGCCGCCGACGAGGTTGTCGGTGCTGTGCATCTCGACGTCGTACTTCGCCTGGAAGTACATCGTCCACCAGGCGTCGTTGTCGTTGACCGCCCATGTCGGATCCAACCGCTCCTCGGCGGTGAGTTGAGCCCGACGGGCCTTGATGGCGTCCCTCCATTGGTCCGTGCGCGGCTGGCGGCGGCGGAACGCCAATGCCGTTCACGGCCATCTTCCGCCCGCCGCCGCTGGCGCCGCATGTCCGGCGGGCGGATACCGGGCGTGGTACGCCGCCCACGCCTCGCCACGGTGAGGCCGCGGCGGCGTTCGCCGCGGCGATCTTGCGGGAGGACGAGCTCGACATTTTTTGAGCGGCGAGGAGAAGATCCGGGAGGAGGCGGCGGCGACTAGAAGGATTATGAGCGGCGAGAACTGCAGGGCGTCTTAAAACGGCGCAGCGGGTGGTTGCACGCAATAACTCCGGCGCGGACGGCCACGCGGCCATGCACGACGAGACGCGTCCATGCGTCGCCTGGGAAACAGGGACGCCATTAACGTCGCTTGACCAAAGGTAGGCGACGGGGTTTAGCCTTCCGTGCCGCTGACGGGTCGGCCCGCGTTGGCCTCGCTCGTTGTGTCCGGCGTCCCGGAGCGTCCCCTGGGACGGGGACGGGCTCGGGGCGCCGGACACCGTATCGGGCCGCGCCGAACAAAAATCGTCTTTGGGGGACGCGGCTGGATCGCTTTTTTTGTCCGGCGCGCCCCAAATCCCTTTGGGGGACCCTTTGGGGGACGCGACTGAAGATGCTCTAAATATTTCTTTTGACGGTAGATTATAACTATAAGTTTGGTTCAGCATCTTACTGCTTCAGTCAAGGGCATGTTCAGCAATTCCAACATGCAGAATGTCGCAAGAAGCCTCGCCATAGTTCACAGCTAGAGCTTGGATCAACTACCGCAAGTTACAACAACAATGTCCTATCAGCTCGCGACGTTCACCTAACACTCATCCATCCACCCTGGATAACAGAATGTACAGCAGGGACCATGTTTAACCTGTCGAAGCAGCTTACAGAGGTCCGAGGAAATCGCCAACCATCGTTGCAAGGAGCTGGAACTGGCGATCTGCTTTCACCCAGCGAAAATCCAGGACCTTGAAGCGCACGATTGTGCCATTCTCCAGCTTCGAGTGGTCTTTCATGAACATCGGGTTGTCGCCACCAATGTACCTGTAGTCGCCCATCACCTTGTACGACAGAAAGATGTTCTCTATCAGTCCAGATTTCAGGAACACGCCAAGCTCGAGGATCTTCTCCACAGAGCCGACCAAGGTTTCACCCTTCCTGAGCTGGAAAAGAATCAAATGCAGTGCAGTGGGGAGGATGGCTCCCGCTTCGCATGGCGCCCCTGAGTCGCCCTCACCGACCACCGTCACCGCCGCATCGCCATTATCGCCGCCCTCTCCCTCTCGTACCAGACGAGAAGCGCTCCTCTCTGCAGTCTCTCGCGAAGGTCTGCTGACGTGCCATCGGGGTTACATCCATACGGGATCAGATCGGGTTTGGTTCTCGAAATACGATGGAGAAAGGATCCAATCCTGGCCGGAAAATCAGTTTCAGGGTTTGGAGTTTGGCGCCAGCATCATGATCGATGGTTTCAAACTCCGAGTTGGGCCGGAAACGAATTCGATTTTGTTGCGTAATCGACAGGCTGCGCCGCCCTTTGCGCGTGTGTGTCCTGTGATTCGCACGGGAGGTCCTCTGAGCCCGGTTGGATTAATGGCGGATCATGGTTCTGGGCCTCAGCCCAACACTGTTCATGGAGTCGCGTTAAGATCTGGTGGCAATCTGGACCGGCCTTCTCTCTTCCCCAGTTCTCCCGTCCGCATCAACCCTAGATCGGATTCATACGCGAAGGTAGTCTTCGTCTCAAACCCTAGTCACAATCCCAGATCTCGTGATTTCCGTCCAATAGATTCACCTCAAAATTGGCAAGGAGTGAGATCGGGAGATTGTAGATCCTTCGCCACTGTCGCATCTGCAGCTCCTAGCATGGATCGAAGGTATGGTGGCCCTCGCAGATCCCCACCTCGAAGATCTCCTGTTCGCGGTCGATCCCCACCGCGTGGATACTTTGGGTACCGTCCGCGTGTTGGATCTGAAGCGGATCGCCGGGAAGAGCAGCGGCGATGGGAGGAAGAGCGCCGCCGTGAAGATAATCGGCGCTGGGAAGATGATCGTCGCCGCGAAGAAGATCGCCGTCTTGCAGATCAAGAGCGCCTCCGTGAAGAAGAGCGAAGAAGGAGTGAAAATCGTCGTCGATTGGATGAAGATCGTCGTCGTGAAGTTGCTCGTAATACGGAGCGGCTGGCTCGGGAACGAGCACAGGAGGAGAAGCAACGCCTTGAAGACGAAGCGCGCGCAAGAGATAGATGGGCACATCGATCAGAGATGTTGCCAGGATCCTCCAATACCAACCCCTCCGCTCGAAGCAAATCCCCTGATGTAAGTCGAAACACCTCTACCATTCCTCAGTCTGATCGTGTTGATACTGTTGTCAGCAACCAGCCTGCTCTTGAAGGCCTTGCTCCAAGCATTAGAATCCCTGCTAGATCTGCTACTTTGTCCTCTGTTCCGGATCCAGTGGGGTCCTTGGTACCTCCACTGGTGATGGCTACTGCTGGTGCTTCAAATAGACAGACTTCTGTTGCTAATCCTGTTCGTTTAGCTTGTGCTTGCTGTGGCTCGAATCATTTGATACAAGTCTGTCAAGATCGTGAACCTTGGGAATATGTTGCACCATATTATGGGAGTGAGGAATTTGGCTCTGGCTTTTATTCAATTCCTGCTGCTGAACTTGAATCACCTCCTTTAGACCAGATGAATTATGCTCATATTACTGTTGAAAAGGGTGATGTTAGCAGTAGAGATATTGAGCATGAGTTTGATGTTTGGGCTGACTCCATGAAGATTAACTGGAGATTCTTTGCAAAAGTTGTCTCTCCCACAGAATTTAGGACTAGATTCCCCTCTGCAAAAGCCATTGAGGAGCTTGCTCATTTTGGTAAGCTATTCATGAAAACTGTTCCTGGTGCTATCATCAATCTGGAGAAATGGACAGGTGATATTGAACCTATCAAGATGATGGAAGAAGCATGGTTTAGAATCAAGGGGATCCCTATGAAGTTCAGAAGTAAATCAACTGTTTTTTATGCTGCTAGTCTTGCTGGGAAGCCTTTGGCTATTGACAAGAACTGCTTGAGAAACTTTGCTTATGTCAGGGTCAAGATTGGATGTCAGGATCTTTCTCTGATTCCTAACACAAGGATTGCTGCAATCAAAAAGGGCTTTTATGAGTTGCAGTACACCAGGGAACTCTTTGAACCAAGTCCTCCTCCTGCTGTTAGGACTGCTGCTACTGAACACATCGATGGGAATGCTAATGATCAAGGGACACCAAAGAGACAGAGAACTGGTGGCAATGATTCTGAGGCTGGATCACAGTCTGCTCCTCCAGTTGTTGGGTTGGGTTCTTCTTCTGGTGCTCAGAGGCAGATCACTTACAATAACACTCACAAAAGGCAGTTCTCACAGTCAGAAAAAGGTAAGAACCAGGTTATGGTAGATAGTTCCTCCCTTTCTCCTTGTCTTGGGGAAGCAAGAATTCAAACTGGTCTGTCTGTGTCCCAAGGTGGGGTGGCTGCTGATCAGGCTCATAGTCAGATAAATAGGGAGCATTTTGACTGTGATGAGGAACTCCTTGCACAAAGAAGGGACCCCTCCTTCCAGAAATTTATCTGTGGGCTTACCTCCTCCAACAGTGACAAGTCCTTTCATCTGAAGAAACAGTTCAGTCAGATCTTGCCTCCCATTGTAGAGAATGTTGCAGAAAATGAAGGCTTTCCTGATGAACAGGTGGATTATGGTGATAGTGATGAGAGTGGAGAATCTAGTCAAGCTACTGATATGCCTTTCATTCCTCCAGGAACAGGTATCCTTGCTCTTGCTGTCCCAACTACTAGGCTAGATCATACTGCAGTGGTTATCCCTGTGAGTGGTTCTCAGCCTGAAGTGGAGAGCACCCAAGAAGATGTGGAGCTGGCCTCCCAGGAGAATCTTCCAGAAGCTTCAAAGACCATGCAGTCTACTCAGCTTGATGGTGATGATCAAAGAAGGAGGAGCACAAGGGTGGCAGGTCAAGGAAGCACCTCTACCAGGATTGATGACAAGGCCATGGCTGCTGCTGAAAAGAAAGACCTATCAGGTACAACTCTTAATTCCTCCAATTCCTTTGCTGCTCTTGATGATGATGATATTATTGCTAGAGCTCTGGAAATGGGAATCAGTCATGATTCTTTTCCTCCTGAGAAGGTTAATTATCTTAAAGATTTAGAAATTGCCAGACACTCAATCAATGAGATGCAGGGAAAAAGTGAAGACATACCAATTGCTCAATCTGCTCCCCAAATCCTTTTGCTTGGGTTATCTGATAATGGTGATGATGATATGGATGATTATACTCCTGTGGTTTCTAGAAGATCAAAGAAGAAAAAGAAGTCAGCAGATAGGAAATCTCTGAGAGGGACACTGGCCAAATCAGGTGTTGCCTCGGGAGGAGCACATTCCAGATCAAGTGCTGCCTCGGTGAAGGTTGCTAATGACCACCCTTTGTGTGGCATTGTAACTGGAACCAGAAACAGGAAACAAAACAAGAGATATTTATGATAGGTGCAACTTTGAACTGTAGAGGTGTTGGTAAAAAAGGTATGAGTGTTTTCTTGTCAGATTTGTTGAGGGAGCAGGAGATTGATTTTATGGGGCTTCAGGAAACAATCAAGAAAGATTTTCCATCTAGTTTCTTCAGGAAAATTGATCCACACAACTCTTTTGACTGGAGGTGGTTACCATCTGTTGGCAGAAAGGGTGGGATTTTGGGAGGCTTTAGGCTTTCCAGATTTGATATTTGTGAGACAAGTCTGGGCAGATTTCATATCAAGGTAAAATTACTGGACTTGAAGCTACAGGTGAAATGGAATCTAGTGATTGTTTATGGAGCAGCTCAGATGGAAGATAAAGAAGATTTCCTTGCTGAATTGGGCAATGTCTGCAGTGATCAAAGCCTTCCTCTTCTGATAGGAGGTGATTTTAACATTGTCAGATTTTCCTCTGAAAAAAATAAGATTTTGAGGAAAAATAGATGGACTGATATCTTCAACTCCATCATCAATAGTCATGCCTTGAGAGAAATTTTTATGTCTGGAGGCCAGTTTACTTGGTCAAACAACCAACAGGATCCCACTTTGGAAAAATTGGACAGATTCCTTATGAATGATGCTTGGGAGAAACTTTTCCCTCTTACTACTGTGCACAAACTTGTCAGAGAGATTTCTGATCATAACCCACTCATTCTTGATACAATGGAACAGAAGGACAGAACAGCAAGAGAGTTCAAATTTGAAAAATCATGGCTACAACATGAAGATTTCCTTGATAGAGTGAGCAGAGTTTGGAATAAACCAGTGAGAGCTGCTGACAGCCTAGGTATTATTCAAATAAAGCTGAAAAATGTAAGGAATGATTTGAAAGGGTGGGGTGCAAATCTGAGGGGGAGAGATATTAAAAGGAAAAAGGATATTAGTTGTGAGCTTGAGACCCTGGAAATGCAGGAGGAGCTGTATCCCCTTGATGCTGACCAGATAAGAAGGAGAGCTCAAATTCAGAAAGAGTTGTTGTCTATAATAGACAGGGAGGAAAGTTATTGGCACCAAAGGTCAAGAGAAAAATGGTTGCTGCAGGGGGATAGTAATACTGCTTTTTTTTCATAAAATGTCCAATGGCTGCAAAAGAAAAAGAACCATCTTCTCCTTGAAAGATGGAGATAACATTATTCAAGGGACTCCTGATTTGTTAGATCATGCTACTGCCTTCTATAAGAACCTTTTTGGCCCTGCAAACGATTCTGGAATCAGACTTGATAATGATACATGGTCTGTTGAGGAAACAATAGATGATCTTGACAGAGAAGCAATGGATAGACCTTTCAGTGAAGAGGAGATCAAGAATACAATTGATCAAATGGAAAATAATAAAGCAGCTGGTCCTGATGGCATCCCTGCTGAATTCTACAAAGAATGTTGGGATATTATTAAGATGGACATTATGGCAGCTTTTCATGATTTTCATAAACACAAAATTGATCTGAAAAGAATAAATTATGGTATTATTACTTTAATACCAAAAGGACCTGAGGCTGACAAGATACAGAAATTTAGGCCCATCTGTTTGTTGCAAGTGCTGTTCAAGATCTTCACTAAAGTTCTGACAAACAGAACTATTCCTGTTATGAACAAGATCATCCATCTGAGTCAGACTGCCTTCATTAAAGGGAGGTTTATCACTGATGGGGTTGCCTTGTTGCAAGAAGTGTTGAGGGAAGCCAAATTCAGGAAACAGCAAGGAGTGGTTTTGAAAATTGACTTTGAAAAAGCTTATGACAAGGTTAATTGGAATTTCTTGTTTGACTGTTGCATGCAAAAAGGATTCAGTGATAGCTGGATGATTTGGATCAAAAAGGTTGTTGCTGATGGGACACTTAGTGTCAAAGTTAATGACAAGAAGGGTGCATACTTTGGCAGTCACAAAGGAGTGAGACAGGGTGATCCTTTTGCACCTTTTTTATTCAATATGGCAGCTAACAGTCTTGCAAAAATGATTTCGGTTGCTCAACAGAATGGATTATTGACAGGTATTGCAGATAATATTGTACAGTATGGGGTTGCCATGCTTCAGTATGCAGATGATACTATTTTCTTGATACAGGATGACTTGGAACAGGCCAGAAATTTGAAACTCCTTCTGTATCTTTTTGAGGCTATGTCTGGGCTAAAAATTAATTTTGATAAAAGTGAGATTATGTTGATTATGCCTGATGA
The DNA here is from genome assembly GCA_030979885.1 of Lolium multiflorum. NCBI lineage: Eukaryota > Viridiplantae > Streptophyta > Magnoliopsida > Poales > Poaceae > Lolium > Lolium multiflorum. The sequence goes on along the minus strand of CM061747.1, from coordinate 50,167,376 downwards.
CAATAAAAGGCAGTGTTACTCAGATCTTTTCAACTGTCAGAGTGGAAACTGGCCAATAAAATATCTGGGTACCCCCATTGCAGCTAGAAGACCTACTGTTGCTGAAATGAATTTTCTTGGTGAAGCAACTAAAAAAAGAATGTGTGGCTGGGTTGGCAACAATATGTCCATTGGAGGGAGAATGATTAAAATATCCTCTTGTCTCTCTAGCATTGGAGTTTACCAAATGTCTATGAGGATTCTTCACAAAACTACTATTGAGGAGATGGATAAACCAATCAGAACTTTCTTTTGGGCAGGCAGTGCTGATAAGAAAAAATACCACTTTGTCAAGTGGAGATGGATTTGTAAACCAAGAAAAAAAGGTGGCCTGGGTCTGAAGGATCTAGCAAAATTTAACATCAGCCTGATGTGTAAGTGGTGGTGGAAACTGGAATCAGGGAAAGGTCCTTGGCAAGATTTTATGAATAGAAAATATATGAAAGATACAGGCACCTTTTACTCTAAAAGATGTGTAGGAGATTCGCCTCTGTGGGCTGATATGATGAAAATCAAATCCACTTATCTTAGTGGAAGAAGAATGAAGGTGGGAAATGGAAACTTAACCAGCTTCTGGCATGATGCTTGGTGCAGCTCCCAGCCTTTGAAAGATATGTTTCCAGATATTTTTTATATTTGCAATGAACAGAATGTGACAGTTGCAGAATCTGCTGCTCTTGGATGGAATCTGTCTTTTAGAAGATTCCTAACACCTGATTTAGATCAACAGGTGCATGGTCTGCTGCACATTGTGAGACAGACTACCTTATCTCAGGAAAGGGACAAACCATGTTGGAAATGGACAAAAAATGGAAAGTTCACTGTCAAGTCCATGTACAATCACCTTTGCAGGAATTCGATGGATAGATCCTTCAAACACCTCTGGAAAAGTAGAGTTCCACTGAAAATAAAAATCTGGCTTTGGTTGATCTGGCACAATGCTATTGCAACAAAAGATAATCTGTTGCGAAGAAATTGGGTGGGGAGTGCTTCCTGTCAGTTCTGCCAGGAAAATGAAACTATCTCTCATCTGTTCTTTGAATGTGTTGCAGCTAAATTCGTTTGGAGCTCAGTTGCAACAGTTCTGGGGGCTTCTGACAGGCCTGGAAGTTTTACACACTTCTTCTGGTGGTTTCCCAGATTAATTCCTGCGAGCAGAAATGTGCAGATTGCGGGGCTTGCTGCTATTTGCTGGGCCATTTGGAAAATAAGAAATAAATCTTGTTTTGAACATAAACTCATCAAAAATCCAAATGAATTGATTAGCTTTGCTACTGTGTTTATGAACTACTGGGCAGGTCTTCACAACTCGCCGGACGCTGAAAATATCAGGGCGGGTGCTGCTAGTCTTCTTCAGTTGGCCACAAGGGCGCCTGTTGCTTCGACAGAGGGACGCCCAGGAAGAATTCTTCGTATTGCTGATGCTACGATGGAGGACCTTGCTGATGATCAGATGGAGATGGACGATTGACACCTGGCCTCTTCTTACTGGTCTTCTGTTGCAGTTCAAAAAAGATCTTGATGGGGTACTTTTGGGCAAGTCCTTGCTGATCAAGATGGAGGCCTTTGCTTTTCTTAGCTTTCTGATCTCGTTTTGTAATAAGTAAGAAAAGACTGTAATTCTCTTTGACGTTAGCATTAGGCGGCGTCCCCCCCTCCCCCTTCTCCTGCCGTGCGCGGTATAACACTATGTTGTATGCCTGTGTGCTGCTTTTCGTTATCTGCGAAAAGGTAATGAAAATCGACCCCCGGTGGGTCGCTTGGAAAAAAAAAGGTTTCACCCTTCCTGGGCTTTTGAGTGAGGCAGGTGAACGTGACCGGGAAAGAAACATCCCCAGTCAGCTCACAAACTTCCCCTTCAGCTATGGCGTTCAGCTCATTGACAGCAATGTAGTAGCCATGCTCCTCGGAGGCTTTCCTGCATTTTATGTCCTCCAGGAGACGCTCAATGATGGACTTGCGGAGCAACATGCCCTTGGGGCTCATCTGGTCAGGAGAGATCAGTACATTCCATGACATCTCCGCCTCATGAAAAACCATGGTTGATTACCTGCCAAAAGGCAAATTCATACAAGGTATCAGCCTTTTAGTGGAGCTTCAATCCTTCGCCAAATACAGAGTAGAAAAACTGTAAATGCATTTCTTCTGTTATAGAGGTCATACAATTGCAATTTTATGGTCCCTGAAAAAATTCAAATTAAATTAGAAGAAATGGTCCATAGTGTTTCTACTTCCTACAAATGACTAGGACCATGGTATTTGTACCTTTGTATCTTGTATTAACACCATTGTGTAGAAACTATTGTATAACGACAGACTAGGCATGGTACACTAAAAGCTTGAATTTATGGTTTTAAAACTTCTACATTTACATTCCGAGGAATATATACCTGTTTGCTATACATTGTACACAGCAGTTGCGGAAAAAGCGATTTTGTGTTCAACTTGTATAAATGTATCAAAATAGTTGTGCTGCAGCATCTTTATGTGAAAACTTCACACAAATGTCAAAACACAAAGGGAAATAATTCACAGGTTCTGTTCTCAATACACAGGACGGTGCCCTAGGGAGTACACCATTTAACATACAGTGATGTCAGTGACTCACTGTACCGTGCACGGGTTTTATACAACGTGTGGCTCGCCCTGTGTATACAGAAGTGTTTTGCTGTCCAATTAGACGTGGAAAGCTGTCATAATTCTATCAGCATCTGAATGCTACAACCATTAACACTGCTAGATTTCTGCCATCGTCAATGCTAATTTTAACAGTTGGATATAAACTATATAACTGCACCAAGGTAGAATGGGTTCACAATTTCAATTAACTTACGGAGTACTGAACATGAATGAGCTAATTAATATCTCAGCTTCATGGCTCCTCTTTTGTGCAAGATTTTGTTAGGATAGCATGACAGCACTTCTAAAATAACCAAGTGATCGTTATATAAGAGGAACACCAGTAGGAGGAATGCGACGATTTTGTAACGGAGTTGGTGGAATTTTGGTCATATATCCAAAATTGGTCATCCTTCCATAAAATATTTCCAATGCTAGCTTGGTGATATATCATGAAGGACGTTTTATAAATACAGAACAAAAAAATTATAAAAAGGAGAGTATCACAACACGGCACACTTAGCGCGGATGGCTGCTCTTTTCTGCAAGATTTTGTTAGGAGAGCAAGACAGCACTTCTAATTAATATCTCAGCTTCATGGCTGCTCTTTTCTGCAAGATTTTGTTAGGAGAGCAAGACATCACTTCTAAAATAACCAGTTGGCCGTTATATAAAAAGAACAGCAGTAGATGGATCTTTGGTCATGCATATATCCAAAATTGGTCATCCTTCCATAAAATATTTCCAATGTTGGTCTGGTGATATATCTTGAAGGACGTTTTACAAATATAGAGCAAATAACTTTTTAAAAAAGGAGAGTATTACAACAAAATCACACTTAGCGCGCGATAGATGTGCGACCTGCTCCAATTGGACGGTGCCGAGGGGGGCAAGACGCTGTTCGCGCCATATTATACAGGACAAAATTCTTGTCGGCGCCTCACCAGCAGCTTACTGGAGCACCCACCTGCCCCTCCAGCCAGCTTATTTGGTTCATCTATTCAAGGTACCATTCCCAGTCTTAATTATTTCACAAGAATGGTTTACTATTACAGATTTACAGATTGGTTCATCTTCACTCTCCTACTACTCAAACCCTCTCAACTGCATATAAATTCCATCTCACAGACCTAGGGTTTCCCATGCCTAGGGTTTCCAAGAATGAGAATAGAAATGGAGAAGGCGAGGAGGAGAGGGGTTTTATCTGCCCTCCCGGCCGTGCTCCTTGGCGCTAGCCGCCGGCCACCGGAGAAGGGGAGGCCTTGACGAAACGAACAGGAGGCGGGCGGACTTGAGAGATCGGCTGGCCCCCCTCCCTTAGATGTAGAACATCTTTAACCTCATTATCAGAAAATGCGTGAATGCCGTCTATAGTATCTATGGGCGGAATTGAGAGATCGGCTGGGGTTTAGGTAAACCCCAAAAAATTGGGGGCCAAACGAGATTTTTTTTTTCAGGACAATCGAATCTGAAACGCGACCTGATGGATTGCTCCAACGATAGATTCGGTTTGGTTGCTCGGATTCAGCAACAAACGAAAGCGATTGATGTTTAAAGAGAGTAAATCCCTACGATTTCAGAATTCAGGTTGAAGAACAGTAGGCAAAGGGAAAAGTAGAGAAGTTTAGGCATGGGGAGGAGGAGGATACCTCACCGCCGCCTCTCGCCGGGAAGTTTGCGCCGCAGATGGCCGCGCGCTGCTGCTAGCCGCCGCCGCGTCCAGAGAGTCCAGACTCTACAGAGACTGTGTGTGAAAGAAAGAGCAGTGCGGGAAGTATTTTACGGCACGATGCCATGGTTCGGCCGTCACCTGTAATTACGGTTTACGGCTGCTGCCACCGCATACGCCAGTTTGGTGCTGACCTGGTGAAGTGGTGATGGGTAATTTTGATGGCAATTTGACGAGAGTGCATTATTGCACCTGTACTGCAAGAGATTTTGATTTTTGTTTAACTTTTACGCGTGGTCCTCATATGGTTTTGGTTTCATCGGACTATTTTCTCGTTCATAAGATGCACACGCTCGGTGTCAACCGGCTTGAAAACAGGAAATCAGCCGTCTGCACAACCATTGCTTTTGCTAGTTCCTAGCTAACCGAGAATTAAATAGTGCTCGGTGGACCGTGCGAGCCGTTTATTTAATCAAAATAAAGATTCATGTGTGGCCCACCTTACTCCTCGCTGTTCCATCTTTCTCGCAGGGGGGGGGGGAGCTGCGGCGGTGGAGGTGGGCAAGAGATTTTCCTTGTGGGTGGGGGTGTACCGATGATGGAGACAAAGCGGCCTCTCACCAAACTAAGAGGGATGGCCGGGGTGCCGGTGGACCGGCAGAGGAGGAGGACGAGGTGTCGCGGCAGAGCGTTGGCGGCGAGTGGGGAAGATGGAGGTGAATCGAATCTTGCAGTTGGCTTTCCCGTGAATAAGAAATGTTGGCACGGCGAAGCTAGGCCAGCGGTGGTTGGGGAGGGAGGGGAGGAGAGGGGGCTTGCCAAAGGAGAATAACATAGCCACACAGAGAAGGGGTAGGCCACATGAGCGACGTCAACCAAGCGGTAGACTAAATCGGTTAACCGAGGGCCCCGTAGGTCCTGACTTTATATGCTTTTAATTTGGTCGTGGCATTCATCCCAAGGGCCGATCGGCGAGCGCATGCACCTACTCTCGTGGATTATGCGGTCCTACTCCATCAGCTGGCGCCACCATCATGAATGTTTGATTTCTATCATATTCGTCTTATATTTGTTTTGTATCCATCTTTGGTGATTCCCACTTACGTATTCATTTTTGGGGTTTATGGTGTCATCTCCCATTCCGGGAAGACAAGCGAAAATGGAAACCATAAAACATGCTTTTGTCTGTTTTTGCCCTCTCTTTTCTTAACATACTTGTCATCCCAATGTATCAAGTCCCTTAAGCAATTCTGCTACAATTTACAAGCTTAAATATATACTACTTGATAATTCACCCCTTCGGGTGATTTCGAACTGATGTGGTATATTTGATGTGATTTTGAGTCAAGTAAATGTTGATCAAGACTTTGACATGACATATCCGGCCGTCGTGGCTGATCTCTTCTATTTGGTTTTTTGGACCAACTGCCAGCACGTGAAGGAGCTCACCGATGTGCCAAGGACGACTGTTATCGTGATATGACTTCTAGTACACCCAACACCAATGCCACCACCATCTTCCTAACATCCATTTCCACACCTCAGGTACCTCACAGTCGCCACCTTCTTCCTCAAGTCTGCTCAGGGTCCCACAAGAAGCCCGAGGGCAACATCTTGATGCCAATAATGGCGAACTTGCAGTGGTGAGGACAGAGGAATTGGCTCAAGTTTCCTTTGTAGCAATCTATCAGAGGAAGAGGGGGCTGCCGTATACATCTCCTCTAGCAGCACCCAGCTACATTCCCCTAACTGACATCTTCTCCCATGGCATGTGGATAGCACGTCGTTTTGGTTGATGACGAGACATATTACAAATTTATTTCATTGACTTGCCGTATCTTATACGATTTGATTCAACAAATTATTCAGCAGTATCTTGTTTGCATAGAGATTAGGCGTAAATCACATTCCAAGATGCCTACCAACATCGAATGAGTACATTCAAGACCAGTGTCGTATGATTTACATGGAGACGCATCAATGTTGAACAGGTTACAAACTAAGCAAGTTTTTTTTATCTCCCTTAGCTACTACTGAGGGACTCATGTACAATATGGTTTACCAATCCCTTTTGCTTATTGACATGAATGCATCCAAACCCTCCAGAACCAAAGAATTCTGCTTGCATAGCTTTGCACTGTGCTTAGTTAGTTGTAGTTTCTACACCTGAAACCTAAGTTAAATTCCTTCAACAATAACAAATGGTTTCACTCTGCAGAATCAGAGTCGTCATCTTCATGTTGAGGAGCTGAATTTCTAGGCAGGAATTCTTCGTTAGGCCAGATTTCTGCAAATAACTGCAAAAAAACATTGAAATATATTGAGGTTTTAAACAAACTTAACTTGTGTGTAGGCCAGGCAAGATGATTTTATACATATAACATGATTCTTAATTTCTCAATATATTATGCATGGCATAACTACTGTCTACTAGCATAGTCAAGTAAATGAAGAGTCAACCCCTAAAGCTACACCAACATTATATCTTATAAGAGGAAACCAAATACACACCCTCACAAGATGTACAAGTTACTTTTTTCCACGATGCAGAATAGTATTGGAATGGTTCTAAAATTTCGTAGATTAGCTAGAATTATGACCTACTTCCAAAAGGAAAAGAGACAAGGTTCATTGAAAGTTAGGTAAGGACTCAAAACTCACCAGGCTAGGTGCAACCATGTGAGTTACCTACTTTCTTGTGCAGACGAAAATACATCATTGATAAATAAGAATGTAACATCACATAATGCATACCTTTTCTGTTGATTCCAGTATATTTCTGTAGTCAAGATATTCATCAGGCATTGGGCAGGACAATATAGGACCACGTGTTCCCTGGTGGTGGAAGACATGAAAGCATATATGTGTTGTGATTACATAGTATAAATGTGCACGTCAGTATAAGAATTGTTGTTTACCAATATTGAATTGTGAATACAATCCATAATGATATCAAAGAAATTGACCTGTGTGATCTCCTGAACATAAATGCACTTCCATATTGGACCTTGCTTTGCATCATCGTTATCTTCTCTGGTTTTCTCTGAATGGCCCTCTGAACCATCTGAAGTTTGGGAATCGAAAAGAACCTCTATTGCTTTGTTTATGCAGAGTTTTCCCATGTAGGCATCAACACATGGAATAGACAGATATGCCATGAACCTGAGAGTGAGATTGGCTAGTGAGGGAAGTTGCATACATTAATGAATCGATAGGAGCTAACTTACATTCCAGGTGGGCATATTGCTACATTGCTGCTCAACTGAAGCACCCGAAGAGTTGCAACCTGCTGCTCTTGTAGTGCTGAATTAGAGAAAACATGTGGCATCAAAGAGAAGAAAAAGAATGAGCTATGGCTAGTTCAAGGACTAAAAAACAAGGAGGGGAACACTTATTCTAACATTTTGGGGGGAAAACAACCAGAACATTCGACGAATTCTGTTTCACCGACTTTTTAGTTATGCATATTCCGCGAGCAACTTTTCTTGGTGGGTTTGAGTCTGAAGCGCCCGATGGCAAATCCAAGGAAGGGATTTGGTATGACGGGTCGAGTATCAACTGCTGGCACATAATATCTTGACCAGTTGCCAACCTTGTGCCGATATAACGTTGTTTTTCCTGATCGAGAAGATATTGATTATTGGATTTCACTAAACAAAGAAAGGGTCAAAAAAAATTATAGACAAGTGCAATAAACAAGCAACTTCTTTTCATGTGTAGAATATAAATAAAAAAACACAACAATCCCTCTTCTGCTGATTATGGTGATTAATCTAAAGCATTCAAATTCGTGCTTATCATAAGCAAGGAAGCTCTCCGTGCTCTACTTCAAACAAGCGCTTCCCCACTCTTTTGTGGAACAAAAGCTTAACAAGATTTCTCGTCTTATGGCATTGAGCTCATGACCGGAAGACGAGCAATGGAGTGGTCATAGACCCTTTATATGTAAAAACGCCTCGTCTTGGTACACACTTGTATCTTCTTAAATTTAATGGTGTAGAAACGAGTTTTCTTAATCCTGTCCATTTTATCTCTGATAAACCAAGTGAGATTTCTAATCTCCTGTGATTTGTTAACACATGTTTGCGCAGAAAAATAAGATATATTGATTAAACAGGTAATATAAGTAAGGCACACTAAAGGATCTACTGTAATAGGCGCAGACAAAACGCAAGAACACGCACAATATAGAGCATAAATTTTATCATACCTCATCCATAAGAAGGGCCGTGACAGGCATCCGTAACACCTGATCATTGACATAAAAGAAATATTGCCTGAGGTTAAATATCATAATGATCATAAACGATAACAGTTTATAGGATATTTGATCCAATATTTATTGCATTCTTGGAAGAAAGGTAGTTCGTTACACAAAAGGACAACTCATTCTTGTAAAGAGGCTTCAAGAGATTGCTATACGACATAATACATTATCAAACGATAGGTTGCAATCAATCAGATTGCATTAGATTAAAAACAAACATGGAGATAGAAAGTTGATACTCGGATATATGACATTGATTGGAGAAAGAGTAAGCCAACGATACATGTAAAATCAAAACCAGATAGATATACTTTGAAGGTATCAATATCATCTTACATATAGGGCACCCTTAACAGCAGCGAAACGACAGAAAGCTTGAGGCAGCTCACCATGGCCATGCATAGGATAGATGAAAGCACCTTTTGCATTAGCAAACCTGATACATCAATAATATATGGTCTTTATTCTACAAGGTCAAAATCACTTATATTTATTCCACAATTTAGTTATAAGCTAAACAAAAGTTTCTCAAAAAGGTATTTACATCAATAATATATGGTCTTTAATATATATTTCCGAAGAGGGTGACTGAAGGATGCAAGGAAAGAAAACTAACCTCCCAATGGAATTGAAATGAAGAGCTACAGTCTTCATTCCATCTCTTGTTGTTAGCAATGTTTTACGCAATTCTGCGGCGGCATCTTCTTGGTCATAATCTGACATCGCGATTGCATACAACACAACCCTACAAATAAACAAGATGATGCCAGCATTAATTAGTCACATACTAAGCTCGTGACAATAACTATTAGTCACAATCATACAAATAAACATGATCGAAAAGACTTGTTGCCACTATTTAGACAGGACTCTAGAAGGGAACAATAGATATAGATTGTTTCGCTTGCTGCCGCTAAATAGCTTAGCCCGCTTTTAAAACTTTGGTTAGTCCTAATTACTCACGCTAGTGACTGACAATAGAGTGCCAATATAGTAGTACACAGACTGATCTTACCCTATCATCTTGGGTGTAAGCTTCTGTTTCTTGAGGAACTCAAGGAAGGGGAGATCCAAGTCTTCCTCGGGTATGGAAGCTTTGCCTTCTTCCCTCTCATTGGCTGCAATGTGTGAATTTACAAGCCTGACGAAGGCGGAGAGGCGGGTTTTTTCGACTAAGCCAACTTTGGCGTCCTCGGATAGTTTGGTGTTAAAGATGTCCTCCCTTGAGGCTGGAACTGGGAAGAGATCGCCATGATTCCAGTAGAGGAGGTCGACGCTCTTGAACTCCACGTGGTGGCTGCCCCCTGACCGGTGAAGGAGGTCGACGGCCTCGCCGGCGCAGTAGAGCAGCCTGGGGCCGACCAGGTCGACGGCGAAGCTGCCCTCCGAGGGGACCGTCCCCAATGTCTCTATGTCGGAGTACAGACTGCTCCGGCGGTGGAGAGGGACAACGCCGGCGTCGGAGGAGTGCGTGGAGGAGGGAGGTGCCGAGGAGAGGAGGAACGACGGGAGGGCGTGGGGCGGGACGGAGGAGGAGAAGTGGGAGCCGTAGAAGGGGTTGGGGTCGACGTGGAGGACCGTCTTGCCGGCGGCGGCGCAGGCGGCGGCGAGGATGGATTCCGGGAGGCCCGTGCCGCAGACCACCACGTCGAACGAGCTGGGCTCGATGGTTACGGCGGATGAGTCGGCGGCGGCCGCCATTGCTGGTTTTTCCTGACCGGTCTCGATCGGAATCAGATGGTTTGCAAGAAGAGTCCGTGCGATATCAACGATTTACCCCCTAAACTTATCTCAAAATTCAGCTTACAACCCTAAATTTTATTTTGTTTCAACTTTCAATTCTAATCTAATTCTAAAAACGGTTCGGAATCACCCCTTGCATTGTCTTAAGCCGGTTTTTCTTGTCACGAAACGTTTAGTCCTTGCTCTCTCCCCAGGCGGCGGCAGCCAGATCCCATCTCCATCAGCTTGAGCTCTAGGCCCCTCTCCCTCCGCTTCCCGCTTCGGCGGCAGGAGGGGGAGGGGACCTCATTTCTCCTCTGTTTTGTAGTTAGGGCTTGTCTGCTGTGGTGCGTCGTTGGGTGGTGGGAGCGGAGCCCGAATCCTCAACTCCCACACCGGCGGCGACCTTCACGGCGCGTCTCGGAGTTGTTGGCAACGTGTGCTTGTCGATCTTCAGGTCGCTTTGGTCTTCTCGCCATTCTTCAGATCTGGCGAGATCTGTTTCTCGACGTGTCACGGCGTGTCGTTGTCCACGACGGCGCGGGAGCGGGGCGAGGTGGTTCTTGGAGCGAAGATGTTGGTCCGAGGTGGTGGATATGTCGTTCTTCTCCGACTTCGTCGATGGGAAGCGGCGTATCTTGGTCCAAGACAGCACGGGACGTCCCCGGTCGACGTGCCACGGACATGTGCGCTGCTTGCAGCAGGCCTGTTCATCGACTCACAAAGCCTCGTCGATGGTGCTTTTTGGATCTTGCAATGGTGGAGGCTCGGCGTCTCTTCTTGTTCGTCTCGTAATTGGACGACGGCCGCTGGCTACGGTGGTTGCAGGAAATCCTAGGGATCGTTTTGTATTTCTCGATCTTTTAGGATTTTATCTGCAAATTCAGGATAATCATTTTATCCCGGTTTGTCTTTTAGTTTCCAAAAAAGAAAAGCCGGTTTTTCTTGTCCCGTAATGCGTGGTGGTTGCCCCTTGTTGGCGGAAGGCTGGACACGACAGGTGATGTAGAGGGCATACGTCGGGTGTTATTGTCTGATGGAGGCACCCCTCTGTGAACTTCTTAAATTGTGCTTGTTATACTATCTATCAAAATGTTCAAATTCTTATTGGAAATTTGTGCCAAATTGTGGGGAAATGCTGCTGATTTTTTTTCATGGACCATATGTGCAGAAATGGCTCATATTAAACAATAGACTCATATTAGTGTCCTTGACATTCTGTAAAATTTTCAGATTTTTCTGAGAATTTTGAATTTTCGGCCAAAATTTGACCAATTTCTAGACAGAACAGAAAATATCAGTGTTTTGATGCAAATCTGCACATAAATGGCTCATATTAGAACAATATACTCGTTTTAGTGTTTTTGATTTTCTGTAATTTTTTCAGATTTTTCTGAGAAATTAATTTTTGCCAAAATTTGAAAATTTTGGATTTTTTTTGCGCCCGAAACACCCAAAAGGTCGACCGAAATCTGAAGACATGGTTATTTTGGTTAATATGAAGGTATAAACTGAAAAAATATGACTATTTACTAAATTGCTTTCATGTTGTATTGTTGAAAAACACAACTTCAGTTTTTGTAATGGCATAAACACAACTTGTGAATTGAGGAGTGACATAGAACCAATTCATCCCGGAATGATCTAGTTTTGAACTCGGGCACTGCTCTGCTAAAAATATTTACATGCTTCCTCGGTCAATCCACTTCTTTTTGGAGATTTCGATTTATATGTCATTTAATATCCTCAATCCACTGCAAACGGAGTAATCCATATGATATGGCGGTTATGAGAGCTCGGTCGTTTGTGCTTCCTAATCCACCTGTGGATGCTTTTGTAATCCTGGTGTAACATGTAACTTTGGCTGCTGGACCGGCCACGTTCCAGTGAATGCAACAAACGGTGGGGATCATGTCACCCTCGGAAAAGATACCAATATTGTTACTATTTCACAGATCATCTACTTCATGATAGCATGGGAAAACAGATGAGATACATGCATAGGGGAATTAGCAGCATGTAACTTAGAACTGGAAGGAGCACACATTCCTCAAATGGAAGGAGCACAAGGGTTCAATCGTTGTCTTGCAGAGCTTCAGTAACTCTTTCGATCAATGCAAAAAGTCATGATACACGCGGCTCGTGAGCCCAATGTGTAAAACTCTTGCTAGTAGCTTTTGCTAAAGAAAGTAAATAGACCGTCGTATACACATGTCACGGGTAGCACACTCAACAGTGTAGTGTTTAATCACACACATTACTGTCGACTAAGCTAACATTCAGCAATACGATGCAGCAGGCATTCTACTCGCAATATTTTCCTCTCCATCCATCCTCTAAATCTACCTCTTCCTGCGCTTAGAAGGCTTCGCCGACGATATCTTTAGTTCTTCAGGCATCTTGGCCTCGACATGTTGCTCCTGAGGAACAAAACCAAAGGCAACAGACACACATTAGAGATGCCTTGTTTGAAGAAGGCGGTGCCAGGAAGGAGCAAGGTACAAAAACAACATTTGCATGGAGGAATAGAAGACATGCAGACAAGAAGCATTCAGAAAAATAGAAACTGAACAGGGGAGAATTGAAGGTGCTAGCACAAACAAAATAAATGAAGTGTACAAACTGTTATTGGTAAATTCCTAATGTTGGAACAAAGAATCCGTTCGCAAAAATATTACCTAAACCAAATAACACCACCCCCATCATATTAGGCAGTTATGTGAATTAAAAGGTTTAAGACCAGCCTGTGCTGCTACTGTCCCAGGAAAAGAATTACACATGTTTCATAATTCAATGACTGAAACTCAAATTTTGCAATAGTTGTGTAGCATTCCAGATATCACGCACAAACACGGTCATCGACGTACATTCAGTTGCAGACTTACAGACCTAATGTAAATTGAACATTGAACAATGCTGCAGGCATGGGAGTACTGTTGCAAGTGGAGGCGCAAGTGGAGGAAAAATCAATAGAACTTGAAATTCTTGGAGGACAATTAGATACGGACCTCCTCCCACTTTTTCTGGAGTTGCAGTAGCTCTTTACAGCTTGCTACACACTCAGCATGGTAAGCAGCAGCTAGCTCTTTGATTAACGCCTTCCTTTTGATGACGCCAATCACTTGGAAACAATGATAAATCATGTGTCAGAATGCTGTAAGGACCTCATGGATTATGCCATAGTCAGAAATAGCAACATCCGGAAAATGAAAGGGATCCGCTAGTTTTTCCAAATAATGTTAATAGAACAGAAAGAGTATTCGGTTCAAGAAAATCCTAAAGATGCAGTGCTGCAATAAAGTCCAGTAAAATTATTTAACAACCTTGCGAACTTAGTGTTAGTACCGAAAAGTGGCTAGAGAATTCGATGGGGGCTTCGCAGGAAGCAGGGTAGGCAATGTGTGGAAATACAGCAAGCATGACAATTTATTTATACAGACTTAAGACAGCATAAATTGCAAGAAGAGAACCAGCGGGCATGCGTCCTACCAGTGCTATGGAACATTTTAGGAACCTCATGCGGTACATGGACCCTCCAAACAAACATGTACTTCCTAGATTCCATTGAACTCATGCGCAACACATTTAGCTCACAGTAATTACTAATCATACATTCATACTTGAAAAATACGTTGTTCAACCTAAGTGATTCTCAAACTGCGCCAACAGGTATCAATCATCATCCTACGCATACGCCTCCAAATAAGTAAGACAACGATTGCAAGTGTAAACTGATCTATACAGGCCATAAGGCAACCAAGCCGACAAGAACTCTCCCTGCACAAGGCTTGTGAAAATTACTATCGCGATTCGGGCATATTTCTGTATCTTCTGCAATTCAAACAAATCGTGTGCATTGACCAATATATCGCCGTTCACGAATCGTCTCCACTCGTGGACAATGCGCAGAAACTAGGTGCAGCGACGAACGAAGCAGGGAGGCAGTTTGAAAGAAGAGGACCCTTACTCCGGCTGGGGTCGAACTGCTGCGGCTCCTCCTCGGGCTTGTCCCCGTTGGCCGCCGGCTCCCCGGTTCCACTCTCCGCGGCGGCGGTGGCCATCTCGAGCACCTGCTGCTAAGATAAGAGACCGGTGTTAGATCCAGCCAGGAACGTGGACGCAAATACGGAACGGGAGAAAAGGGCAAACGCGAACGGGCCGGAGTGCAACTCGTGAGAAGTCCACGAGGTCGGAGGATTGGCTGTTTACTTGCTTTATGATTCGGAGATCGCCGGCCGGCGGCGAGGAAGGGCTCACCGGAGTCGGTGGTGACCGGTAGACGCTGAAGTGGAGGATGACCCGAGGAGCGAGCCTTATGGGCCGATTCGATAAGGCTCGGCCTGGCCCGGCCCTGTTATACTTGGTTGAGCCTGAAGCACGGCCCATTTCTGTTGCTTTATCGTCTTCTTCCTGAACTTCACAGGGCAAAGGTCAAATATGTTGAAACTTTGAGCATTCCTCAATGTTGTTTCTCGTATCCATGGACGTAAAAATCGGTAGTTTCATTGCCAACTGTTTTTGGGTTCTTGCTTAGCATGAAGTTTCATTGCCAACTGTAAAAATCGGAGGAACGTTTGATTTCACCATTACCGTTGGGACATGCACGGGCAAGTGCAAAAAGAAGGAAAGCGTTCGCCGGGGAGAATCAGACATGCGCGGGGGGCGCAAAAAGAGGGAAGGTGTTCGCCGGGGAGAACGACGGAGATGGCGGAAGCTAGAAAATTGGCTCCGCGTTTATGCGCAAACCGTCTTAGTCGGTCACCACCCTGTAGAACAAATTTTCCTACCCAAGTTAAACTAGCTCTTGCATATTGCATTCTGCACAATTGGATTTTAGGGTTGGGTGTTTATGAGTTCTTCCCAGCTGAGAATGATGTGAGGCCTGACAACAATAATGCTGGCCATGGAGGAACAAGAGGGTGAAGTGGGTTGACCCTATCTAGGGTGACAGGGGCAATACAAGGATCTGAAGTGAAGGAACTGAAGATAACCATGTCGTTGTGTTCTGTAACCTACTATCTGCGTGTATAACTTGTACTTCTGGTGAACCCATATTTGATATTAGCTAGGTAACATCTCGAGAAACTGCTCTTTGCTAGTACTTAGGGCTATGTTACGTTAATTTAGTGTTGCATATTTGTTTTTACTGCTCTTGTTAGTTTACAGTAGTGTGTGGTAATGTCGCCACTTGGGAGAAGTCGTTGACTACTAGAGCGTATGCAACCAACCAACCAACCAAAAATTTCATCCCCTGCCTGGAATCTAACTTTGTTGGTAGGCAAACAAAATGCACGAATGAGCCAATTTTTTTGATAGCAATGCTAGATGCACAATATGAATTTGAACTTGGTCTGGTAAATCATGAATCCGGGGAGAAGATCTTCATATATGCACAAAAGGACTTCAAGAAACCAAACACACCCTTTATGTCTACCTATTTCTGCACGGATGCATAAATTCGCCCATAAATTCTATCTTCTCAGATGCGGTCATGTTTGTGTTTCATAGCAACCCGTTAGCTTCATCGGAACATCTAGAGATTGAATCAACTTAGGGAAAAATAGAACATGATACCATGATACCACTGCGCAGAATTCACCATGTTCCAATTAAGAACAAATGTGTAATACTATGTACAAATTTTTACGGTTTTTCCAACCTATGTTCTATATTAATAAAAATACAATGATAGAATTCACCTTGATAAATTCATATTTTAAGACTTGCGAGATTGTTGATTTACAATAAGTATATATTCAAGCTACGAGTGAAAATGTTCAATTGAATAAAATGTGTAAACTATTTCTTTCTAATTAAAACTATTTTATAATATGAAAATATTCATGTATTTTCAAAACAAATATTCATGACTATAAAAAAATGTCCATACATCTCAAAAGAGGAGTTTATTCACAATGATTGTTCTTGCATTTTAAAAAAGTTTAATGTTCATGATAAGTAACATGTAAATCTTCAAAATGCCCATGCATTTTTTGAAAATAAAAAATAGAAAATAAAATAGGTGATAAAATTTGAAGATGGAAAATAAATAAAATTAACAAGATAACGAGAAAGTGAACATAAAAACTAATGTAAATGGAAAAGGAGATAATCAGAAAGAAACTGAAAAATACAATAGGTAATAGAAAATGAGAAATTGTTTATTTTTCATTTTTCGGACGAAACATTCTTCGGATGGTAGGAAATCCATATTTCATTTGTAGCCATGGTTGTGTAGTCATCCAATGCGGCATGTAATTTGGAAATAATCGGAAGAGGAAACCAACCATGGCAAAAAAAAAAATGTGTAAGACGATCCACAATTCCACATATTCTTAGGTTAATTCTTGGCCAGATATTGAATTTCAGCTGCCAGAATCAGAAAATGAGGGAGTAGTCGTATCACAAGTCACGGTGAAATGTCTAGTTGGAGTATTCAGTTGGGAAGCAAAATCTTGCAGCTCCAACATGAGCTAGCCCGATGAATCACAGATCATTGCATTCACTGTGTAGGCGGCGATGGGTGATCGGGGATGCGGAACCGGGCGAGCCCGACCTTGGCGCCGGTGGCCTTGATGTCGGCCTGCACCTGCTCCCGGAACTCCCGGTAGCTGAACGCCCTGTACCTTTCCTCCTTGCCGGGGCCGTGGCTGGGGACGATGACGGCGTCCTCCTGCGGGAACGCGAAGTAGCAGAGCGACATGCGCTCGGTCCCGGGCGGCGGCGCCACCACCCTGTGCTCCACGCTCCGGTACGCGCCGCCGCTCATCGCCTGCATCATGTCGCCCAGGTTGACCACCAGCGCCCCCTCCACCGGCCGCACCGCGCACCACCTCGAGGCCGGCCCGTCGCGGACGAGCACCTGCAGGCCGCCGACGAGGTCCATGTTGAGGATGGAGAGCACGGAGCTGTCCGTGTGCGGCTCCATGCCCAGGTGCTGCCGCCCGGCGGCGGGGTCGCACGCCGGGTAGCGGTACGCGCGGAAGGTGCCGCCGCGCTCGTCCAGGTACGACGCCCTCTGCTCCGCGTCGAGGGCGAGAGCGAGGTCGTTGACGCCGGCCAGGGCGTCGAACAGGTTCCGGGCGATGCGCGCCATGTGCGCGACGTACTCCGCCGTCACCGCCTCCCTGAAGGCCGAGTAGGCGCCGCCGTCGTCGTCGGGAGAATCGGCAGAGGCGTTGTCGGGGGCGAGGTGGAGGCCCTCGACCAAGTTGAGGTCTTTGACGCGGAGCGAGAGCGCCGGCGTGCCCCAGAAGTAGCCGGGCAGCTTGGCCTTCTTGGCTGGGTCGGTGTTGAGGAGGTCGCGCGTGAGGCGGAAGAGGCGGGCGGTGAGGTCGGCGGGGACGCCGTGGTTGACCAGCCGGAACACGCCGTGGTCCCGGCACGCCGCCGCCAGCTGCTCCGTGAAACGGCTGGAGGACTCGTGCTCGAGGTCCAGCGTCGGCAGCTCCAGCTCCTCCAGCTTGCACTCGTGCGCTGCTGCCTCCTGCTGCTCCATGGATCGATCGACTTGAGAGACGGTAAAGTGGCAAGTCCAGTTGACTTGGTAGATCTGAAAGGGGCTGAGCAGAGCGGGGCAGGGAAAGAATATTCATGGCCAGAGAGGAACAGGGGAGGGGCCGACCAATTAATTACCCGCAAAAAAATAGATAGCCTTTTGTTTGCTGCAAATAGACACACCCCATGTTTACCTCGTTTACCACATGTCCACAGCCGAAGTTAATTCTCGATTAGATGAATTTCATGTGTAATTCATGTACAATTAGATAATTTGGACTTCAGCTGCAATTTCCTACTACCTCCGTTTCAATGAATATAAGACGTTTTACAAGATTTATCTTTCATGTAAATAAGAAAGAATAAATATTTGATATAAAATTGATATCATTAGAAAATGTTTTCCATACAAATCTAACAATATCAAGTTTGTACTAGACGAGCGAAATATTGCCACCGCCGCATCCCGACAACGAGCTTGAGCTGCCGGACGTCAACTTGGACGACTTATCTGATGACTTCGATTTCAACAAGTGAAACGAGGTGTTCATTGCGGACAAGAACGCGGAGGTCTTGGAGGAGCAGGCAAAGTGTGGCGCCAAGGAGCAGTTCGAGGGTGATCTGGAGCAGGTGGCAGTCCTGGCCTCCTTTAACGTGCAGCGACCAGATGATTTGGGAGCAAGTCCGCTATGAGACCAAAACCGTCATCTTCGAGCGCGTCGTCGAGATCTCACGCAAGCGCAAACTCATGAAAGAGGCTGGTCGCCTCCTCATGACGATAGAACGACAGAGCATGCTTGAGCTTAGTGCTTAGCGCCATGCAAAGGCAGCCGTCCACGGGGATGCCAGACTCGCCTAGCACAAGGAATCTAAATACACCTAAGTTTGATTAAAATTTCTATTTTAAAAAAAATTTATTTATTCAAATATAATTATGAAGATCGCTGGTGTAGGCAACACTTCGTGTAATAGAGAAAGCAGGTGCCGGTGCCCCCAATATAAAACCACCGGTGCACCTGCCACCATCTATTTAGAGGTTGCCGGTGAAGATGCTCTTACGGTTTCAAACCGAACCTACATTTTGGAAGAAAAATTTACTGAAAATTGAATCATAGAGTAAGGGAGAGGGATCTTCAACTCTTTTACGATCTAAGGGCCTTCCAACTTCAACGGGGCGACGCAAACGGGCATTCTGTTTGCGACTGCGTGGTCGAAAAATACGTCTGCACCCAGGCCAGCAGCTCGACGTATGGTGACTGGATTTTCCGTGGAGACGCAAACGCGGCCCATATATGCGCCTTGGATGTGGCACGGGTCGCGCCGCGTGACCGCTCGCTTCTCCCACAGGCCCGTCGGGCAGCAACCTATGTCGATGCGTCTTCTCAGACGCGCCAGTAGTGGCGACGAGACATCGCTTCGGCAGTCTGCATCACGTTAATGGTGATGCCTCGCGTACCGAGCGGACGACGTACACCTCTGCCAACGAAGTTAATGGCCATGCCACACGTGTCGCGTCCCTCTGCTGCCTCCGGCGTATATAAAGAGGGGCGCGCGCTCGGCTGCTTCATCATCTCCTCCACACAAACCCGAGCCGCCACAACCTCCACCGTAGTGCTGCCTCCACCTCCGAGTCCACCTCCCCGACCGACATCTCCGACGACAAGAGCGAAGGACAACGTCATTGACGCGGCCATGGAAGTGAAGTTCATGGCTGACGTGTAGCAGGAGGCAGAGGAGGCAGGAGACGTTCGACGCGGAGGAGCAATGCCGCAGGGAGGCGGCGACCCTAGAGGAGGATTCCGACGATGATGGTTTCGACTGTAGCGGGACTGACTCGAGGAGAAGGTGGAGCTCTGGCGACTGTGCGACGGATGGAGTGGCCGGCGGCGGAGAAGCTGATAAGGAGGGAGCGAGGCAACGACGGGGTCGGCCCGTCCCGAGGGGCGACATCCTTCTTGTTTTTTCTTTATTTTATACGTATATTATGCATTTCAGCTGAATGAAATTTTTTCTGGAAAAACAATATGGGTTGCCCCATTGAGAGCCTAGGAGCATAACCAGAGGCAAACAGACGCGCGATAAAAACGACTATTTTCAGAGTGTGGACTTATGGAACTCGGCGGTATGTGATCCTGGGGCAATTTGGCCTTTCATTGGTCCAGCAGCTTGTGGCGGATCCACTGCTTGGAGGTGAATTTGGCGTATAGTAGCAACAAATTTGGCGTAATACATATGTGGACCCTAGACAGTTAATAAAGTAAAACTGACAGAGCTGCAGCAGCGACAGTGCTCGGACGAGGACAGGAGCTCGCTGCGAAGTCGTGCGAAGCGCTGGAGCGCCCCGCGACTTTGGAAGCTCCGGCCGCCACCGGGGCCAGCCCGACGGGGCAGTAGTACGGCGCGCGGAAGGGCCACTCCGTGCAGCAGCGCGACGCGCGGCGGCGGAGCAGCACGGCGCCCTACGGCTGCGCGGCCAACTTCTCCCTCCTGCGCGCTCGCTTGATCGCCCGCCCGCTCGACCTGCTCCCGTTTGGGCAGCCTAGCCCCGGCGCCGTCGCCGTGCGCGCCCTCGTGGAGTCCGACGCCCCGCCACGATCGCAGACTCGACGCCGACATGCACGCCCTCGTGGAGCCCGACGACGCCGTGGAGCAACACGACGCGCGGCGGCGCGGCAGAGGAGCAACGCGACGCCCCGCCCCGACGCCGCCGTGTGCACCCTTGTGTAGCCCGACGATGATGCGCGCCTCCTCGCCCTCGTGCTCGCCGAGAAGCTCGACTTGCTCAACCGAGTCGCCGCCGTCGTCGTCCGTCTCGGCTCCAGCATCGTGCTTTGCCTGGACTCCCGCGCCGTGCACCCCCGCGTGGCTCCTCGACATCCTCCCCGTCGTCGAGCTCGCCCCGCCCCGGTTGAGGACCGCGGTGTGTTGTCCTTGGCGTCTAGAATGTACAGGTTGAGATGGCGGTGGCCAGCCCCTGACTTGGCGCAGAAGGTGTGCCTGAGGTTGAGATGGCGCCGGCGTGGCTGGTGGAGGTCACCGACGAGGTTGACGTGGAGGTCGCCGCGTGCTGCTCACCGCTGCCCCGTCCGTGCCTAGAATTTCGCCGCCAGTCATGTCCGAGGCTCGGGGGGCGCGCATGGGGACCATCGAGAACGAGCAGTCACGTGATGTGGTTTTTGGTCGTGGTGCAGAACTGCAGGTAAGCGGATGGTGAGAGGCACTTAATTTGCTGGGCCCCACGGGTGTATTCAGCTTCGTATTCTCTTTTGTACTAGAAAATGGCAGCTGCTCCTGTATGGCCCACATGCGAGCTGGACCAATCAAAACTGGACTTCCGCCCGGTGCATATGCCCACAGGTTCAACTGAGAGTTTCCCCTATTTTCATGTCTACTGTCTGACGCAACGTAAATAACGACACTAATTTAAACGTGCGAAATGCCGGCTGTGTTAAGTACCCAAAACGGCTGAACCAGCATTGTCTTCGCGCACTGTAGGGGTAGCCCGCTGAGTCTACAGGACCATCAATTATTTTGTTAACTACCTTTGTTGGATCAAAATCAAACAATCGGTGTTTTCTTTAGATAGCCGATCATGAATTGGAGTTTGAGTCGGATAGCCGATCTTGCGGCCTTGGCTTGCAAATCCATTAAACTCCTTTCGTACCGGAGATATAGAGGAAAACGACCCCAAAGTGAAGACGAGCCCTAGTTGCCAGATCCCCGACCCCCGCCGGCGATGATGTCCCCCAAATCCAAAGTCTTCCGCGCCGCCTTGCATCTTCCTCCCGGTGCACTACCGGAAGCCCTCGGAGCTGTCGTAGATGGGCGGGCGCGGGGGGCGGCTCGAACCACCGGAGGAGGAGCCCTCGCCACCGTTGTTGGCGTACTTGGCAAGCTTGCCTAGGGGTGTGAGCCCCCAGTTCGTCCACCGGGGGGGGCGTTGCGCTTGCACGCCCTCCGACCGGTTAAACTTCCGCCGTTCCGCCTTCGTGTGAAACACGGGGGGCCGCGGCGGCGAGTCCCCGCCACCCAATCCTTCGCCGCCCCGTGCAGAGCTACCACGCAAAGCCATGGCGTCGCGGAGCTGGGGCGAAGCGACGCTTCAGCGCGGTGGATTCCTCGTCCGAGAGGTGGCTGGTGGCGGCGGAGCGGGTGGCAGCGGCGGTGGGGAGTATGGTTTGGAAACCGAACTCCCCTCCGCGGCCCCGTTTTAATACGTGACGGCCGTCGAGTTTTTTTGGGCCCCCGACTCTGTTTACGGGTAGGTCGTGAGTTCAAGCTCCGTTCTAGACCTATTTCAGCTTGAACCCGTCAAAAAATTTCAATTCCAGCTGTTAGAGTTGCTCTTAAGGGCAGTAACTGAACCCATAGCGGACTTCTCATGGATGCTGGATGGAAGGGGTCTCATTCCCACTCAGTGCCCGGCTCGAACACATCGAATTAGCTATTTCTAGTGGCCTTAAAAAACGAAAAAGAGCATATCTAGCGTACTTCTACCACAAAGGGACCACAACTGCAAAATAATCGACTTTTGAAGGTTTAATCTAAAAATACGTCAAACAGATCCCTAAAATGGTTGGCACTGAAATAACATCCAACTCTCGCAAATGCAACCTAATTACTCCCTCCGATCCACGATCCATACTAGTTGCCACTAGTATAGATTTTAGTATAGATGTATCTAGATATATTTTAGTTTTAGGTACATCTATAGTAGTGGTAAGTAGTACTCCATCCGTTACTTTTTATAGTGCCTATAGATTTTTGGCATTTGTTTCAGAATATAAGGTTGTAGATTGGCTTTTTTTTCAATTACCTCTTTTACCGGTCAGGTCCCATACGACATGCATGAAAACAAATCCATACAAAAGGGAAATAATTAATTGAGATTCCTAATGCATGACCCCAACGATTTCTTATATTTAGGAAGCATTGTTTTTCTTTCCTTAATAGTAGAACCTGTCTGCACATATATGGAGACTCAACCAGAGAGATTTGTGGGATTTATTATGTTATTTTAGGAACTTATCGATTTCCCTTATTTTACTTTGATCTCAAATTGTTAAGCCAAGTGGTCTTATGTAAAGAATACTCTTATGCTGAATTTCTGTGCCAAAAAACTATAGACACTATAAAATGAAACAGAGGAAGTATGAATTAGAGGGAGTATCTATTTTCTATGGTTTCATGGCCCAAATATCTGATGAACTGGAAAGAGGAAAACAGTTAGCGGGAAGGAACTTTTAGCTCTCTCCTCCTCGCCGTCGCTGTAACTGGAGTACCAGACCATCCCTGATTCCGGCGAAAATCAACCGTGCCAGCTAGATTCTGGCCAAGTGACGTGCCGGCTAGATCCCGGCTAAGTTCCATGCAATTTCTGGCTTGCAAAATATTTATATAAATTTAAAAACATAAAAAACCTAAACCTAATAACCGATGTTGCCACGGCCTAGCCCAAGGCGGCGTACATCGTTGTGGCACAGTCCTCCTTGTCGTCGCCGGGCTCCTCCTCCTTCGGCTACGGCATGTAGCTATAGCCCTGGCTGGCGTCCCCGTGCTTCCCATGCGACCTGCTGGGCTGGCCAGCGTTGATGATAAGGCCGAGGCGACGGCGGCGCTCCTCCTCCGTGCGGCGGTAGTCCGCCGCGCTCCACGCCTCGGCGAACTCATCCGTCACCGCGAAGGATTTCAACTGGGCTTGGCGCCTCCGGGTCATCCTCCGCCTTGACGATGGAGGCCGCTGCCTTGTACTCCGGCGGTGGCGTCCACTCGCACTGGCGCGGCCCGCCACGCCTGTCGACGCTCGCAAACGACGAAGCCACCGCCGCTGTTGCGGCGCCTGTGGACAAGACTTTCCTCCGGCTCATCCTTCACGGACACCAAGAACCGGGGGGAGCAAGTGTTATACGGGGAGTACCTTGCCGATGAACCTGGTGATGAGGAGGATCGGGAGGAGGAGCGCGAGGAGGAACCCGTCTGCCGATGAGCCGCCCACTAGCCATTGCCACGCGGGGCTGCCAGCTGCAGCTGCCGTGGTGGCATCTGCAGCGGCGGGTCGTTGCCGTCAGCGATGTAGTTGAGGACCCACGCTAGGGTCGTCCCGGGCGCTCTCCACGAATACCGCCATCCGCTGGCGTTGTAGTTCGCCGGCGGATCGCCGCTGCCGTCGTAAACAACGAGGCGGTATGCGCGCTCGCACAGGAAGAACATCGTCCAGGCGTCGTCGTTGTCCGGCGACCACCGTGGGTCGTTGCGCTCCTCTGGCGTCAGGCGCTCCCAGAAGTGGTCGTAGATCGCGACGGCGCGATCGGTCTCCGTCGGCACCGGGAGGACCGGCAAGCCGCCGCGGCTGAGCGGCCACCCCCCCCCCCCCCGGACAGCGCATGTTCGACGGGACGGGTGGCGCGCGTTCCAGAGGGCACGCGTCTTGGCGACTTGAAGGGATCGGCTGCCGAAGCCGTTGGTGGCGGCGCCTTCTCTCTCGTGGTGGTCCATGGATACGGCTAGGGCAAGGGCGCTGGAAAAGGTTCGGAGGAGGAGAGTGTTGTGGTTCGTAGCATAGAAAACAAAAAATTTCCTACCGCAAGACGAATAAATCCAAGATCTAATCTATGGAACACCCAAGATCTAATCTACAAGATCGAAGCGAGGTGGAGATGAGACTAACCCTTGAAGATTTCCAAAGCCTACGAGATCAGATCTCGTTGTTGATGTAGACGATCGTCCCCAGTGCTGCAATCCGGCAGCACTTCCGTACTCGGTCGCGCGTACGGTGTTGATGTCTACGTTCCCCCTCCTTTCCTGTAGACAGTGTTGGGCCTCCAAGAGCAGAGGTTTGTAGAACAGCAGCAAGTTTCCCTTAAGTGGATTACCCAAGGTTTATCGAACTCGGGAGGAAGAGGTCAAAGATATCCCTCTCATGCAACCCGCAACCACAAAGCAAGAAGTCTCTTGTGTCCCCAACACACCCGATAGGTGCACTAGTTCGGCGAAGAGAGTGAAATACGGTGGTATAAATAAGTATGAGCAGTAGTACGGTGCCAGAAAATAGCTTGCTGCGTGTAGTTGATGGTGGTATTATTGCAGCAGTAGTAACGCAGTAAACAAGCAAGTAGTAACTCAGCAGTATTTGGGAACAAGGCCTAGGGATTACACTTTCACTAGTGGACACTCTCAACATTGATCACATAACAGAATAGATAAATGCATACTCTACACTCTTGTTGGATGATGAACACATTGCGTAGGATTACACGAACCCTCAATGCCGGAGTTAACAAGCTCCACAATAATGCTCATGTTTAAGTAACCTTAAGTGTAAGATAGATCAAAACGACTAAACCAAGTACTATCATAGCATGCACACTGTCACCTTCATGCATATGTAGGAGGAATAGATCACATCAATATTATCATAGCAATAGTTAACTTCGCAATCTACAAGAGATCATGATCATAGCATAAACCAAGTACTAACACGGTGCACACACTGTCACCTTTGCACACATGCAGGAGGAATAAAACTACTTTAATAACTTTGCTAGAGTAGCACATAGATAAATTGTGATACGATGCACATTGCAATCATAAAGAGATATAAATAAGCACTTCACTACGCTCTTCATAACAATGAATAAGTACTTCGTGAAATATAGCCTAAGAGACCCACACGGTGCACACACTGTCACCTTTACACACGTGGGACAAGGAGTCTCCGGAGATCACATAAGTAAAACCCACTTGACTAGCATAATGACATCTAGATTACAAGCATCATCATATGAATCTCAATCATGTAAGGCAGCTCATGAGATTATTGTATTGAAGTACATAGAAGAGAGATGAACCACATAGCTACCGGTAGCCCCGAGCCTCGATGGAGAACTACTCCCTCCTCATGGGAGCAGGCTGAAGATGAAGGTGAAGATGGCAGCGGTGTCGATGGAGAAGCCTTCCGGGGCACTTCCCCGCTCCGGCAGGTGCCGGAGACTCTGTCCCCCGATCTTGGCTTCGCGATGGCGGCGCTCGGAACTTTTCTCGTATCGTGGCTTCCTCCGTAAGGGTTTTCGATGCAGGGGCTTTATATAGGCGAAGAGGCGGCGCAGGAGGGTCGAAGGGGTGCCCACACCATAGGCGGGCGCGGCCAGGGCCCAGGCCGCGCCACCATGTCATCCCCCACAGGCCCCCCTCGCGCTCTCGGGTGTTGGATGCTTCCGGGCAAAATAGGAACCGGCGTTGATTTCGTCCAATTCCGAGAATATTTCGTTACTAGGATTTCAAAAAAAAAAATAAAACAGAACTGCACTTCGGCATCTTGTTAATAGGTTAGTTCCAAAAATGCATAAATATGACATATAACGTGTATAAAACATGTAGATATCATCAATAATGTGGCATGGAACATAAGAAATTATCGATACGTTGGAGACGTATCAGCATCCCCAAGCTTAGTTCTCGTCCCGAGCAGGTAAAACGATAACAAAGATAATTTCTGAAGTGACATGCCATCATAATCTTGATCATACTATTTGTAAACATATGTAATGAATGCAGCGATCAAAACAAAAGTAATGACATGAGTAAACAACTGAATCATAAAGCAAAGACTTTTCATGAATAGTACTTCAAGACAGGCATCAATAAGTCTTGCATAAGAGTTAACTCATAAAGCAATAAATCAAAGTAAAGGTGTTGAAGCAACACATATGAAGATTAAGTTTCAGCGGTTGCTTTCAACTTATAACATGTATATCTCATGGATATTGTCAACATAAAGTAATATAACAAGTGCAATATGCAAGTATGTAGGAATCAATGCACAGTTCACACAAGTGTTTGCTTCTTAAGGTGGAAGGAGATAGGTAAACTGACTCAACAATAAAAGTAAAAGAATGGTCCTTCAATGAGGAAAGCATCGATTGCTGTATTTGTGCTAGAGCTTTTATTTTAAAAACATGAAACAATTTTGTCAACGGTAGTAATAAAGCATATGAGTTATGAAAATTATATCTTACAAGTTGCAAGCCTCACGCATAGTATACTAATAGTGCCCGCACCTCGTCCTACTTAACTTGGACTACCGGGTCTTCGCATGCCATGTTTCAACCAAGTGTCACAAAGGGGTACCTCCATGCCGCCTGTACAAAGGTCTAAGGAGAATGCTCGCATTTCGGATTTCTCGCTTTTGATTATTCTCAACTTAGACATCCATACCGGGACAATATGGACAACAGATAATGGACTCCTCTTAAATGCATAAGCATGTAGCAAAGTTATTATTCTCATATGAGATTGAGGATATATGTCCAAAACTGAAACTTCCACCATGATTCATGGCTTTAGTTAGCGGCCCAATGTTCTTCTCTAACAATTTTGCATGCTCCAACCACTAAAATGATAGACCTTCAGACAAGACGGACATGCATAGCAACTCACATGATATTCAACAATAGTTGATGGCGTTCCCAGAAGCATGGTTATCGCACAACAAGCAACTTAATAAAATATAAAGTGCATAAGTACATATTCAATACTACGATAGTTTTTAAGGCTATTTTGTCCCATGAGCTATATATTGCAAAGGTGAATGATGGAATTTTAAAGGTAGCACTCAAGCAATTTACTTTGGAATGGCGGAGAAATACCATGTAGTAGGTAGGTGGTGGACACAAATGGCATAGTGGTTGGCTCAAGGATTTGGATGCATGAGAAGTATTCCCTCTCGATACAAGGTTTAGGCTAGCAAGGTTATTTGAAGCAAACTCAAGGATGAACCGGTGCAGCAAAACTCACATAAAAGACATATTGTAAACATTATAAGACTTTACACCGTCTTCCTTGTTGTTCAAAACTCAATACTAGATATTATCTAGACCTTAGAGAAACCAAATATGCAAATCAAATTTTAGCAAGCTCTATGTATTTCTTCATTAATGGGTGCAAAGCATATGATGCAAGAGCTTAAACATGAGCACAACAATTGCCAAGTATCACATTATCCAAGACATTTTAGAATTACTACATGTAGCATTTTCCAATTCCAACCATATAACAATTTAACGAAGAAGAAACTTCGCCTTGAACATTATGAGTAAAGCCTAAGGACACATGTGTTCATCCGAACCAGCGGAGCGTGTCTCTCTCCCACACAAGGATGAACTTATTCAGAGAACTAAGATAACAAAACAAAAATAAAAGCACACACAGACGCTCCAAGTAAAGTACATAAGATGTGAATAAAAATATAGTTTCACTAGAAGAAACCTGATAAGATGAAGAATGGGGATGCCTTGGGCATCCCCAAGCTTAGATGCTTGAGTCTTCTTAAAATATGCAGGGATGAACCACGGGGGCATCCCCAAGCTTAGACCTTTCACTCTTCTCGATCACATTATATCACCCTCTTCTATTGACCCTTGAAAACTTCCTTCACACCAAACTTCAAGCAAACTCATTAGAGGGTTAGTGCATAATCAAAAATTCACATGTTCAGAGGTGACACAAACATTCTTTTCACTTCTGGACATTGCATAAAGCTACTGGACATTAATGGATCAAAGAAATTCATCCAACATAGCAAAAGAGGCAATGCGAAATAAAAGGCAGAATCTGTCAAAAACAGAACAGTCCGTAAAGACGAATTTTAAGATGGCACCAGACTTGCTCAAATGAAAAAACTCAAAACTAATAAAAGTTGCGTACATATCTGAGGATCACGCTCGTAAATTGGCAGATTTTTTCGAATTTTGTACAGAGAACTGTGCCCAGATTCGTGACAGACAGCAATGCTGTTTCTGCGCAGCGATCCCAAATATAACATCAACTTTGACATAGAAACTTTACTTGGCACAAAAAAAAACACAAAACTAAGATAAGGAGAGGTTGCTACAGTAGTAAACAACTTCCAAGACACAAATATAAAACAAAGTACTGTAGCAAAATAACACATGGGTTATCTCCCAAGAAGTTCTTTTCTTTATAGCCATTAAGATGGGCTCAGCAGTTTTAATGATGCACTCGTAGGAAATAAGAGTTGAAGCAAAAGAGAGCATCAAGAGGCAAATTCAAAACACATTTAAGTCTAACATGCTTCCTATGAAAAGGAATCTTGTACACAAATAAATTCATGAAGAACAAAGTGGCAAGCATAGAAAAGCAACACAAGCGCAATTTCAAGATTCTCAACATAAAGAGGGGAAACTTAATATTATTAAGATGCATATAACCATGTTTCCCTCTCTCATAATAACTTTCAGTAGCAACATGAGCAAACTCAACAATATAACTATCACATAAAGCATTCTTATCATGAGTCTCATGCATAAAATAATTACTACTCCCAACATAAGCATAGTCATTCTTATTAATTGTAGTGGGAGCAAATTCAACAAAGTAGCTATCAAATATAGGAGGTATATTGTAATCATAATCAAATTTATCCTCCATAACAGGTGGTAACAAAAGACTACTATCATTATAATCATCATAAATAGGAGGCAAAGTATCATCAAAGTAAATTTTCTCCTCAATGCTTGGGGACTAAAAATATCATGCTCATCAAAGCCAGCTTCCCCAAGCTTAGAATTTTCCATAGCATTAGCAACAATGGTGTTCAAAGCATTCATAGTAATAACATTCCCATTAGCATGCATATAAAGTTCCATGGGTTTCTTAATTCTTTCTTCAAACACATCATGTCCTAATTCAAGATAAAGTTCATAAAGATCTCTCATATTTTTGTTGTTTTCCATTATGCCTAACTAGTGTAAACAAGAAACCAAATGTCGCAATTGCAGAGTCTAAAGGAAATAGCTTCGAGCACACACACAATGGCGCCAAAAGTACTGGAACTGGAGTATGAGTGCCTTTTACCTTTCCTCCCGGCAACGGCGCCGAAAAGTGCTTGATGTCTACGTTCCCCTCCTTTCCTGTAGACAGTGTTGGGCCTCCAAGAGCAGAGGTTTGTAGAACAGCAGCAAGTTTCCCTTAAGTGGATTACCCAAGGTTTATCGAACTCAGGAAGAGGTCAAAGATATCCCTCTCATGCAACCCTGCAACCACAAAGCAAGAAGTCTCTTGTGTCCCCAACACACCTGATAGGTGCACTAGTTCGGCGAAGAGATAGTGAAATACAGGTGGTATAAATAAGTATGAGCAGTAGTACGGTGCCAGAAAATAGCTTGCTGGCGTGTAGTTGATGGTGGTATTATTGCGCAGTAGTAACGCAGTAAAACAAGTAAACAAGCGTAGTAACTCAGCAGTATTTGGGAACAAGGCCTAGGGATTACACTTTCACTAGTGGACACTCTCAACATTGATCACATAACAGAATAGATAAATGCATACTCTACACTCTTGTTGGATGATGAACACATTGCGTAGGATTACACCCTCAACCGGAGTTAACAAGCTCCACAATAATGCTCATGTTTAAGTAACCTTAAGTGTAAGATAGATCAAAACGACTAAACCAAGTACTATCATAGCATGCACACTGTCACCTTCATGCATATGTAGGAGGAATAGATCACATCAATATTATCATAGCAATAGTTAACTTCGCAATCTACAAGAGATCATGATCATAGCATAAACCAAGTACTAACACGGTGCACACACTGTCACCTTTGCACACATGCAGGAGGAATAAAACTACTTTAATAACTTTGCTAGAGTAGCACATAGATAAATTGTGATACGATGCACATTGCAATCATAAAGAGATATAAATAAGCACTTCACTACGCTCTTCATAACAATGAATAAGTACTTCGTGAAATATAGCCTAAGAGACCCACACGGTGCACACACTGTCACCTTTACACACGTGGGACAAGGAGTCTCCGGAGATCACATAAGTAAAACCCACTTGACTAGCATAATGACATCTAGATTACAAGCATCATCATATGAATCTCAATCATGTAAGGCAGCTCATGAGATTATTGTATTGAAGTACATAGAAGAGAGATGAACCACATAGCTACCGGTACAGCCCCGAGCCTCGATGGAGAACTACTCCTCCTCATGGGAGCAGCAGCGGTGATGAAGATGGCGGTGAAGATGGCAGCGGTGTCGATGGAGAAGCCTTCCGGGCACTTCCCCTCCAGGTGCCGGAACAGAGACTCCTGTCCCCGGATCTTGGCTTCGCGATGGCGGCGGCTCTGGAACTTTTCGTATCGTGGCTTCCTCCGTAAGGGTTTTCGATGCAGGGGGCTTTATAGGCGAAGAGGCGGCGCAGAGGGTCGAAGGGGTGCCCACACCATAGGCTGGCGCGGCCAGGGCCCAGGCCGCGCCACCATGTCATCCGGGCCACAGGCCCCCCGCGGCTCTCGGGTGTTCATGCTTCCAAAGAACACAGGCGTTGATTTCGTCCAATTCCGAGAATATTTCGTTACTAGGATTTCTGAAACCAAAAACAGCAGAAAACAGAACTGGCACTTCGGCATCTTGTTAATAGGTTAGTTCCAGAAAATGCATAAATATGACATATAACGTGTATAAAACATGTAGATATCATCAATAATGTGGCATGGAACATAAGAAATTATCGATACGTTGGAGACGTATCAGGTGTCGATGAAGCCCTTCCTCTCCCCGTTCCATCGGGCAGCGGAGGTGTGGTAGATCCCCTCGGAATCCCAGCAGCACGACGGCGTGGTGGTGGAGGTGGAGGAGAAATTCCTGCAGGGCTTCGCCAAGCTGCGCAGGACGAAGGAGGAGGGAGAGAGGGGCGGCTAGGGCTTGGGGGATGGTGTGCTGCGCCCCAGCCCTCCCCTTATATAGGCATGGGGGCTGCCTTGGCCCCTCCAAGCCTTTGGGTCGGCCAAAACAAGGGGGAAACTTCCCCCAAGTTAAGCCCCTATTTTCAAGGGATTTGATCTTATCCACTTGGTACAGCCACATGGGCCTTGGGGGGCTGGTGTGCATGGCCCATGTGGGCCTGTGCGACCCTTCCAGTCCATGTTGGTCGTCCGGGATAGGTGGGCCCCACTATGGTACCCTCCGGAACCTTCTAGAACCTCCACAATACCGAAAAATCCGAACTTTTCCTAACCCCAAAATGACTTCCCATATATGAATCTTATTCTTCGGACCATTCCGGACCTCCTCGTGATGTCCTGGATCCCATCCGAGACTCAACAAACTTCGTCTCCATACCATATTCCATATCTACTTATGCGACATCGAACCTTAAGCGCGTCACCCTACGGTTCGCGAACTATGCAGACATGGTCGAGACTCCTCTCCGAGCAATAACCAATAGCGGGATCTGGAGATCCATAATGGCTCCCACATATTCAACGATGACTTAGTGATCGATTGAACCATTTACATACGATGCCAATTCCCTTTGTCACGCGATATTTTACTTGTCCGAGGTTCGATCATCGGTATCTCCATACCTTGTTCAACCTCGTTACCGACAAGTACTCTTTACTCGTACCGTGATATGTCATCTCTTATGATCCAATCATATGTTTGCAAGCTAATCAGACAACATTCCACCGAGAGGGCCCAGTATATCTATCCGTCATCGGATGGACAAATTCCACTATTGATCCATATGCTTCAACTCACACTTTCCGAATACTTAATCCCATCTTTATAACCACCCATTTACGCAATGGCGTTTGATGTAATCAAAGTACCCTTTCGGTGTAAGTGATTTACATGATCTCATGGTCGAAGGACTTAGGCAACTATGTATCGAAAGCTTATAGCAAATTGAACTTAATGACTTGATCTTATGCTACGCTCATTTGGGTGTGTGTCCATTATATCATTCACCTAATGACATAACCTTGTTATTAATAACATCCAATGTTCATGATCACGAAACCATGATCATCCATTAATCAACAAGCTAGTTATACAAGAGGCTTACTAGGGACTCCTTGTTGTTTACATAACACACATGTATCAATGTTTCAGTTAATACAATTATAGCATGGTATGAAAACATTATCATAAACACAAAGATATATTATAATAACCATTTTATTATTGCCTCTTGGGCATATCTCCAACAGAGAGGGCGAGGTCAGAGCTGGCTGGAATGTGCGGCAAGGGAGCGTGCGAGGCGCTTTATATGGTGCTGAAGGCGAGCAGACACATTAACACCGACGCGGCGTGGAAGGCGACCATACGAGCAGCCTTTGACCACCGCTGAAAGCGAGCAGGCGGCACTGAAGACAAGCATGTGCATTAACGTCGACACGGCGCGACGGAAGGCGAGCAGGCGAGCAGCCTTTGACGGGCGCGGAAGGCGATGAGGAAGACAACTCTGCCAACGCTAACAGGGCGGGTCCACAGCATGCATGTGTTTCCCGCACCTTCACGCGTTGTTCCCGCCAACACGCGACGCGCAAGCGCTCTCGCTAGCCTTCCTTTCTACTGGGTTCAGTCATCGTATGGATAGTTGGACTGCACCAAGTGAAAAACAAAATTTGGGAACCGCGGCTGAAATGAATTTTAGACGCCCGCACTCTCCAAAAGCCGAGTAGAGATGCTCTAATCGGGCGCCTGGCGATGCAGGGCAGCAGCGCACGCGGGAAAGGCGAAAGCCAGCCAGAAAAAAGGCAACGCGCGCGGGCCAAGCAAATACTCCCTCCGTGCAGAAATATAAGACATTGGGGCCAATGTCCTACCAGGTGCAAAAGTGGTAAAATGACATCCCTACCCCTCTGAAATTAGGATCAGATCACGATACGCGATCACGATCCGTCCTCGCGCATCCTCCTCCTCCACTCGCATCTCGACCAGGACCACTATCCCTCGCCCTGCTTGTCCTCCGGCCAACGACCATCAGGTGCTCCACCTCCGGCCAGCGACTGCATCTCCGGCCTCCGTTGTTGCTCCTCCGCCCAGCAACTCTGCCTCTGGCCTCCAGTTTCTCCTCCGCCCAGCGAGTCCCAGGTCCAATCGATCCCGAAAGCCGGCTGCCGTCCCCATAGCCAGAAGCTCATCGCCCCTCGTCCAGAGCTTCGCCACGAGGCGCCAGGGCCATGAGGTCACCAGAGATTCGAGCGCGCACTGCCTCCTCATGAACCTCCTCCTCCACCGACGATCTGGTTGCGTCGCCCGGCTTGCCGGCAGCTCCAGGTCGCCCAGCTGCACTTCCTGGAAACAGGACGCACCTCCAGGTCCACAGGCGCCTAGCACCCACCCAACAGAGCACCGGCCAGCACCTCCAGGTCCATCGCGCTCAGCACATGACCTTCTTCCTCGCTCAGCAGCACAGCAGATCACCATGGTTCTTCCAGACCTCGACTTCTATCCACCTGAAGAGGAAGGAACCATCCCTGAAGAGGAAGGCAACATATCAGATCAAAATCGCATTACTTGCAGTTCCGTCCGGGAGTAGAAAGGAACTTGCAGCTGCGTGCGATTCGGAAAAGAGAAGCTGCGATGCGATCGTCGGCCTGCCTATTTTGCTGTTTTATTTTTATTTATTCTTCCTTTCTTTTGGCAAAAACCGAGCACACTTTAAGCCAAAAAATTGGAGAGACCAAAAACGAAATAATGTGGAGAATAAAAAGGAAGTCAAAGATGAAATATTGTGGAGACCAAGATGGAAGCAAAAGGCGAAATATTTTGTTGGTGAAAATATTGCAAACGAAAGGAGAATATGAAGTGGATGAACGATGCCAAATGAATGTGATTACAGAAAGGTGATTTGAGCCAAAGAAACCAAATAATGACGCCAACCCCATCTTAATAGTGCGGGGTCCTATACTCAAGAAAACTCGAAAAAGAGAGACTACCTTGTCGCGCTTTTCCGAACTTCGTCTTCAAGTTCCCCTTTTCACATCATGATCCGACAGCGTAAGAGGGCGAGAGAATTAACCGCGTCCCGCTTGACTTTGATGGCAACGCTCATGCTTCATTCAAGCCGGGACACCTCATTTGATTGCATGCCTTAAGTCTTGATCACCAATAGCTCAACTCATAAGGCTTGGAGGATTGTGACACCGACTTCGAGCCAAAGCTTCTCTCTTAACGTCAACTATCTTGAATCCAACAAATGGTCTTCAACAAAACCGATGGAGTATTCCTTCAAACAAAAAACTCAATGGAAATATTAGTCTATAGAAATTGTCATCAATTACCAAAAACAAACATAGGGGCAAAGTATCCTTACACTTGCCCAACTGCTTCGTCTCCGACACGTTCGATCTCCAGTTTGCTATTGTGCTTCCCAGTGTGTGTGGCATGGTGTCGCCATGCTTGGATTTTTCTCCCTTGGACCTTGCCGTTAGTGCACAGTCAAGCTCAGGGGAGCGCCTCCATCGACCGATGGTACGTCGCCCTTCGAGCCAAGGCAAGGAGGTAGGCCGGCTTCTTTGGCGGTGGAATGGTTGAGGCTGATGCTCGATTCCCTGGGGCGTTCCATGTCATGCCACACTTGACGTATTCCTCTCTAGCTCCACCGGTGACGGGCTGCTGATCGCTGAAGAGCGCCTTGGTATTGGAAGTTGTGCTTCATCTTCTCTGTTGTTTTGCGTGTAGCTTCTTTGGGTTGCAAGCTGGTCTCAGCATCCTTGTAATCCATCGTTGTGGCTTTATTAATTTAAAGCTGGATGTATGCCTTATGTTTAAATGATTGGGGCGACATGAAAAGTTCCCGCAAAAAAACGTTCAACTTCTATCTGACCGGGGATGAGAATTTAGGAAATATCCTCTGTTCTAGATACAGAAGGAAAGATATTTTTTAAAAAAATAATACGATTTTTATTAATTTCCACAAATATTTACACGAACTCTGGGAATTCCGAAAATAATACAGCCTCAGCCTGGGTGATGCATACATGACCTTTTGGTGTAGGTGTGTCTGAGTGGCCTATCGACCGGCGGGGTTGTCCCGTCTGCTGACAAATTAGCGTGATGGACACCAACAGTCTCCTATCGTCTTGCATGACACCGATACAACCTGCTCGGCGTAGACGAGGCCTATAGGTTGTGGTCGGCGTGGTTTAAGTCTACTGTGCATGATCAATGCATTCCGTCTGTGTTTACCGTTAATCCGTTAGGCACCACCTTTTGCCGCCATTCCTCGCCGTTTCCCGCCAACATTTGCCACCATTACTTTCCGTTTCTCGCCATATTCTCCCGCAACATTTTCAGCCATTTCTCCCCATGTACAGACACATTCTACCGCAATTTCTCACCGGGTTCTCTATAAAAACATGAATCAATATGGTTTGATGCACAAGTGCTCCTACCCCTCCTCTTCGTCCATACAACTCTTAGCCAACATGAGTATGTCTTGCTCGGAGCAAGACTTCATGACAACGGAGATGAAGGATGCTAGTTTGCCCCCGGGGGTGAGAGCTGAGCGATTTTGGTGCGGATATATTGCAAAGGTGAAGGAGGCGGAGGATTTTTCAGTTAAGTTTAACATGGAATTTTTCATGTGCGTGAACTATGATTATGTTCCACCTAGACAAACAAGTTCATCGTTCTCGAGGCATGCGGTATGTTCTAAGCATGGTGAGCAAACATAGTATCATATTTTTTTATTTTTTTATTGCAGTATTCTCCGCCTCTCTGCATGTGGTACCATTGGATTAGCATAAAGCAGTCTCACGACAAAAGAGATTGAGGAAAAGCATCGCCTTGCATGGGAAAACTTCAAGGCGGTGGAGGCGGCAGAGGAGGCTGTTGCAAATGCAAAAGCAACGCGACAGAGTTGTCTCAAAAACCATCACGAGGAGCAACGACGTTGGCTTGAAGACTGGGGGAGAGACTCATGGAGGAGGAGGCAAAGCTGAAGAAGAAGAAGAAGAAACAATGCGCAAGGAGGTCCGTGAGGCGGAGAGGGGTCGGAAGAGAGGAAGGCTTGCTCAGCCAAAGGCAATGGAAGAACATGGTTGCTAGACTGGAAAATCTCCACGCTAGACTCAAGATCACTAGATTTCGGGCATACTGGCAATGTATCTTAATTTCACTTGAAGTGTAGTGGTATATTTTTATTTAAGTTGTAGTATACCTTTGTATCTTAATTTCAGTTGTGGTCTACCGATGCATCATTTTGCCCGCCAATTCTTCCCACCTAACTCTTCCTGCCTAAATCTTCTCGCCAATTTCTACCGCCCAAGAATTCCTGCCAATTTCTCCGCCAGAGATTTCCCGCCATTTTCTCATGCCCTAGATTTTCCGCCATTTCTCCTCCTCGTGTTCTATAAAACGCCCCTGTCTTTCCTTTGTTCAAACCTAGTGTATTCTCTCGAAGATGCCTCCTCCTAATTGTAATTTCAACAAGTATATGGTTTGACCTCTTATGTCATCTACCTATTCAGTTATGCGTGACAATAAGATAGATTACCTCGAGGAACTCCTCGGTAGTGTCACCCTCCTTGTTGATGTGGGTAAGATTTTTTTCTAGCCACACAGGTATGCCTGGTCTAACTCTGGCGAAAATACGACAAGAGCGTCTGAGGTTGCAAGCAAGGCTTCACAAGCAAAAACCCATGAATGTGAAGGAAAGAGAGGAACTTTCAAAGTGGTACGCTTATTGGGCTGAGTCAAGCAAGAACAAAGATGATCTCTTCATGACGAGCAGCAAGGAAAATAGGCCACCTCTTCAAAGGGCAAAGAGCTTCCCCTCAAAGGGGAAGAAGACTACACCGGTAAGTGTCGACTCCGACGATGACTTCATGCCGAGAAAACAGGGCAAGAGGGCTGCCTATTTGAAGGGTAAGATCGCTGCCCCCTCAAATGGGAAGAGTACTGCAACGGCGAGCATCGTCGACTCTGATGACGACTTCATGCCAAGCAGCAAGGGCCAGAGCGCCACCTCATCGAAGGGAAAGAGTGCTCCATCAGCGTTTATGTAGTGTTAGTAGTGTTTAGTTTAAGTTTTAATGTTGTTGGTACCGTTGTATCTGCAAATATCTGTTGATTAGTTCCGGATCAAACTACCGAATCGCTGGCCAGGCTGAATCATGACCATCGTTTACGGTCATTCTGGATGAGAAGTCCTGATTCCATGAATCAGGAACCGATGCATGCTCTTCGTTATCTTCTTCATTTGAATCACCACTATCACCATCTTTATCTTCTTCCATTTGCCTTTGCAAGGTGCCATCTGAAAGGACACGGATGTCGCCTAGAGGGGGGGTGAATAGGCGATTTAAAACTTTTACGAGATGGGCTTAACAAATGCGGAATAAAACTAGTGTTTACTTTGTCAAGCCCAAAGCCTATATACTATGGTTCACCTATGTGCACCAACAACTTATTCTAAGCAATGGTTCACCTATGTGCACCAACAACTTATGCTAAGCAAGACAAGCAACTTATGTGATAGCAAGATATATATAACTTCAAGCACGATGGCTATCACAAGGTAAAGTGCATAAGTAAAGAGCTCGGGTATAGAGATAACCGAGGCACGCGGGAGACGATGATTTATCCCGGAGTTCACACTCTTGCGAGTGCTAATCTCCGGTGGAGAGGTGCGGTGGCTTAGTGCTCCCGAACGCCACAAGAGGCTCACCTTGAGGTGTGGTTGCTCGATGCACACCAACGCCACAAAGGCCTCACCCCAAGATGCGGTACTCACACCACACACCGAACGCCACGAAGGCGCCTCACCTAAATCTCCGGTGACCCTCGCCACAAAGGCCTAGGTCACGGTTCCACTAAGGGATTTCCTTCGAGGCGGAAACCGGGCCTTACACAAAGCTTGGGGCACGCATCCACAACTTAATTGGAGGCTCCCAAGAAATCGCCACAAAGGCCTCAAATCCGTCTAGGGTTCCAAGAACCCAAGAGTAACAACTTTCTTGCTTTCACTTCCACGAATCACCGTGGAGAACTCAAACCGATGCACCAAATGCAATGGCAAGAACACCACAAAGATGCTCAAGTCCTTCTCTCTCAAATTCCAACAAAGCTACAAAAGCTATTGGTGGAATAAGAGAGGAAGAACAAATGGGAGGAGGAACACCAAATTTCTCCAAGATCTAGATCTAGTGGATTCCCCTCACAAAGAGAGGGATTTGATTGGTGAAGATGTAGATCTAGATCTCCTCTATCTTTCTCTCAAATAGATGCAAGATTCATTGGAGGGAGAGGGAGATAGCAATCTCAAAGAAGGTCAACAATGGAGGCAAAAACGAGCTCTAACGGATAGGAAACTTTGGGGAAGAAGACTCCCTTAAATAGGGCAAGAGAAATCTGCCCGTTATGCACAAAACTCGTCAAAACCGGAACTTCCGGTCATTTGGGCGGAACTTCCGCCCAAGTACCGGCCAACTTCCGGGTGAAGTAGGAAAGCTTACAGTATGTTTTTGCGTGCAGAATCGTCATTTCCGGAAGTTCACCGGAAGTAGGGCGGAAGTTCAACTTCCGCCCAAAAAACTGCTTCACGAAAACTTCAATAACTTTTGCATCCGGACTCCGATTTCGATGATCTTGGGCTCGTTGAAATCACAACAACGAGCTCTACAAAAATATGCATAGAAACATCATAGTCCAGCAAAGGAGGATAGAATCAAATGAATAAAGGTTTTACCTATCTATAAAAGGCAAACCGGTAAAACCTCCAATATGGAAAATGCAACAACTTGAGATAGGAGACTTGGATTTAGGTGAAACCAACTTTGTTGTAAAGAGTACTAGACCATGGAGGCGCGCTTTGCCGCGCCCGTCCTTCTGAAGGTAATAATAATAAATAAATATAATGATAATAAAAATATGAAAAGAAATACATACGCTACATCTAAAGAAATCTCAGTCCCACATAATTGATGTAATTTGGTAACAAAATCTACATTTAGTTGTCCATGGACTATGTTTTGATTTTTGAAGTCGCAAATTTAAATGGAGCATACTTATGCGTCCTACAGTTTCTTTATTGTCTTGTTAAGTCTGTTGATCACTCAAAGAATAGTGTACACCTTACATGTAAAGTAAAACCGTTTTAAAAAAGGAGGGGAGTTCCAGAACATGGATGTATTTTCCGAGTACGTAAGCACAACTAAGAAGATAAATATGAATAAAGGAAACTTTGCACAAGAAAATGTCACCTCTACCAAAATCAATATAAAGTATACACATATGTTTCTACTGTAGTTCTTGAGTGGCAAACTGCAACTTGGTCAGAACAAAGAGTTTTATGCATGACCGTGATACCAAGTTACCAAGCAGCATGATAAATCAGCATATAATTGCAGCCCGTTAGATTTCAGAATGCTTAAAATAAGCCCAAACTACAATAAATAGTCTGAAAAAGGAAAGGAATAGAAAATGAACACAAAGAACAATAAATAGTCTGAACATGGAAAGGACATGCTTTAATGGAAGGCTCCTTATTGATCTGATGACACCTCGTCCTTTCTTCTCTTATCACAGTATCAGTTTCCACAAAAACAAGCCAGCGCTTATCCTTACTCGGACAAAACAAATTCCTAACATCAATTGGAACAAGTAATTCCTGAGTAAGAGAAAAAAATAGATAGAAAGAGACAGATTTGATGGGTTTGCAATTTCTCAATCTACCAAACTGCTCCCAAAATAGCTCCATCCTCGATATCTCGCAAGGATGTGAAGCATTATATCATATAATTTGATGAATATGCTAATCCACACTATTAATTTATGAAAGGAAGACGATAAATCACGTTCTCAGTAGCTAACACTAAATAAAATTACCTCGATGAAGCTAAAGATTACTTACGAGAAGCTTCATACAAAATTCAGTAAGCACATAATGCATGAAACCAATGCCTATTTAAATGAGGATTATGAGATATTGGATTGCTTTGTATTTATAAAATTTC
Organism: Lolium multiflorum; assembly: GCA_030979885.1. Taxonomy (NCBI): domain Eukaryota; kingdom Viridiplantae; phylum Streptophyta; class Magnoliopsida; order Poales; family Poaceae; genus Lolium; species Lolium multiflorum. The sequence continues at coordinate 50,126,776 of CM061747.1, read as the reverse complement.
TAATGTATGAATAGTTGAACAGTAGAAACGAATGGGTCTTTTATGCTTTAAATCTCTACTAATAAAAGCCCCAGAGGGGCTGATCCGGACAATCAGAGACGTACGATCAGTTTATCTAACGCCTCACATTCAATCCGTGTTTGACGGGAGCGGACCACGCTAATCTAATTCCCCCGCCGACTCGCATCTGAACTAATCGACCGTAACTTCAACCGCCCACGGCCTGCTCTCAAAAAAAAAAAATGCCCACGGCCCTACCGCACGAGAGCCTGCTCGCCCCCCTACGCCGCCGCGCAAGCGTCCACCCTGCCGCCCCGCGATCCACGATTCCACCGCAGATCCGCTCCCTTCGATGGGCGCCGCAGCTCCTAGCCCACCTCAGCCCTGCCATAGTGCCATCGCCTCTCTCTTCTTATGCCACGACGGCTATATGCAGGGGAGCATGGTGCTCGGCTTCGTTCGTTGGGGATTCAATGTGCCTAGCTACACCGTGGAATGCACGGTTTTGCGGGAGCACTACGGTTTGCAGTTCCACCGCGGCAAGGTCGGCGGCTGAGAGGGGGGGCGGAAGGTCGTGGGGAGGTCGCTGTCGCTGTCTCGCTGATGTGAATATGCTCGGCCATGTCTACAGCGTTTCGTCTCTTAGAGTTTCAGGCGACAAAGGTGGAAGAGGGAGACTGGTGCTGATCCTGGGCGTGGATCGCGTTTGCCAGCGTTGTTGCTGTCGATGTAGGTGGGCACTGATATCATATTCTCTGTTGTTCTGTCTTTGACTGGGTTCAGAATTTTGGGGTTTCCAAGTTCCAACAGCTATTGATGAAAACAGGTGATTGGATGTCGATGTAGGTGAGCAGATAACGTATTTGGGGCTTCCAACTGCTATTGATCAAAGCACGTGATTGGGGATTTACATGAATATTGCAATTGGCTGAACTATGGATCAGTACTCGCATTACTAGAGATGAAAGGGGAGATATATTAAGTTTGTATATCGTTACTAGATAAAATCTTGTATGCCTCGACAAAATGGAGGAGCAGCGGGTACGTAAATTTACGAAAAAACATTTTTCCATTCTTAAATCACGTGTGTTCTAGAGCCTTTGTTTTCTTCCATTTACTATATACGGTTTAATGACATATATTCCTAGAGTGTAGAAGCAATAATTTTGATAGTACTGATTTCTGTGAAGAAGTGATTTTAAATTGAGCACGATGTTAACGTTGGCTTGTATGTGTATTTTAACAAGTTGATGTCTCGTAAATTTGAACGAGCGGTTGCACTTGGACTTTGAATGGTTCAATACTGCAAAAGGACTTCTGAATTGTAATATGTTGTGGCAAGTAGATCAAAGAAAGTTCTAAGTAACTTGTTCTCACATCCAACCTGATGGAAGATCTCTCTCTCTCTCTCTCTCTCTCTCTCTCTCTCTCTCAGATACCATTTTATGGGTGTTTCATAACTTTTCTCTATTTTCTCTTACCAGCTTACTTGTTTGGCAATATTTTCTACTTTCACCTTTTTTTCAAAAAATGCAGCAACTGTCAGGCCTCATCATTGTATATGTTTCATTTTCCTATTGCTCGTCTATTTTTTCCCTAGCTTATATGATGAACCGGTGATTGATGAGCTAGAGTTAGCTCCCTATCTGAATGCCGCATCCGGTATGAAATAGGCTAGAAATCTTATTGATTTGGGTTTGTTTAATAACCTAATGTAATTTAATTACTCGAATATACAGAAACAACTTTCTTTTCTATGTTTTTCTCTTCTATAATGTATGTAAAGCTTTATTTTGACTGTGTTCATCGTTGTATTCGTTCATGATGAAGCATGAAAGGTAAACAGGTTGTTAATGCATCATATATTCATATTTGTGTTAACCTCTGTTCAAAGTTTGCTTGCTTCACTATCTGCTGGCTTGCAGGATGACAGCATGATCTGCATCTAGGCTGTCTGTGATGGCAACCACTTTACCTCAAGACTTCTGTCAACCATTTCTTCCTATGGATTATGCCCATATTTAGTAAGATATGAAATAAATCTTACTTAAACTACCGTGACTCCGTTAACTGCCATCACTTCAATACTTGTTAAACTTGAATTTGATTCATTGCATCATTCTTATCTGCAGTCTACACACAAAAAAAGATTTCTGCCCATAAGGGCCTATGTATGCCAGTCAATAGATTATGTGATGTTCCAACAATTTTGATAATTTTAAATAGATATTGTTGTTCAGGAATATTATAGGTTGAATAATATTTCAGTACCCCATTTTATGGCTGAAAACATCAAATCTAGCCCGGGCTACATGTAGCCCGGTTTCAGTTTTCTTGATTCAACCTTGAAACTTCTGATTTTGAATTTTCAGAAAATGGGGTAAAAAAATATGCAGACGTAGAGAATGTTCTAATCTATCAATGTGTAAATTTTCATATTGAAGTACATTATATTTTGCTGTCAGTAAAAATAACAAAATCTCAAAATGACAAAATCTAGATTTGAGTGTACTGCTCATTATTGTTCACCAATGCTGAAATCAAGATTTGTTATTTTTTCGAGCCCAAAATACAACATATTTGATTCTGAAAATTTACACAATTGTAGAGTACAATATTGTCTACATCATAGTATTTTTTCGAAATTTTTTAACATGTCTGAAATGAATTTTTGATAGGTTCAAAAAATGGCCTACATGCAGCCCGGGCTACAAAAGTCCATTCTCATTTTATGGCTTCATATATAGAAAAATGATGGCTTGATACTAGAACACCCATTAATTCAGTACAACAACTTTTGCATGCTTCACATCTGATCACTTGTTTTTTTTTACAAATTCATATCTTGGATGACCCATCACTATTATTACCCATTGCTAAAATAGTTCGGCAAATTTGTTCCTAAATTTGTTGTTTGGAACAAATGGCTAGGAATGAAGTAGTAGCCCGCATAAGATTACCAATTTTTTTTCGAGAACCACTTTTGATTCATAGCCTATTGTTTCATGTCTGTTTCAAAATGTAAGTGTTACTATGTGTATAATTCCCAAACAATTTTTGTAGCCATTATTCAATTGTTAGTATAGAGTTTTATCATGAGCAATTTGGCAGTTTAAAATATTTATGGTTGCAATTTGAACAAATTGAGCTAAAAAATTTCCTTGAATTTCCCATTTAATATTAGCCTTCCTCATGCGTTTGATGATAGGAAACAACAACAAAAACAAGGGGGGCATGTGTACTCTATTTCATTTGTTGTGCAAACAAGCATGTGTGCATTCATTATTGTATCATGCATGCTTCCCGGCATATATCATCGGTCCCAATATTGATCCCTTTCAAAAGTAACACATGTGAGCCTACGTCATCTTCTCCCTCCTATTTTCGCCTCACTGCAGCCGCCCTAGCCAGACGATGCCGTCAGCCGCCTTCCTGACCACCCAGGTAGAAGAACACTAAACAAGGAAAACGAGCTTGGAGGGAGAATGAGTTATTCCCATTAGCATTGTGAACAAGGCAGATGTAAGCTCCACTTAATTAACTCATCTTTCCTATCCAATAGGTGTTATATTCCAACTCCCAAGGAAATAACAACATGATAACGAGTTATTCCCATTAGCATCGTGAACAGGGCAGATCTAAGCTTCACTTGACTCATTTTTCTAACAACATGATAATGCGAATTCCAGCTCTACCTTGTTCTTCTATTCATTGGAATGGTCTTGTGCTTGCTGTATATGTAAAAAGGTGGCATCAATCTGCATAAGAAGTTGCCCTATCTTCTTTGGATCACGTACAATTATGAGATGGAATTGTTCACTAATGTACTTGATTCTATTCGTGAGATCTTTGTTCGATATTAAATATATACTTTTTGGCGAGAGGCGGCTCAGCATCGGCGCACTTATGGACTGCTAGGCCATTACCTTCAGCAAGGGTCCCACCATTTGAAAACTACTTACCGTGTGTTCATTATCGTTTCACTAATTGTATTTTTGACACTACTCAAAGACTTGAGCTGATTCGTGAGCTGCAAGACATGGAAATTTTCATGTTTATGTAGTACTTCTGATAGCTCTTTACTTCATGTAACGTCTTAAAAGACATTGGTGGTTATCTTTAAGACAAGGTATTACCAATGCTTGCCTACTTCATTTGCGACCAGTGTACTCATGCTCCGATGTTTTCTGAGTTACACCGGAAGTGCCATCACCGAAGAGATGACCAGGTTATATGGCATAGAAAGAGAACTAATGCTTGCATATGAAAGTTAGGAATATATAAAATTTACTGCTCCCTCCGATCCTAATTACTTATCTGAAGATTCGGGCAAAATATCGGCTCAAATGTTTCTAAATTCAACAAGTAATTTGAATCGAAGGGAGTACTACATTATAGTTTTGTAAAATATATAATTCATTGGATGAACATTCTTATTGTTTAACTTATGTGTTGAGACGCGCATTGCGCGTGCACTTTTACTAGTTCTCTTATAGAGGCTCATGTCATCAAAACTCTCGTACACTCCACCATATGAAGTGAAAATCTCCATAATGTCACCTTTGTTCTGCCTGTTGCAATTATGATATGAAGCACAAAGTATGAAATCTACAGTACATGATAGACAGCTTCAGATAACCGGCCATATCAGCAGCGCCTTCCAGTTTTCAGTCCAACGGCATCTACACAAATCGAGTCCATAGATCTGCAAGACAGCAGGAATTATAAGAATAAGATTTAGTTAATATTAGTAACACTGGTTGGGCTGAACGTCGACGATCCTGGGGAGTCAGTTGATAAACAAATTCCAGATCAGAGAATGTGGCACGTATGCTATCCTGAATTCCTAATCAACATGCTAGCAGAGATGGACAATCAACATGATCGAGGAGTCGGTAGAAGAATCAGGGAAGACATTAACGGGATGTACAAGAGAAACGTATGTAGCTGAATAAATTCGCACGTGCAGTCAAAGATCAATTCACGATCACAAACAATATTACAAGTGATTAATGCAGAAATTAGAAAAGGAAAAAAAACCCAGATTTTGTTCTCGAAACTCGGGCTTCAATATCCAATGAATGGAATGACTAACCATAGGAAGTGTGCAGGAGAGAAGCAAATTCGCCAGATACATGGCGGGACCGTATCAACCCCATGAGACCGGATGCCTAGGCAAACCCATGGCCGTCAGATAAACCATAGGGAACAAAGGGATAGACTGAACATCAAATCAAAGGAAGATCCGTGGTACATACTGTATTACCTAGATGGAAGTCATGGCCGTAATACAGCCACACCGTGACCCCCCTCGCCGCAATGCTCGACCCTTGGCATGCCGAGCTATAGCCTATAATACGGTTTTGAATACCTCTCTGCGCCATCAGGACTCAAGAAGCGCCTCGCCCTATTGAGCAGGGGACACCTCCATGGCTGCCTGAAGCTCCCTTCTCGGCAACCTTGCCATCACCTGTGAACGAGAGCTAGCAGCTGGTCGCTGGGCGTACCATCGATGAGGCAGAATCGCAGAGAGGCCCTTCGTTGAGCGACGAAGCACCTAAATATATAGTCCGACGAGAAAGTAACGTATCTACTCGTATTAATCGCTTTCGGCGAGTGGTGGACATCAGTGCTTCCATTAATGCTGGTTTCAATCGCCACCGCGCATCAAGCGGAATACCTCACCGCGGCGATGACGCTTCGCCTCTCCCTGCCGATTCTCATCGATTCGCGAGGTCGGCTTCGCCCCGTGCGCATCTCCTCGCACTGCATCGGTCGACGGTCGCAGTCGCATCTTTGCTCTATGGACTATACTTTTTCTTTGTTCAGAGCATACCGAAGTGGACCACATAACGGGCCTTAAGTGCCTATTAGCCCGTTTCGAGTATTTGGCCTGGTTAACCAGATAACGCCCAGGTCCGTATGTGGAGTAGCAGCCCAGTTAAGTTTGGGCCAATTTTTCACGCGAATTGACGGTCAGCGCAGGTGTCAGCTAGTGACGTTTCGGCTCAACAGGGGCGATCTGGACCGTTTATGGGTATCATCGGACGTCTCAGAACGCCAAATTGCTGTAAGAGGTCCTAGCTAGGTGAGTTTTACTGTTACTTAATGACAAGAGCTACCACACCATATGGATAAGATCCAAATAACAACCAAGAAAGATGATGCAAGGATGCAAAGGTTTGAGCTCTCCGAAGGATACGATCGAATTACTCACTCGAGAGCCCTCTTGATAGTACGGCAACTAAGCTATAAACCGGTCTCCAACTACACCATGAGACCGGTGAGAAAGAAACCCTATCAAGAGCAAACCTTATCCTTGCGCGTTCCTCTTGAGCTCGATGATGACGATCTTGATCACAACAAGATGGAACACCTTTCTTGATTGTGCTTGCTTGATGAAGTCTTGTGGATTGCTCCCCCATAATCCACCATGGGAGAGCTTCTTCTTCAGCACATCTTCACATATCCATGATCACCATATGGATGGCAAGCTTCAAGCAAATGATCTCTTAGGGATGGCTCATCTTGAACTTGCACTTCATTTCTTCATTCTTCATCATGTTGATGTCTTGAAGTTAACTTTGAGGGCTCACTTCATCTTCATCTTCAAGACATACTTGATACTTGATATCCTTCATCAATTTCTTCGTAATGCAACCTTGAAGCCAACATATGGTTCAAGCATTGCCTATGGACAACACCTACAAATATAACTCAATGCAAACATTAGTCCATAGGGATTGTCATTAATTACCAAAACCACACATGGGGGCTCCATGCACTTTCAATCTCCCCCATTTTGGTAATTGATGACAATCTCTTTGAGAGGGTTTATATAAGGAATTTAAGTAACAAATAAGTTGAATATATAGAGCAAACTCCCCCATAATATATGCATGTGTGAATGATCTTGACTTTCAATTCATATATTGGCATTCAAAGCCTAGTGGAGTTTCCTCTAAATATTCAACTATGCAAAGCAACAAGATGCAATGCAATAAAGGCACATGCTTAAGCACAAAGCAAATACATAACCAAATTCTCTTAAACCCTCCAAACTTCTCCCCCATTGGCACCAATTGCCGAAATGGGTGAAAAATTTGGAAGGCCAAAATAGTGAGAGTTCCTCCATAGCGTGTGCATTTCTCATAATTTGAGTGGAATCAAATGCATGTATCCAATGACGAATATTCGGAAGGAGTCACACTATAGATGGGATCAAAGATTGCAAAAAGATAACAAAGTCAAGAAGCTTGAACAAATGAAGCAAGCAACCAAATGAACCGCAAAGAAGATACCAAAAGAAAGATAGATATTATGATAAGATCAAGAAGATTGCTCTATATAATATGAGGAAGCTCCCCAAGGTTTGTGCACAAAACTTAGACAATTTGCATTGGAGTATAAAGTGCACAAACATGGAATCATCACTCCCATAATATCATTCAAAACACAAGATACCAAGTGAATCAAACTCTAATGATCATCACAAAATAGTGCCTTAAATAAAATGAGGAAGCTCCCCAAGGTACATGCATAAATTAAAATGTTGTATTTGAATACAATATGCATAACATGGAATCCTCACTCCCTCATTACCATTTAAAACACAAACATTTGCAATAGATCATAGATAGAAAATTAAGCTTAACACTTGCAACAAACAAATGGTTGAGCAACAAGTATGAGGCACCATAGTAAAAGGCTCAACCAAGAGGATATGTGAAAGGCATGATAAAGCATATTATAAGACTATTACAAGGATGAGCAAAAAACATCATCATAGTATTCAATTAATTATATTGCTTAGTATGACCAAACAACACACACAAAAAAAGATATCAAATGGAGATGTATCATCTCTTATGTGTATAAGTTTCTCTAAGTGGGCAATATCACAAAGATATTTATCCACAAAGAAACATGCACACAAAAAATAGATACACAAGAAATATAGCATGATATCCAAGACGAAGTCATGCAATGTACCAATAAGAATTTTTGCTTAATAGCATGGCCAAAGGCACAATTTTATCTTATTGTACATTCATGAACTTCAACCACAAACATCTACAATACATCACAAATATCAACAAGGGATAGAAGATAGTTGGGATGCATTGAGAAATGCAACAAGTATCATAAACGAGGATACCAAAAGAAATAACTAAAATTGCACTTTCATCTATATTGCACACGTGAGAGCCTTGAGGAATTGATATGCAATAAAATTGCTAGATAGGCATAGTTGGGATGGATGAATCGTGGACATGATTTAATATACTTCCCAACAAATGCACTCATCTCAAATTGCTCACATTCACAATAAAGAGGTTTCATTAAGACTTTTGCAAGAAGCACAACATTTGCAAATCGAGAGATTCATGCCAAGATGCAACCACACATGGTTGGATGCTAGAAATATATGCATGAGAAGATACTTGTTACCAAGATAGCATTGGTGTGGATGTAGTAGATATGTGTTCGTTGACCATCCTAGCTTGCCTCAAGTTACCATTGAGTCACCACTTCTTCCCAAGAGTGAGACAAGCATCCAATGCATATCCATTGTACCTAACACAAAGGTAAGTACAAAATGGTCCCCAAACTAATTGGGTCCAAAGTAGTTAGACACACTACAACATATAGGACAAACTCCACAATACTATGTACATATAGATATGAAATTGAATTTCATGCACATCTTAGCCAAATTAGGATTTGATGGAGTTTACCCTATATATTGGATCAAAGAAAGTAACACATGCCATAAGATATACACATATTAAATATGCATGCACAATACTTTCAAGAACCAAAGGAAGATACAATTTCGACAAAACACCAAATAAATCAAGAGACAATGGTTGTCCAAATTGTATCAAAGAATCAAATAAAAACAAGATTGACTCCAAAGGCTTATCTCATTATAAGAAGCTAATTAAACCTAAACACAAAAGAATGAGATAACCAACTCCCAAGAGAGCAATGTTCCAACAAATAAACCAAACCCTCGATTTTTTTTATGATGGCATAAAGTACCAAAAAGAAAATTTATGTCTCCCAAAACCAATTTTTTGATAATGATCAAGAGATGTTAAGCATTCTAACAAATATAGGAGAGCTCCCCCAAGATTAGTGCATTATTTAGGATTTTGCATAAGAATACAAAATGCACAAAACTAGGATCATCACGCTACCTATATCTACTAAAAGTGCTAAGAAAGTTTGAAAGGACAAATTAGACACATAAGATGCAAGGAAGACACATGGGAGTCAAAGCACAATAAATTCATGGCAATAAATAAGGCAATTTAAACACAAGAGCCAATGTAAATATGATCAATAAATCTTTACCTCAAAATAGATTGCCAATTGTCCTAGGACAATAGGTATTAGGAAATAATTCCCGGTGGTAGTTTGTAAGTAACGTAAGATCATATTTACACAAAATAAAGCATATGGTAAAATATAAGAGTTAACCATTATGCAAAGAGAGTTTGTTGATAGCTTCAATTAGTCATACCAACATGCAAAGCAATTAATAGCATTCATGCCAACATGCAAAGCAATTAATAGAATGACTTGAAGCACATGGTTTCCCAAAAGTGTATTCAGGGACACGTTGTGAAAAACCATGCCAAAAAAAACTTTCACAAATAAGATCCACAAAGATATTAGCAATGAAGCCATTTAAGCAAATTGGAACTTGTTTGAGCAAACATGCCACATAAGAGAGATAATTTACAATATCAATTCTATGTGACACAACCTCAAATGTTCACATTTTCTAAGCTTGTAATATACACAAAGCTTATTACTCCCCCATAATGTGATAAAGAATTTAATTTCACAAGAGGCAAATAAATTCAACTAGAGATATTAATGGACATTAGGATTTGAATTTCTCATGAAGAAGACAAACCACATAGAGACTAGATAATCTTGCAATATCAATTCTAAGTGATATTCCTCATGTACACACATTGTTAGGATCATGAAATTCCCAAAGGAATATCACTCCCCCAAAATGGATAGTCCATTAATCGCTCATAAGAGCCATATAAGATACAACAAGATGCAAAGAGGCTCCAACACAAACACAAATACATGGTGTGCAACCCAACATGCATAGACTTGATTTCTCAAGAAAAGCAAGTAGGAAGCACAACATATACAAAAACATGTTAGGAACAAAACTAACACATGCAAAGGGGCGAGTAACTTTCAATATAAATGAGTTGAGCACATGTTACCGCAAGGAGGAACATTGAATATATGATAGAAGCAAGATAACCAAAAGAATTGGCTTGAGATAGTATAAATGATGAAGATCCCTTAATTCTTCATGATGTAGCCAAGTCTCCAATGCCCTCCAACAATCACCTATTGATCAAGTTTTGGATTGTTGGTCCCCAACTAAGTTGGGTCCTAAGAGGTTAGTTACAATAGGCTTGGCAACCCAAATGGTTCTTTTCTTGACACCACTTTGAGCACCAACATATTTGGCAAACACATTTCCACCCTCATCCTTACGAAGAGAATAAACATCATCAATGGTGATAGAGTTGGATGAGGTACCAATAGTGCAAAAGGAGGAGATGTG